>JAAALK010000082.1:13819510-14019731 GCA_019279435.1 Zizania palustris
CATGAACATGATGAACAATGTATTCATGGAGTTCTTGGATAAGTTCATCGTGGTATTCATCGACGATATCCTCGTCTAATCCAAGACCAAGGAAGAACATGAAACCCACCTTCGTCTGACCCTCGGAAAGCTAAGGGAACAACAATTGTACGCCAAATACAGCAAGTGCGAGTTTTGGTCGTCTGAGGAAAAGTTCCTCGGTCATGTCATATCTGCCGGAGGAATAGCAGTGAACCCAACCACCGTGGAAGCAGTGACCAACTGGCTACAACCCACGACCGTGACCGAGATCTAGAGTTTTCTCGGATTGGCCGAATACTACCGCCGGTTCATCGAGATTTTTTTGAAGATCGCCAAGCCTATGACCAGACTACTGCAAAAGGAGGTAAAATTTGAGTGGACCCCAGATTGTGAAGAAAGCTTCCAAACCCTCAAGAAGAAGCTCGTGTCAGCCCCTATCCTGACTCTGCCAGACATCCGGAAAGACTTCCACGTCTACTGTGATGCCTCTCGTCAGGGATTGGGATGTGTCTTGATGCAAGAGGGGAAGGTTATATTTTACGCCTCCAAACAGCTGAGACCGCATGAGCTGAACTACCCAACCCACGACCTGGAGTTAGCAGCCGTGGTTCATGCCTTGAAGATATGGAGACATTACCTTGTGGGAAATCGGTGTGAGGTCTTCACCGACCACAAAAGCCTCAAGTACATATTCACCCAACCGGACCTGAACCTCGGGCAAAGGAGATGGTAGGAACTAATAAAGGATTACGACTTGGGCATCCATTATCATCCAGGCAAGGCAAATGTGGTGGCAGACGCCCTTAGGCGAAAAGGGTACTGCAATGCCATCATGATATAGGACCAGGCCCCTTTGCTATACAAGGAGATGGAAATGCTGAATTTAGGGATCACCACCCAAGCGTACCTCGTTGCCTTGGAGTCTAGGCCTATCTTAATAGACCAGATCCGAGAAAAGCAGAAGGAAGACCCAGACATCTTGGAGATCCAGCAGAACATGCGGAAGGGCAAAGCCCCCGGATTCTCCGAGGACGAGCAAGGTACCGTCTGGTTTGGAAACCGGATATGCGTACCCGACAAGCCTGAGTTGAAGACTCTCATCCTCCAAGAAGCCCACGATACTCTATACTCCATACATCCCGGGAGTACAAAGATGTATCAAGACCTAAAGGAGAAATATTGGTGGGTCAGTATGAAGAGAGAAATAGCTGAGTATGTGGCCAAGTGCGACACATGTCGGCGAGTCAAGGCAGAGCATCAAAGACCTGCTAGACTATTGCAACCTCTCAAGGTCCCTGAATGGAAGTGGGAAGAGATAGGAATGGACTTCATCACGGGACTGCCCAGGACCCAAGCTGGTCATGATTCTATCTGGGTGATCATCGACCGACTCACCAAGGTGGCTCACTTCATCCCCATCAAGATAACTTACACCGTCGCCAAATTGGCCGAGTTGTATATGACCCGGATCGTATGCCTACACGGAGTTCCTAAGAAGATTGTATCTGACCGTGGGAGTCAGTTCACCTCAAAGTTTTGGAAGAACCTTCAAGAGGAACTCGGCACCCGGCTGAACTTTAGCACCGCCTATCATCCTCAGACTGATGGTCAAACCAAAAGGGTCAACCAGATATTGGAGGATATGCTTAGAGCTTGCGCTCTAGACTTTGGCGGAATGTGGGACAAGAACTTGCCCTATGCGGAGTTCTCCTACAACAATAGCTACCAAGCCAGCCTACAAATGTCCCCATTTGAAGCACTCTACGGACGTAAGTGCAGAACGCCACTGCTCTGGGATCAGACCGGAGAGTCGCAATTATTTGGGACAGATATACTAAGGGAAGCTGAAGAGAAGGTCAAGATCATCAGGGACAGATTGAAAATAGCCCAGTCCCGACAAAAGAGCTACGCCGATAACCGTCAAAGAGACCTAACCTTTGAGGAGGGTGATCATGTCTATCTCCGAGTCACTCCCCTCTGTGGCACTCAAAGATTCAACATGAAAGGCAAGCTAGCACCCCGCTATGTCGGACCTTTTCAGATCCTCCGACGACAAGGAGAAGTGGCATATCAACTAGAACTACCTCCATCCTTGGCAGGAGTTCATGAGGTGTTCCACGTCTCTCAGCTGAAGAAGTGTCTTCGCGTGCTCGCCGAACAAGCTGACCTTCAACAACTCAACGTCCAAGAGGATTTGACCTACATCGAGAAACCCGTCAAAATCTTGGAAACTAAAGAAAGAGTAACCAGGAGCCGTGTGGTTCGCTTCTGCAAGGTTCAGTGGCACAACCACCCCGCCGAAGAAGCCACATGGGAAAAGAAAGACGAGCTGAAAGCCCAATACCATGAGCTATTCGAGTAGCGTTCCAGTCTCGAGGATGAGATTCTTTGTAAGGGGGATAGGTTTTTAACACCCCAAATTTCCAGAGAAATAAAAATATTATTTAATCTAATTTCCTGGAATTATTTATTTTGGAAATACCTTTAATGCCCTCCTTACCCCTTTTTGAACTAGAACCTAGATGAGATGACCAAACCAAGGGCTAGAAAATTTTGTATATGATCCCAAGGCCAAGATATATTTTTGAGAATTTTCACAAATTTTTATCAACCTTGGAAGTAGCCCAAATATTTTAATCCATTTTCTATAATTATTTTTAATCAGAAATCCTTTTAAACAGTAACGGGCCTCCCCCTCCTTTTCTCTCTCTCCCGGCCGGCCCAGCCCGTTACCCCGCGCGGCTCGGACTAACACCCAGACCCAACCTGTCAGAGACCCCCTCTCTCCGCGCTCGCGCACCCGACAGCCCGGCCCCACCTGTCGGCGCCAACCGGTTCCCTCTCACGGCCGAACCCGACCCCACCCGTCAGCCACCACCTCGCTCACTCATGCCCGCTGGCCCGTGGCCCCCGCCTGTAAGGACCGTCGTCCACCTCGTGCCATCACCCCCAAACCTCGCCGGCATTGAATCCCCCACATCGCGCCGACCGTTTCCCCTCTTAATTCCACGCGTCATCATCCCGCTGTCGCCCGCATGCAGTGAAACCGCCTCGCCGGCGTTTACTCACGGCCTCCCCCGATTGCACCCTCCCTGGCCCCGCCGGTACCCCTATTTAAACCCCCGACCACCGCCACGCTCAACCCCCACGTCAATTCGCTTCGAGAATGAATAGAACGCTCGCAATTCAGTTTTTAGCGCAACACCGCCGCCCGCACTTCAGTCACCGCTCGCCATCGCCGGAGCCCCTCTCCGCCCTCGCCGACCACATCTCCGTGATCGCCAGAGCCTCATCGACCTCGGCCACTCCTCCGCCGTCGACGAGCCTCGCCGGATCGCCATCGCCGACAAGGACCCGAACGACTTCGCCGCCTCCTCTCGTCGTCGGCCACTCCTCGTCGACCTCGGACCACCGCTAGGGTACCCTCGTGTTCCCCTCAGTTCCCTCTTTACGTTTTTAGCCCTAGCTAGGCTGGATCGCCCTCGCCATCGCCGGAATCGCTCGCCGTCGCGTCGCCAGAGTAGGGCAAGATGGGTACCATACCCTCCCGACACGTGCCGTGCTGGATTCAATCCTAGCCGCACGATCCTGATCCGACAGCATAGATCAGGGCTTTTACACCGTTTAATCTCGCGCGTCCATCTGGTCAAAGCGGTACCGAGCGCTGTGGGCCGTTGATCGCGACTTAGCGCCTCGCCTCGCCCCCGCGCGTTGGATGTGGATCCAACGGTCTAGAATGGGCCGGACCACGCGCACAGTGCGCGGGTTCACCTTGAGCCTGGCTCACCGTGGACCCGAGACCGTTTTGAATTTAAATTAAATTCCAGAAATGCTTTTAAACTTCTAAAATTCATATCTGGCGCATTTTAACTTCAAAAATTACCATTTCAATTTCAGAAAATTTGTAATATTATTCCCTGCATGTTCATACCATAAAAACAGTATGTTTACTTTGGATATTTCATGTTTATTTAGTAAAGTATCCAAATGCCCTTTAAGGAAAATTTCAAATTTAATTATTTAAATTTTAGCAAAATTCCTATTTATTCAATTCCTGTTAATTTAAAGAAACCCCAACACTTTCTCTGAAGCTATTATTTTAAACTAATTAGAAAACTTAGAATAGGTTTATTCACAATTAAAACCCCTTTTATAAAGGACAATAGTCCATTTTAATTCATTCTAAATTATTTATAAAATAAGTTTCAGAAACTTAACAACTTTGTTTTCTTTAAATTAACTCCATCAAAACCTACATGCTTGTTGTGTGGTTTTAGATTGTTTAATTGAATGTTGTATTTATTCCATTTTATTTATATTGGGAAGACTTCGACGCCGCCGAGGAACCGAAATATTTCCCAGAAGTTCCCCCGTCGCCTTTTTCTGAGCAAGGCAAGTCACCAAACCAATCTTTTGAGCATATTGAACCCATTTTTATTAAACTATTGCTAAAACACATAGGGTATACATGCATTAGTCAAATGGAACCCTTACAATATATTTATTTAGGATCCCCCGACCTTGATGTGCAACCCAAGCCATGCTATCTAGCCTAAACTCCTTGTCACCATATGATTAGTATTATTAGCTAGTGTCCAATGTATCGACACGATTGCTATAGGATTAAAAATGAGTCGTGGCAACTTGGTTCTATTATATGATTTCCCGTTATCCTTATCTTTGGAATTCTGTTGGTGATAGATTTTGGTTGTGAGTGTTTGCATGGTGGGTTCCGGGTGCAAGCTAGGGCATTGGTCGGTAGCACCCGGGGCACTATAAGGACCGGTCTATGGGATCCATTGCAATACACTTCCGTACTAACCACAAGTCTAATGGGTAAGTCCTAACTAAGGTATGGAGTGTTCCAAACCGAGGCCACCATTTGGAGATGGGTCAAGCTGCACCTGCCGGTGGCTTCACCAACGTGGCGCAAAAGGGGGTGCGACGTTAGCCGGGATGCGGCCCGGCGCGCCGGTGAAACCTAGAGCGGGTGGTTATCGCTTGGAGCATTTCATGCCGAGGTTTTGGCACGAGTTCCCATGGTATGGGTCATCTCGTTACACTTTGGTGTTTGGGATGAGTGCGTGCCTTGTGGGTACAGTAGTACATCTCTGATCAGAGTCATAAATCTTTTCGAAAAGCCGAGCCCACGGTCAAGGGCGGGTTGCATGACATCCCACTGTTAGTTTACTCTTGAGATGTATGTGCATGATGGTTTGACATGTAAGGACTGTTGTGCGAGGAGGTAAAACGTACTCCTCGAGTTGGATGGTGTTATTGATGTTCATGTTTATATTTCCGCGTGATAAAATTTGACTACACTAAATGCAATAACTGAAAATGTACTTTTCCGCACTTTTAGCAATTATCCTTCCATTGTTATTACCTTGCATTACTATTGCATTTGCGGTGGCTTAGTGAGTACTTTTTGTACTCATACCCGTTGGATCTACAATTCAGAGGATGCTTACTACGAAGAGGATGGTCTGGAGTAGCGACCCAGTCAAGAAAACGATCCTGAAGAAGACGTTCGTCATGCAGTCTACTTTTATAGTTTCTTTTTATTTTACACTTGTGTAATAATGTGGTCTGCGAACCACGAAAGAATACCTGTATGTACGATGTCGCATGATGAGCCTCTTGTTATTATTGTTTTTCTATGGAAATTCAATAATGTTCTGATTTGTTAAATCAGAGCGCCACAGATGGCCGCTAGTGCCAACTGATCGTCGCGATACTCCACCTCCTCACCATCCTCTAGCTCCACGGCATACCAGATCCACTGTGCCTACAGGTTCACCATCATGAGGAGCACCCATTCCTTTTAGTTAGTGCTCATCATGATTGTATACTGGATAGAGGTAGTCGACTCCTTGATGAAACGCTGGACGACGATCTCTGGTGCGCGCTAGTTGTGCTCTCGGCCTCGCCCACGTCCTGTTGATGGCGACGGACGACGACAGCTCAGTGGAAGAGTGTGTGAGAGATTTCCCACCGGTAATGAATGTGCGTGTGACATTGCTCTGATACCAATTATCAACACACAACCTTTCTAGGCAGTACTCTCAATCTCAGCACTATCCTCTCTTCTTGGCAAGAACAACAAGAACAAACTGAACTAACATCCTTTGTTCTTGAGAAACCAAGGGTGGTTTCGGTCTGGATTAGGAGTGATTGACAAGGATGAGCGTCTGAGCGGTTGAGTGCATCGAGCGGTTCGATGTGAAATGGAGGTTTGACTATCGAGGGTTTTGGCGGTGCGTCGCGACCTTGTTTTGGCTTGTCTTGTTTGTACAGGGTGCAGATGTTGACCGACTATCGATGGAAGGTGATCGAGGGTCGAGCGGGGAGCTTGATGCCAGAGGATTAGGGAGGCCGGGCGAAGTTGGAGAAGATCTCAATGAGATACCATGTTGAAGAACATGGGTTTGATACTCTAGATGTGATGAGTGATTGTCAACGGAAGTCAAGAAGAGACATGAAGACCTGCCGTGTCTGAGGCGCGTGTGACTCAGGTACACGGGCATCGAGCGACAGCCGGGCAGAGGAGCCGTGGAGTCGGGCTGGCCCAATCTGGGTACATGGGCTAGGAGCGGTAGAGGATCCACTGGTCTTTTGACTGGGTTTGACTCATTTACATGGGCGGTGAGCGATTGCCGGGTTGAGGAAGCTGCGGGGTCGGGTCGGCCCAATCTGGGTACCTGGTGCTAAGACGGTGGACGCTTTGTCAGTTTCGGCGCAAAACTAAAAACCTATGATTATTTTGTTTTTAGGATATTAATATTTAGTTTTTAAGTCCAGAATATTTTTATTTGTGTTAGTTGATTTTTCCAAGGGTATTTTAGTAATTTCGAAATTTATTTTAGAGTCAGTGTAATTTACCCTAGGGGTAAATTAGACTTTTTCATGTATTAGAGTCGCCTATAAATAGGCCCCTACCCCCTAGGGATAGGGCAACTGTTTTTTCCCGAGTTCAATCTACAGTCCAATTTTTCCTGTTCGGTTTTTGTCTTCCTCTGAAATTATTTCACCGTTATCTCATCATCGCACGACAACGATTTTTCTTCATCGAGCTGCAGCGCACGGCTGGCCGCAGCTCTTGCGCGGGGCCTACAGCGGTGCGGCAGGGAAGCTGCGCGCCCCTGGTTTCTCGCATGGCAGCCAACATCGGCTAGGGCTGTAGCTGACCAGGCTACGCACGGGAGCGCCATTTTTCCCAATGCAAGCAGCGCTCTGTTTTTATTTCCCATGGGCCGACGATGTCATTCGCTGCAGCAGACACAACACGTCAACTCGGGCGTCAGCGCAGGTGAAGCTCTTCCAGGCGGGCCCCACGGTAGCACAGGCGCGGCAGCCACCAGGCATAGGGAGCAGCAGACCGGCGCACGGCGTGTCACGGCGAAAATTTTTTCAACAGAGAACGGCAGCCCGAGGCGGGCCCCATGTCCAGGCGTGCGTCGGCAGGCTTCTGACTTTCTACAAGCAGAAACGGGCGCGGGTTCCACTGTAGCTAGGCATGAGGCTGCAGCACGGCGACGTGACGACGTTTTTCCGGTGAAGCTTTTCCAAGTGGGCACAACGCACGCAGATCGTCCGGTTTTTCTGCGATGCAGGTAAGTTCTTATCTCTTAATTTTTGGTAGATTAATTAGATAGATAATCATCCATTTCTAATTAGCTTGCTGAGTCAATTATTAATTTTGTGGTTAATGTTTATCTACTAGGATATTATTAGTACTCGCACAATTTTTATTTGAGTATTTTTAATCTGCTTATTGATTATCTCGTATTATTTATTTAAATATTTTTGTTTAATCTGCTCATATAAAAAGAAAAAAAATTATATTATTAGGCGCAGTAATATTTTTATCCTAGTTTTTACGTGCGATATTTTAGGTTTATTTCTGAATTAAGTTTTGAATGATCCATGTTTTATTCTTCCAATTAGTATTTTATTTCTAGACCGCAATATAAATATTTTGTGATATATCTAGGTATTTTTATTTACCGCAGTATTTTTATTTAGACTACCTTTAATATCATTTTAATTAGGACACCTGTCATTTTTAGACTAGACAACTTTAGTTCCAGTAATTTGCTTTGCTAATATTGTTTGTCTCGTTGAGTTCGTTTGGGTGTTGGGATTAGGATATAGTTTAGCAAGAAAGTTTTAGGCGCCCATTCACCCCCCTCTGGTCGCTACTTTCGGTCCTACAAGTGGTATCAGAGTGAGGTTAGGGTTTTCTCATATCTTAACCGATTCTAAACCCAGGTAGTGATCATGACGTCTTCTGGTAAAATCCCGTCCCTTGAAGCTTTTGGCTACACTTATTAGAAGACTCGCATGCGAGCCTATCTTATGAGCCATAGCTCGGACATATGAGAGATTTGTGTTCACCCTAATTTCACCATAGTGCCTATTGCTAAGGGCACTGCTGCTGATGTAATTGCCCAGCATCAAAACAATAGTAAAGCGGTGAACATAGGTCCTAGTGAGTTTGAGCGTGTTAGCCATCTCACCACTGCTCGAGAGATCTGGGCTACCCTCCAGGCACACCATGAGGGGACAGCTCAGGTCAAGGCTAGGCTCTATCAAACCTACCGGCGTGAGTATGAAAATTTCTCACAGAAGCCGGGTGAGACTGTTGAGGCTTTGTTTGGTCACTTTCAATCAATCATTAACAAGCTTCGCGTCAACAAGGCCGAGCGTGATCAACTGGTCTTAGATCATGAACAGGCGCTTAAGGTTCTCCATACCTTGGACCCTAAGATCTGGGAGATCAAGGTTTCTTCTATTGTTGAGAGCGCTTCTTATGATACCTTGACTGTCGCAGCGCTTTTTAGTAAGCTCAAGGCCTCAGAGGTCGATATCCAGTTGAGATCAAATCTCACTGGTTCTGGCTCAAAGACTCTGGCACTTGCGACACCATCTGCTGATCCTACTGCCTTGAGTTGTACTGCTTTTTCATTGATGTCTATCTGTTGATAGCAAAAAATGGCATTAATGGCTAGATTGTAAAAATATCAATTTTGGTGATTTTGGCCGAAAATACACATGCCTAGGGTCTATCCGAAGCCCAACAGGGCCGAAGTCCATTGGGCTATGGGCTCCAAAAGCCTCTAGCCAGCACATGGGCTTCGGTCGGGAAGCCTTCGGAGGCCCACGTTGCCGAAGCTTCGGCCCGAGGAGCAGGCCTCGACGGGCCTGGCCGAAGCCCACCTCGGCAGAGATAGAGTTGTATGCGTTCCCAGCTCAATCTTTATCTCTATCTGGCTGGATTAATAGCATATTAGATTAGGAGTTAAGCCCCTTTAAATAGAGAGGCAAGGTCGGCGTAGAGAGCCCCCCAACTCAAACCAAACCAAAGCCCTATGCTTTGATTGTATTTACTTTACCTTTATTTTCCTGTACCTCTTCGTGGGTTTGCCTGGAAGCCCTCCGCCGGCCACTATGGAACAGTGGTAATCCTTGTTACTTTTCTTGTGAAGTATCCGTTAATCTACGTAACAGATTGCTACCTTCACTACTAGTGCAACCTTAGCAAAATTCGATCCTTAGGCCAAATTGGTACTTCGAATTCTCTCTGTTGCAGGTTCGCACGTTCGGAGCTACTTCGTCGGAGGTGTCCGGAGTTGAGAGATCGGTTTCGGAGGTCCCCAGGACACCCTTCGGCGGGACTGCAGGCTTTGGCAACAGGCTTCGCCAGCATACTTCATCGCAACGGGCTTCGCCATGACCATACTCTGCGCCGGACGAAGTTGCACTCACATGTGGCCCTCGCATCATTATTCAGTAGTTTACTGTATCGGAGATCGCGCGCCGAACCCCACTGTTTGGAGGTGATCACCACGTCTAGACCTTCATCCTCCTCGTAGTAGACGAGCTCTGGTTGTGTAAGTCAATGGGGGTGAGTACAATCGTACTCAGCAAGCCACCAGATGCAAATATAATGCAGAGTAATAACAAGGAAGGTAGTGGCTATTTTTGCGGAAAAGCATATTTGTAAAGCAATTAAATGTGATCAAGTTATTAATACAGAAATGTAAACATGTGTATACATCATCTTCTAACTCGAGGGGTACAGTCATCCCACCCTCGCTCAACAGTCCTTACATGCCATGAATAACACTTTCAGTCAAACAATAGTAAACTAACTACGAGAAGTCACACAACCCGCCCTTGACCGTGGGCTCGACTTTTCGAAAAGATTTAAAACTCTGATCAGAGGTGTACCACTATACCCACAAGGCACGCACTCATCCCATACACCAAAGTGTAACGAGATGACCCATACCATGGGAACTCGTGCCAAAACCTTCCATATGGACCGCCTCTACCCGACAGCACCCTCTAATGGGTTTCATATGGTGCCCCGATGCATCGATCCAACACCATACCCCCTTGAGCCACGTCGGTACAAGTCACCCGCAGGTTTCCCCTTGTCCCCTCCACTATGGTGCATCGAGTCGGTTTGTTCCATACTTCCAGTTAGGACTTACCCATTAGACTTATGGTTAGTACGGAAGTGCTTTGCAACAGATCCCGCAGATCGGTCCTTATAGTGCCCTGAGTGCGACCAACCAATGCCCTAGCTTCCACCGGGAACCCAGCATACTTATAACATAGCCAACTCCAACAGAGTCCAGAGACGAGAATAATGGAGAAATACATATAGTAGAATCCAGCTATCTACGACTCATTCTTTTTATCCTATAGCAGTTGTGTCGGTACATTGGACACTAGCTAATATAATATTGTAGAGTGACAAGGAGTTTAGTCTCAATAAGCATGGCTTGGGTTTACACACAAGGATAGGGATCTAATAAATATAGTGTAAGGCTTGAGATTAGACTAATGCAATATTATCCAATGAGTTATAGTGATAATTTATTAAAACATGGGCTCAATGATGATCAAAATGGGGGTTGTGACTTGCCTTGCTCAGCAAATGGTGATGGTGGAACCTCGGGGTAATACTCCGGTTACTCGACGATCTCGTAGTCTTCTCGATACGGAAAAATTAAAGACAACATTCAATAAACAATCAAAATATCACAAAATATAAGCATACAAGTTTATGATTTTAAATATGGGGAATTAAGCCTTTATTATTCTGAAGTTATGTTGAAAAATATTAAAGGTTAAATTTTAGGGTTTTTCCTGATTTATTTCATGAATTATCAATTTATCCCTAAGGGGTTTTTATTTATTTATTTATTTAATAAGAATATTTTGGGCTAAAGTAACATACTGTTTTTACAGCATAAGTATGTAGAGAATAAAAAGTGGAATTTAACAAAATTTGAATGGTGAAATTTGGAGTTAAAATGAGCAAGTTATGAATTTTCAAAGTTTAAATCAATTTCTGAATTTTATTTTAAACAGAAAATGGGTTCTGGTCCACGGTGAGCCAGGCCCACGGTGGACTCACGTACTGTGCACGTGAACTGGATCGATCTGGACTGTTGGATCTAGATCCAGCGGCCAGATGCGAGGCAGGGCGAGTTAAGTAGCGATCGACGACCCACAGCGCTCGGTACCGGTTTGATCGGATGGATGGCCCGAATTAAACCTGGGTGGGTTATAATCCTAGCCATCAATCACAGATCGAACGGCCGAGGGTGTGTCCGGCACGGCACGCGACGCCGAGGGTAAGTTACCCTCTTCTCCGGTGACGGTAGCGCTCGGGTGCGGTGGCGACAGCGTCGGCGAGGGTTCCAGACCCTAGCTCTATGCAGAAACGGAAAGAGGGGAGGGAGGGGAGTACGACCGTACTGGAGATGGTGATGGTGATGGCGGTGTACAGGAGGCGACCGGCGACGAGCTGAGGCGGTGAGGCTTTTCGGGTTCGACGGCGATGACGCATTCTAGTGGTGATCCGGCCCAAAAGACGTGAGGCCGAGGACCGGTGGGGGATGGCGGTCACGGAGGTGTCATCGGAGAGGGAAGCGACGACTCGAGTCATCGGTGAGGGCTTGATGGAGTCGAAGCAGAGGGCGACAGGTGTTTGGTGTCGCAAAGCTTCGGCAGAGCGTGGCTTAGGTGTGGGCGGGTTGCGGTGAGCTCCGGGCTTCTTATCGGGTCGCCGGCGATGTGTTTATGGCAGGGCAAAAGGAGGAAACCTGAAGGAATTCCATCCCAACGCCGACGAATTTCCAATCCGTGCGAGTACTTTCTATATGAGGCGAAAACACGTGGCTATAGTCGGAATGGGATCGTCGGAGCTTGGCAAGTCAGAATCGGGCACCAATTTTGGCAAGGGAGGCTGGCGGCGTCGTAATTGGAAGGTAGGGGTCACCGGCGATGGAAAGGGGATTCCCTTCCATCGGAGACGACGGCACCGATAGGTGGCCCCCACCTCTCAGTGAGTGAGTGCGAGGGGAGGGGTGCCGACAGGCGGGACCAGGCAGCCAGGGACTGAGGCGCGGGCCAGCGAGGCTGACAAGCGGGGCCAAGCTAACGCAGGCATGGGAGAGGAGAGAGGGAGAGCGCACCGACAGGTTGGTCCCACCTAGCGGTGACACAGGGCTGGACTGGGCTGGGCTGGAAGCGAATTGAGGGTTGCGGCCCAAGTTTATTTAAAATGTATTTTTCTATTAAAATAATTTCACTAATTCATTTATTTGATTAAAGGTTGAATCACTGTTGATAAAAATTTGTAAAATTTCCTAAAATTATATCTTGTCCTCTAGATTCCATCATAAATTTTCCAAGTTAAAATTTGAAGTATTCCCTCTTGTTTCGTTTAAATAGGTTTCTTTTAGTATTTTCTTTAATTGAATAAATCCTATAAATCCCTAAAAATGCATTTTCCTTATTTTATTTATTTTTAATTCTTGGGTTGTTACAATCCTATCCCCCTTACAGAGAATCTCATCCTCGAGATTCGGATCAATCCTCGAATAGCTCTGGATGCTGCACTTTTAGTTCTTCCTCTTTTTCCCATGTAGCTTCCTCTATAGGATGATTTCTCCACTGAACTTTACAGAAGCGGATGACTCGACTCCTGGTGGTCCTTTCCTTGACTTCCAAGATTCTGATGGGCTTCTCAACGTAGGTCAGATCCTCTTGTATGTTCAACTACTGAAGGTCAACTTGCTCTGTTGGGACTCGAAGACACTTCTTTAGTTGTGACACGTGAAACACGTCATGTACTCTAGCCAATGAGGGTGGTAACTCTATCTGATAAGCGACCTCGTCTTGACGCTGGACGATGGGGAAAGGCCCAACGTATCGAGGTGCTAATTTCCCTCTCATGTTAAACTTTTGAGTGCCACGGAGGGGAGTAACCCGACGGTAGACATGATCTCCCTCTTCAAAGGCTAGATCTCGACGGAGATTGTCCGCATAGCTCTTCTATCGAGATTTGGCTATCTTGAGTCTGTCCCTGATGATCTGTACTTTCTCTTCGGCTTCCCGAAGGATGTCCATTCCAAACACTTGGGATTCATCAGTCTGATCCCAAAGTAGAGGCGTTCTGCACTTGCGTCCATATAGAGCTTCGAATGGAGACATCTAAAGGCTGGCTTGGTAGCTGTTATTGTACGAAAACTCGGCGTACGACAAACTTTTGTCCCAAGTTCCTCCAAAGTCCAAGGCACATGCTCGGAGTATATCCTCAAATATCTGATTCACCCTTTCAGTTTGTCCATCTGTTTGAGGGTGGTATGCTGTGCTGAAGTTTAGTCTTGTCCCCATTTCCTCTTGAATGTTTTTCTAGAACCGAGACGTGAACTGACTTCCTCTATCGGAGACTATCTTCTTAGGTACACCATGAAGGCATACTTTGCGGGCCATATACAACTCTGCTAGTTTAGGGCCACTAAAGGTCATCTTGACGGCTATGAAGTGAGCTACCTTCGTTAGCCGATCGATGATTACCCATATAGAATCATAACCAAGTTGGGTCTTTGGGAGTCTAGTGATGAAGTCCATACCGATGTCTTCCCATTTCCATTTAGGCACTTTAAGTGGTTGTATCAGCCCTGCGGGTCTCTAGAGCTCTGCCTTCACTCGTCGGCAGGTGTCACACTCTGCGATGAACTGAGCAATCTCCTTCTTCATGCTAACCCACCAATATCGTTCCTTCAGGTCTTGGTACATCTTGGTACTCCCGGGGTGGATGGAGTACAGAGTGTCATGGGCTTCCCTTAGAATAAGGGTCTTTATCTCTGGTTTATCGGATACACAGATCCTGGTTCCGAACCATACGGTGCCATTCTCATCCGCTGAAAATCATGGGGCCTTGCCCTACCTCATGTTCTTCTTAATTGGTGCTATGTATGGGTCTTCTAACTGAGCTTCATGGATTTGCTCGAACAGGACTGGTCGAGTCTCGAGGGTGGCGAGGTAGGCTCTTGTGGTTATCCCGAGGTTTAACTTTTCCATCTCCTTATACAACAAAGGCGCGTGATCCTGAGTCACGATGGCGGTGCAATATCCTTTATGACTTAATGCATTAGCCACCACGTTTGCTTTGCCGGGATGGTAGTGAATGCCTAGGTCATAGTCCTTTATCAATTCTAGTCATCGCCTTTGCCTAAGGTTGAGATCTGGCTACGTGGAGATATACTTCAAACTCTTGTGGTCTGTGAAAACCTTGCACCGATTTCCAACCAAATAGTGCCTCCATATCTTCAGGGCATGCACTACAGGGGCCAATTCTAAGTCATGAGTAGGGTAGTTTAGCTCATGGGGTCTCAATTGCCAGGAGGCGTACGAGACAACTTTCCCGTCCTACATAAGAACACATCCCAAACCCTGGCGAGATGCGTCGCAATATACATGGAAGTCCTTCCTTATATCTGGTAGGGTCTGTATGGGTGCTGACACCAGCCGGGTCTTGAGTGTCCGAAAACTTTCCTCGCATTTGGGAGTCCATTCAAACTTCTCTCCCTTATGCAACAACTTGGTCATAGGCTTGGCTATCTTGGAGAAATTCTCGATAAATCGTCGGTAGTATCCTGCTAAACCAAGAAAGCTCTGTATCTCAGATACGTTGGTGGGTGGCAGCCAATCTGTAACTGCTCCCACGGTGGCAGGGTCTACCGCGATACCTTGTGCAGAGATGATGTGTCCTAGGAACTTCACTTTTGCTGTCCAAAATTTACACTTGTTGTACTTAGCATACAACTGATGTTCCCTTAGTTTTCCTAAGGTCAACCAGATGTGGGTTTCGTGCTCCTCTTTGTCCTTGGAATAGATGAGAATGTCATATATAAACACCACGATAAACTTGTCCAAGTATTCCATAAACACCTTATCCATCATATTCATGAAGAAGAACGGGGCGTTGGTCAACCAAAAGGACATGACAGTGCACTCATAAAGTCCATAACGGGAGGTGAATGCTGTCTTAGGTATGTCTTCCTCTCGAATCCTCAGCTGATGATAACCGGACCATAAATCGATCTTGGAGAACACAGTGGCTTCTTTCAACTGATCAAATAGAGCATCGATCCTGGGTAATGGGTACTTGTTCTTGATGGTTACCTCATTCAAGGCCCGATAATCTACGCACACACGTTTAGCTTTGTCTTCCTTCTTCTCGATGAAGATGACGGGGGCTCCCCATGGGGATGTGCTAGGTATGATATATCCCTTCTTCTCAAGATCTTCAAGCTGCTACTTCATTTCTGCTAGCTCATTGGCGGCTATCCGATATGGTCACTTATAGATGGGAGTGGTTCCGGGTACTAGATCAATCCTAAACTCGATGTCCCTCTTGGGTGGCATCCCTGGTAAATCCTCCGGGAATATGTCCGGGTACTCGCAGACTATCGGTATTTCTTCCAAGGTAATCTGGTGTAGATGAGGTCTATCGGGCTTTTGACTCGGCATCTGAAAGGTGACGACAGTCCCTTCTTCACTAGTTACGGTCACTTGCCTTCGGGCACATCTTATCACTCCTTGATGTTTGTTGAGCAAGTCCATTCCTAGAATCAGATCCAAACCTTGGCATTCTATTAGAATGGGGTCAGCTCAGAATATTGCACCTTGGATATCTACCCATACCCTTGGACTATAAGTGTGGGCTTGGGTTTGTTTGCCTGGGGTGGCTACCAGTACTGGTCTTGCTAATTCGCATTTGTTCAGGTTATATTTTTTCCACAAAAGTTGTTGAAATGAAAGAATGCGGGGCTCCAGTATCAAATAAGACCACTGTAGGTGCTAAATGTATGGTGAACTTACCCATGACGATCTCTGGTGCAGCCTGGGCTTCCTCGGCGGAGACATGGTTGACGCGAGCACGGACGATAGGATTGGCCACGACTCCTTGCGGACACTTGGGGTGGGGCACTGGTGGGAGTAATGTCGTTCCTGGTGGCAGTTGAAACAAATCACGGGTTTGCCGTGCTTGTTGCGCAGGACCTCTGCTTTCTTGGCAGGGACGGGTGGAGCAGCTGGTGTGGCGGGTGCGGGGCGTGGGTGTCCTGCTCTCGGGTTGTTGGCGGGTGGAGCGGGACGGTATACCGGGCGTGGGTGATATTGGGGCGTCGGTGGGGGAGGTGCAAAACGTGGCCTCTGCGCCATTCCTTGGTTCTAGCGGAAGGCGATCGTTCTCTTCTTCTTCAGGTCGACCTTGTTCTGCTCGGTCTCCTGAATGATAGCCTTGTTGACCAACTTCTGAAAGTTGGCGTAGTCTTCGGAGACCAGCGGAAGGGAAAGCTCGTGTCACGCCCCGATTTAATAAATTAGGACCTTTATTGAAATTCCATAGAAAATCAATAAACCAAGACGTTCATCATGCGACCACGTACAAATACGAGCAATCATTCATGGTTCGTAGACCGTATTAGTACAAAAGTGAATGAAGATGAAGAGAAACTAATAAATCAAAGGGTCCTAGATGAACGCCTCCTTCCAGTCTCACCTTGACTGGGTCGCTACTCCAGACCTTCATCCTCCTCGTAGTAGACGGGCTCTGGTGGTGTAAGTCAATGGGGGTGAGTACAAACGTACTCAACAAGCCACCGAATGCAAATATAATGCAGAGTAATAACAAGGGAGATAGTGGCTAATTTTGCGGAAAAGTGTAATTTGGAAAGCAATTAAATGTGATCAATTTATTAGTACTGCAAGGTAAACATGTGTATGCATCATCATCTTCTAACTCGAGGGGTACAGTCAGCCCCACCTCACTCAACAGTCCTTACATGCCATGAATAACTCAACCATTCATACAATAGTAAACTAACAGCGAGTAGTCACACAACCCGCCCTTGACCGTGGGCTCGGCTTTTCGAAAAGATTAAATACTCTGATCAGAGATGTACCACTGTACCCACAAGGCACGCACTCACCACTTACACCAAAGTGTAACGAGATGACCCATACCATGGGAACTCGTGTCAAAACCTTCCATATGGTCCTCCTCGACCCGACAACACCCTCTTATGGATTTCGTATCGTGTCTCGACGCGTCAAGCCTCACCATACCCCCCTTGAGCCACGTCGGTACAAGTCACCCGCAGGTTGCCCCTTTCCCCCTCCACTATGGTGCATCGAGTCGGATTGTTCCATACTTTCAATTATGACTTACCCATTAGACTTGTGGTTGGTACGAAAGTGCTTTGCAACAGATCCCGCATACCGGTCCTTATAGTGCCCCGGGTGCGACCAACCAATGCCCTAGCTTGCACCCGGAACCCACCATACTTATAACATAGCCAACTCCAACAGAGTTCAGAGATAAGAATAACGGGGAAATTTCATATAGTAGAATCCATCTATCTACGACTCATTCTTTTTATCCTATAGAAGTTGTGCCAGTACATTGGGCACTAGCTAATACTTTTATAGTAGAGGGACAAGAAGTTAAGGCTCAATAAGCATGGCTTGGGTTTGCACACAAGAACGGGGATCTAATAAATATAAGTGTAGGGCTTGATATTTGACTAATGCAATATTAACCTATGAGTTATAGCGATAATTTATTAAAACATGGGCTCAATGATGATCAAAATGGGGGTTGTGACTTGCCTTTCTCAGCAAATGGTGATGGAGGAACCTCGGGATGAAACTCCGGCTCCTCGATGAACTCGTAGTCTTCTCGATATGGGAAAATAAACAACACATTCAATAAACAGATAAAACTCCACAAATAATAAACATACAAGTTCATGGGTTTTATTATGTGAAGTAAAGTTTTAATATTCTGAAGTTTGGTGAAAAACATTAAAGATTAGTTTTTAAGGCTTTTCCCAATTTATTTTATGAATTAATAATTTTAATCCTAAGGGGTTTTTATTAATTTAATCTATACGATTATTTTGTGCTAAAGTAACATGTTGTTTTTATGGCTTTATTGTGTAGAGAATAAAATGCTGAATTTAACAAAATTTGAATGGTGAAATTTGGAGTTAAAATGAGCAAGTTATGAATTTTCAAAGTTTAAAACAATTTTCTGGAATTTTATTTAAACTGGAAAATGGGCTCTGGTCCATGGTGAGCCAGGCCCACGGTGGACCAGCGACTGTGTGCGTGGACCCGAGCGGTCTGGACCGTTGGATCTGGATCCAGCAGCCAGATGCGAGGCGGGTGGGTTTAATGAGATTGAACGGCCAGAATTAAAACGCGCGAAGGGTTATGACGTGGACGCACGAGATTGATCCAGCGTTTTTAAGTCACGATCGACGGCTGTGATCGCTCTGTACCCCTTTAACCGGATCCGAGGGCCCAGATTAAATCCCGAAGGGATTTAATTGTATCCCTCCGATGGCGATCAGACGGCCGTGATTGCATCCGGCACGGCACGTGCGTAAGGGGCCGGTACCCTTCTTTGTCTCCGGTGATGGCGACCTCGGGTGCGTCTGCGACGGTGGCGGCGAGCGTCTACGGGCTTAGATTTATTCAAAAATGGAAAGAGGAGACCGAGGGGAGTGTGACGGTACCGGAGATGGCGACGGCGGGCATCTCGTGGCGACCAGCGACGAGGGTAGACGACGATGGGGTTTCAGGCGGTTGTCGGCGACGGCGATCCGATGGGTTCCACGGCCAACCGAGGGGTGGCCGAGGATGGGTGGGGTCCGGCGGTCTTGACGGTGGTGGTGGCTAGGACAGAGGGGGCCGAAGTCGACGGTGAGCGGCGGCCAGAGTTGAAGTAGGGGAGGAGACCGAAGAAAAGAGCAGGGCGCTCTGGATGGCTTCGGCTCAGGCTATGGTGGTGTGAGCGAGAGTGCGGCGACCAGGAGGGGTATTTATGGGGGCTCGCCGGTGTAGGGATGGAAAGAAACTGAGGGTTTCCAAGATCACCAGCGAGGGTTTCCATTCCCTCGGCCAAGCTTCCTAAAGCGCGAAACCGCGTCACCTATAGGTGGAAAGGGATCGCGGTGATCCAAGGAAGGGAGTCCAGGGACGATCGGGCGAAATCAGGTGGCCCGCGGCGAGAATCCGAAAAGGGATCGCCGGGAAAAGGAAAAGGGGGGATTCCATCGGAGAAGATGGATCCGACAGGTGGCCCCCACCTGTCGGCAGGCGAACGAAAAAGGAAGGGCCGACAGGCGGGCCCCGATGACCAGAGAGATAGAGGCGGGCGCGAGTGACTGACACGTGGGGCCGAGGCGGGGTGCGGGCGGGAGAGAGAGGCGGGAGATTGGCGCCGACATCTGGGTCCCACATGTCAGTGACGCAAGGTTTGGACTGGGCTGGGCTCGGGGACGTTGAGGGTTGAGGGCCATTAAGATTTAAAATGGTTTTATGATTTAAAATAAATCCAGTAATTCAGTTATTTGATTTAGGGTTGTATCACTGTTAATAAAAATTTGTAAAAATTCCTGAAATTATGTTTTGGCCTCTAGTTTATCCCATAAAATTGTCAAGTCCAAATTTTGAATATTCCTCCCTGTTTGGCTTTAATAGGGCTCTTTTAGGATTTTCTTTAATAATAAAATTCAGAATTAATATTTTTCTTTTATTTTATTTCCTTTTAATTTTTGGGGTGTTACAATCCTATCCCCCTTACAGAGAATCTCGTCCTCTAGATTCAGATCAATCCTCGAATAGCTCAGGATGATGTGCCTTGAGTTCTTCCTCTTTTTCCCATGTAGCTTCCTCTACGGGATGATTGCTCCACTGAACCTTACAGAAGCGGATGACGCGACTTCTAGTGGTTCTTTACTTAACTTCCAAGATTTTGACGGGCTTTTCCACATTAGTCAGATCTTCTTGAACATTCAACTGTTGTAGGTCCACTTGCTCCGTTGGGACTCGGAGACACTTCTTGAGTTGGGACACGTGAAACACATCATGTACCCCGGCTAGTGAGGTTGGTAGTTCCAACTGATAAGCGACTTCGCCTTGGCGTCGAACAATGGGAAAAGGTCCAATATATCGAGGTGCCAACTTTCCTCTCATGTTAAACCGTTGAGTGCCACGGAGGGGTGTGACACAGAGGTAGACATGATCTCCCTCTTCAAAGGCTAAATCTCGACGACGATTGTCTGCATAGCTCTTCTGGTGGGATTGGGTTGTCTTGAGTCGGTCTTTGATAATTCGTACCTTCTCCTCGGCTTCTCGAAGGATGTCTGTCCCAAATACTTGAGATTCACCAGTTTGATCCCACAGTAGAGGTGTCCTGCACTTACGTCCATATAGGGCTTCGAACGGAGACATCTGAAGGCTGGCTTGATAACTGTTGTTGTACAAAAACTCGGCGTACGGTAAACTCTTGTCCCAAGTTGCTCCAAAGTCCAAGACGCATGCCTGTAGCATATCTTCTAATATCTGATTCACTCTTTCCGTTTGTCCATCTGTCTGAGGGTGGTAAGCAGTACTGAAGTTCAATCTTGTTCCCATCTCCTCTTGAAGGTTCTTCCAAAAACGAGAGGTAAACTGACTTCCTCTGTCGGACAATATCTTCTTGGGCACTCCATGAAGACACACAATGCGGGCCATGTACAACTCTGCGAGGTTAGGGCCACTAAAGGTTGTCTTAACAGCTATGAAGTGTGCTACTTTCGTTAGCCGGTCAATGATTACCCAAATAGAATCGTATCCAAGCTGGGTCTTTGGGAGTCCAGTGATGAAATCCATACCGATCTCTTCCCATTTCCATTCAGGCACTTTAAGTGGCTGTAACAGTCCTGCAGGTCTCTGATGTTCTGCCTTTACTCGTCTGCAGGTGTCACATTCCGCGACGAACTGAGCAATCTCTTTCTTCATGCTAACCCACCAATAGCGTTCCTTCAGGTCCTGGTACATCTTGGTACTTCTGGGATGGATCGAGTATAAAGTATCATGGGCTTCCCTTAGGATAAGGGTCTTTATCTCCGGTTTATCCGGTACACATATCCGGGTTACAAACCATATGGTGCCATTCTCGTCTTCTGAAAATCCTGGGGCCTTACCTTGTCTCATGTTCTTTTTAATGGCAGCTATATCTGGGTCTTCCAACTGAGCCTCACGGATCTGCTCAAATAGAACTGGCTGGGTCTCCAAGGTGGCTAGATATGCTCCCGTGGTTAACCCAAGGTTTAGCTTTTCCATCTCCTTATAGAGTAAGGGCGCGTGATCCTGAATCACGATGGTGGTGCAATATCCCTTACGACTTAATGCATCAGCTACTACATTTGCTTTTCCGGGGTGGTAGTGAATACCTAAGTCGTAGTCTTTTATTAATTCCAACCATCATCTTTGCCTCAGATTGAGGTCCGGCTGCGTGAAGATGTACTTCAAACTCTTGTGATCCGTAAAGATTTCGCAGCGATTTCCGACTAGATAATGCCTCCATATCTTAAGGGCGTGCACAACAGCAGCCAATTCCAAGTCATGGGTCAGGTAATTTAGCTCATGAGGTCTCAACTGACGAGAGGCGTATGAAATAACCTTTCCGTCTTGCATGAGAACACATCCCAATCCTTGGCGAGATGCGTCGCAATAAACATGGAAGTCCTTCCGGATGTCTGGTAGGGTCAGTATGGGTGCTGACACCAGCCGGGTCTTGAGGGTGCGAAAGCTTTCCTCGCACTCGGGAGTCCATTCAAACTTTTCTCCCTTCTGTAACAACTTGTTCATAGGCTTGTCTATCTTGGAAAAATTCTCGATAAACCTCCGATAATACCCTGCTAAACCAAGAAAACTGCGTATCTCCGATACGTTGGTGGGTGGTAGCCAATCCGTAACCGCTTCTACGGTGGTAGGATCTACTGCAATACCATGTGCGGAGATGATGTGTCCAAGGAACTTCACTTCCGCCGTCCAAAACTTACACTTGATGTACTTGGCGTATAACTGATGTTCCCTTAGCTCTCCTAAAGTTAGCCGGATGTGAGTCTCGTGCTCCATCTGATCCTTGGAATAGATGAGGATGTCATTTATAAAAACCACGATGAATTTGTCCAAATACTCCATGAACACCTTATTCATCATATTCATGAAGAAGGCAGGGGCGTTGGTCAATCCAAAAGACATAACCGTGCACTCATATAATCCATAGCGATAGGTAAAAGCCGTCTTGGGTATATCCTCCTCTCGAATCCTCAGCTGATGATATCCGGATCGCAGGTCGATCTTGGAAAATACCGTAGCTCCTTTCAGCTGGTCAAAAAGATCATCGATCCTGGGTAACGGGTACTTGTTCTTGATGGTCACCTCATTCAAGGCTCGGTAGTCTACACACATATGCTTAGCCTTGTCTTCTTTCTTCTCAACGAAGATGACGGGGGCTCCCCACGGGGATGTGCTAGGTCTGATGTAGCCTTTCTTCTCAAGATCTTCCAGTTGCTGCTTCATTTCAGCTAGCTCATTGGCGGCCATCCGGTATGGTCGCTTTTAAATGGGGGTGGTTCTGGGTACTAAGTCAATCCGGAACTCGATGTCCCTCTTGGGTGGCATCCATGGTAAATCCTCCGGAAACACGTCCAGGTACTCGCAAACTACCGGTATCTCCTCCAAGGTAATCTGGTGCAGCCTCGGTTTTCCGAACTTCAGGCTTGGCATCTGAAATGTGACGGCGGTCCCTTCTTCAGTGGTCACAGTTACTTGTCTCTGGGCACATCTTATCACTCCTTGGTGTTTATTGAGCCAATACATTCCTAGAATGAGGTCCAAGCCTTGGCATTCTATTAGAATGGGGTCGGCCCAAAATATTGTGTCGTGGATATCTACCCATACCCTTGGACTATAGGATTGGGCTAGAGTTTGTTTCCTAGGGGTGACTATTAGCACGGCTCTTGGTAGTTCATTTATGTTTAGGTTGTTCTTTTCCACAAAAGCAGTTGATATGAAGGAGTGCGTAGCTCCAGTGTCCAATAAAACCACTGCAAGGGCTGAATGTACCATGAACTTACCCATTACGATCTCGGGTGCAGCCTGGGCTTCTTCAGCAGTGACGTGGTTGACGCGGGCGCGGATGGCGGGGTTCGTCGCGACTCCTTGTGTGCGCTTGGGGTGGGGGCACTGGTGGGAGTAATGCCCCTCCTGGCGGCAGTTGAAACACACCACGGGCTTGCCGTGCTTGTCGCGCAAAATCTTTGCCTTCTTTGCCGGGGCGGGTGGTGCTGCTGGTGCGGCAGGAGCGGGGCGAGGCTGTCCGGCTCTTGCGTTGGCGGCGGGTGGCGCCGGACGATACACTGGGTGGGGGTGGTATTGTGGCGCCGGTGGAGGAGGGGTGAAATGAGGCCTCTGTGCCATGCCTTGGTTCTCCCTGAAGGCAATCATTCTCTTCTTCTTCAGGTCAACCTTGTTTTGCTAGGTTTCCTGAATGATAGCTTTGTTTACCAACTTTTGGAAGTTGGCATAATCTCCGGAAATGAGCTGAAGGGACAGCTCATCCTTCAGTCCTCGGAGGAACTTGGACTGTCTGGCCGTATCGGTACGGACCAACTCGGGTGCGTACCGGGCCAACCTATTGAATTCATGCAGGTACTCGGTGACGGTCCTGGTCCCTTATTGCAGGTCTCAAAACTCCTGCTGCTTCTGGGAAATAATGCCGTCAGGGACATGGGCCGCGCGGAAGGCAGCGGAGAACTCCGCCCATGTATGGACGTGTCCCTCAGGCAAGGTCTCGCGCAAGTTGTCCCACCACTCTGCGACGGGACCCTGAAGTTGATGGGCGGCGAAAGCCACCCTCTCCTGCTCAGTACACGACAGGAGGTCCAGCTTCTTTCCAATGGTTCTCAACCAATCACCAGCCTCCATGGGGTTGGTGGTGCTCGAGAACGTGGGTGGGCGGACTCGGAGGAATTCCGAGAGCTGAGAGGCGGGGGCGAGAGCGGGAGTGGCGGGGCGAGGCAGCTCGGGTTGTTGGTGGAGGCGTAAGAATTGAGCCTGCTGCTCTTGCATCTGCTGCTGCTGCTGTTGCATCTGGTTTAGTAGGGCAGACACCAATTGATTCTGAGTGGCCATCATCTCGGCCAGGGTGGGGTGGTTGGCGACCGGGGCTTGCCTCTGCCCGGTTTCTCCCCACTGGGGCAAGTTGCCGTTCTCTCCTCCATTCTGGGGAGCGTCAGAACCTTGAGTGTTAGTCATCGTGAAGTTTCCAAAATAGATAATATCTTCTTAGGGGAAATGGTACTAAGCTTTATTTCAAAATGTGTCGTTCTTGCGATTACATTTATTCATTTAATTCTTCACTCATGCCTTATATTTGACATGAGTGGAAATACAATCCAAAACAATAAAAGGAAACAACCAATCGAAAAAGCTACGTCTAAGGCAGCTCAGGGGATGACTCGACCACGGGCTCGATGGAGACGGTCGGGGTCGTGGAGCTGGAGGGTCCGGCGGGAGGTGAACTACGGGAAATCCTCTTGGCCCTCACGGTGGGGATCCGAAGCGATTTCCTCTTGCGAGGCGGAAGGGGTGCAATCTCCTCGATGTCCTTCTCCAACTCCTCAATCTGATGGCGGAGCTGAGGATTGTTGGTGACGCGCTGCCGTAGGAGCTCATTCTGGCGTCGTAGCTCCTCTGCCTCAGCAGCCAATCGGTGTCCCTGCTAGATACGGCGACGAAGATCTCCGTTCTCGCGTTCAGATCCTCGGAAGAGTGTCGGTAAAAGTCGATTGTGTCGCGCTGTCCGTTGGCATCCTGCAGTGCCTCATAGTGGAGCTCATCCATTGCCTCCAACAGACGTACGGTGTGTCCAATTGCAGAATGGCACTGGGAGAGCGTGCTGACGTAGACGCTGTGGGGACTCCCTGGAGTGCGAAGGGGCACAAAGCGATAATCCGTGTCGTAGAGCTCACTGTCATAGATCATCCGGAGCTCGGTGAGGGCCTGGAGAGCGGTGCGCTGGCTGGCAACCAAGAAGGTAGGTCCTCCGCCTCGATAGGTGTGGGCTGTCTGTGGTGAGGGTTGGGTGACGATGGTGACCTCGCAGTAGCTCTCTTCCTTATCAGGGAAGACTCCATGGAACATCGGCTCGTGCTCAAATCCGAGGAAACCAACGAGCATGCGTAGCTCGCGGATGAATCCGGCCTCATCGCGAAGGTTCCCGCTCATGGTACGGACCGGCATCTACAAATGAGAGAAAATTTTTGTGAAACCTCAGAAGATGAGAGGATAAGTAGTTTTGTTAAGAAAATATGATTATTATATGTCCTAGGGTTAGGTCTGTTTGGCTTCCTACAGTCAAGTCGGCTCTGATACCATCTTGTCACGCCCCGATTTAATAAATCAGGACCTTTATTGAAATTCTATAGAAAATCAATAAACCAAGACGTTCATCATGTGACCACGTACAAATACGAGCAATCATTCACGATTCATAGACCGTATTAGTACAAAAGTGAATGAAGATGAAGAGAAACTAATAAATCAAAGGGTCCTAGATGAACGCCTCCTTCCAGTCTCGCCTTGACTGGGTCGCTACTCCAGACCTTCATCCTCCTCGTAGTAGACGGGCTCTGGTGGTGTAAGTCAACGGGGCTGAGTACAAACGTACTCAACAAGCCACCGAATGCAAATATAATGCAGAGTAATAACAAGGGAGATAGTGGCTAATTTTGCGGAAAAGCGTAATTTGTAAAGCAATTAAATGTGATCAATTTATTAGTACTGAAAGGTAAACATGTGTATGCATCATCATCTTCTAACTCAAGGGGTACAGTCAGCCCCACCTCGCTCAACAGTCCTTACATGCTATGAATAACTCAACCATTCATACAATAGTAAACTAACTACGAGTAGTCACACAACCCGCCCTTGACCGTGGGCTCGGCTTTTCGAAAAGATTAAATACTCTGATCAGAGATGTACCACTGTACCCACAAGGCACGCACTCACCACTTACACCAAAGTGTAACGAGATGACCCATACCACGAGAACTCGTGCCAAAACCTTCCATATGGTCCTCCTCGACCCGACAGCACCCTCTTATGGGTTTCGTATCGTGTCTCCACGCGTCGAGCCTCACCATACCCCCCCTTGAGCCACGTCGGTACAAGTCACCCGCTGGTTGCCCCTTGCCCCCTCCACTATGGTGCACCGAGTCGGATTGTTCTATACTTTCAGTTAGGACTTACCCATTAGACTTGTGGTTGGTACGGAAGTGCTTTGCAACAGATCCCGCAGACCGGTCCTTATAGTGGCCCGGGTGCGACCAACCAATGCCCTAGCTTGCACTCGAAACCCACCATACTTATAACATAGCCAACTCCAACAGAGTCCAGAGATAAGAATAACGGGGAAATTTCATATAGTAGAATCCATCTATCTACGACTCATTGTTTTTTATCCTATAGCAGTTGTGCTGGTACATTGGGCACTAGCTAATACTTTTATAGTAGAGTGACAAGGAGTTAAGGCTCAATAATCATGGCTTGGGTTTGCACACAAGGACGGGGATCTAATAAATATAAGTGTAGGGCTTGATATTTGACTAATGCAATATTAACCTATGAGTTATAGCGATAATTTATTAAAACATGGGCTCAATGATGATCAAAATGGGGGTTGTGACTTGCCTTGCTCAGCAAATGGTGAAGGAGGAACCTCGGGATAAAACTCCGGCTCCTCGACGAACTCGTAGTCTTCTCGATATGGGAAAATAAACAACACATTCAATAAACAGATAGAACTCCACAAATAATAAACATACAAGTTCATGGGTTTTATTATGTGAAGTAAAGTTTTAATATTCTGAAGTTTGGTGAAAAACAATAAAGATTAGTTTTTAAGGCTTTTCCCAATTTATTTTATGAATTAATAATTTTAATCCTAAGGGGTTTTTATTCATTTAATCTATAAGATTATTTTGTGCTAAAGTAACATGCTGTTTTTATGGCTTTATTGTGTAGAGAATAAAATTCTGAATTTAAGAAAATTTGAATGGTGAAATTTGGAGTTAAAATGAGCAAGTTATGAATTTTCAAAGTTTAAACAATTTTCTGGAATTTTATTTAAACTAGAAAATGGGCTCTGGTCCACGGTGAGCCAGGCCCACGGTGGACCAGCGACTCTGTGCGTGGACCCGAGCGGTCTGGACCGGTGGATCTGGATCCAGCGGCCAGATGCGAGGCGGGTGGGTTTAATGAGATTGAACGGCCAGGATTAAAGCGCGCGAAGGGTTATGACGTGGACGCACGAGATTGATCCAACGTTTTTAAGTCACGATCGACGGCTGTGATCACTCTGTACCCCTTTGACCGGATCCGAGGGCCCGGATTAAATCGCGAAGGTATTTAATCGTAGCCCTCCGATCGCGATCGGACGGCCGTGATTGCGTCCGGCACGGCACGTGCGTAAGGGGTTGGTACCCTTCTTCGTCTCCGGTGACGGCGACCTCGGGTGCGGCGGCGAGCGCCTACGGGCTTAGATTTATGCAAAAATGGAAAGAGGAGACCGGGGGGAGTGTGACGGTACCGGAGATGGCGACGGCGGGCATCTGGTGGCGACCGGCGAGGAGGGTAGACGGCGAGGAGGGTAGACGGCGATGGGGTTTCGGGCGGTTGTTGGCGACGGCGATCTGGCGGGTTCCACGGCCAACTGAGGGGTAGCCAAGGATGGGCGGGGTCCAGCGGTCTTGATGGTGGTGGTGGCTAGGACGGAGGGGACCGAAGTCGACGGTGAGCGGCGGCCGGAGTTGAAATAGGGGAGGAGACCGAAGAATAGAGCAGGGCACTCTGGATGGCTTTGGCTCAGGCTACGGTGGTGTGAGCAAGAGTGCGGCGACAAGGAGGGGTATTTATAGGGGCTCACCGGCGTATGGAGGGAAAGAAACCAAGGGTTTCCAAGATCACCGGCGAGGGTTTCCATTCCCTCGGTCAAGCTTCCTAAAGCGCGAAACCGCGTCACCTATAGGTGGAAAGGGATCGCGGTGATCCAAGGAAGGGAGTCCGGGAACGATCGGGCGAAATTAGGCGGCCGGCTGCGAGAATCCGGAAAGGGATCGCCGGGAAAAGGAAAAGGGGGGGATTCCATCGGAGAAGATGGATCCGACAGGTGGCCCCCACCTGTCGGCGGGCGAACGAAAAAGGAAGGGCCGACAGGCGGGCCCCAACGACCAGAGAGATAGAGGCGGGCGCGAGTGACTGACACGTGGGGCCGAGGCGGGGCGCGGGCGGGAGAGAGAGGCGGGAGGTTGGCGCCGACATCTGGGTCCCACATGTCAGTGACGCAAGGTTTGGACTGGGCTGGGCTCGGGGACTTTGAGGGTTGTGGCCCATTAAGATTTAAAATGGTTTTCTGATTTAAAATAAATCCAGTAATTCAGTTATTTGATTTAGGGTTGTATCACTGTTAATAAAAATTTGTAAAAATTCCTGAAATTATGTTTTGGCCTCCAGTTTATCCCATAAAATTTTCAAGTCCAAATTTTGAATATTCCTCCCAGTTTGGCTTTAATAGGGCTCTTTTAGGATTTTCTTTAATAATAAAATTCAGAATTAATATTTTTCTTTTCTTTTATTTCCTTTTAATTTTTGGGGTGTTACAGCTCGTCCTTCAGCCCCCAGAGAAACTTAGACTATCGGGCCGTATCCGTACGGACTTCCTCCGGTGTATACCGGGCCAGCCGGTTAAACTCGTGCAAATACTTAGTCACGGACCTGCTTCCTTGTTGCAGGTCCCTAAACTCCTGCTGCTTTTGGGCAATTATGCCGCCGGGGACGTGAGCAGCGTGGAAAGCGGCAAAGAATTCTACCCAAGTATGGACGTGTCCCTCCAGTAGAGTCTCACGCAGGTTATCCCACCATTCAGCGGCAGGTCCCTAGAGTTGGTGGGCAACGAAGGCTACCCTCTCCTGTTCAGTGCAGGTCAGGAGATCCAACTTCTTCCCAATCGTCCTTAGCCAGTCACCAGCCTCCAAGGGGTTGGTGGTGCTAGAGAAAGTGGGAGGGCAGACGCGGAGGAATTCTGATAGCTGTGAAGCTGGTGCCGGAGCGGGAGTGGCGGGACGTGGCTATCAACTGGTTTGATTGGCCATCATTTCGGCTAGGGTTGGGTGATTGGCGACTGGGGCCTGCCTTTGCCCCGTTTCTCCCCATTGGGGCAGATTCCCGTTGTCTCCTCCGTTCTGAGGAGCATCAGATCCCTGAGTGTTGGTCATCCTGGAGTTTTCCAAAACAGACATATATTTTAGGGGGAATGTGGCTAAGTTTTATTTCCAAAAGGTTTTTAAACTTAGACTATTACATACTGACTCTTTATTTAGTCTTCACCCATGCCTTATATTTGACATGAGTGGCAATACAATCAAAACAATGAAAATGAAGCAAACAACCGTAAAACTATGTCTAAGGTAGCTCGGGGGACGACTCGATCACAGGCTCAGAGGAGAGGGTCGGTGCAGGGGTGGTGGAGCTGGAGGGCCCGGCGGGAGGGGCACTGCGGGAGATCCTCTTGGGCCTAACTATGGGGATCCGGAGTGACTTACGCTTGTGGGGCGGAAGGGGAGCGGCCTCCTCTAGGTCCTTCTGCAACTCTCGAATCTGGTGGCGTAGCTGCGTGGTGCCGGCGACACTCTGGCGTAGCAGCTCGTTCTGACGCCTCAACTCCTCCACCTCGGTGGTCAAGTGATGGTTCTGATGAACCTGGCGATGGAGATCGGCATTCTCGTGGTTCAGATTCTCTGAGGAATGGTGGTAGAAGTCGATGGTGTCGTGCTAACTATCTGCATCGAGGATGGCCTCAGTGCGAAGATTGTCCATGGCCTCCAACAATCTCATGGTGATGGCGGAGTTGCGCTGGGTGAGGGGGCTGATGTAGATGCTGCGGTGACTCCCAGGGGTACGCATGGGCATGAAACGGTAGACGGTGTCGCGGAGCTGGCCATCGTAGACCAACCTGAGCTCGGCGAGGGCCTGGAGAGCAGCGCACTGGCTGGCCACCACAAAGGAAGGTCCTCCGACTCCATGGGTGTAGAATGCAGGCTGCGTGGGGGAGGGGCGGATGATGACCGTGACCTCACAATAGCTCTCATCCACATCAGGAAAGATCCCGTGGAACGCGGGCTCATGCACGAACCCGAGGAAGTCGACGAGCATGCGAAGCTCGCGGACGAATCCAGCCTCACCGTGGAGAGTCCCACTCATGGTATGGACCGGCATCTACAAAAGAGAGAAATTTTTTGTAAAACTCTAGAAGACGAGAGGGTAAGTAGTTTTGTAAGAAAATATGGTTAATATAAGTCCTAGGGTCAGGTCTGTTTGGCTTCCTACAGTCAAGTCGGCTCTGATACCATCTTGTTAACGCCCAGATTTAATAAATCCGGACCTTTATTGAAATTCCATAGAAAATCAATAAAACAAGACGTTCATCACACGACCACGTACAATACGACAAGCATTCATTGTTCGTAGACCATATTAGTACAAAAGTGATAAAGTGAAGAGAAACTAATAAAATAAGGGTCCTAGATGAACGCCTCCTTCGAATCTCGCCTTGACTGGGTCGCTACTCTAGACCTTCATCCTCCTCGTAGTAGATGGGCTCTACTGGTGTAAGTCAACGGGGGTGAGTACAATCGTACTGAGCAAGCCACCGGATGCAAATATAATGTAGAGTAATAACAAGGAAGGTAGTGACTAACTTTGCGGAAAAGCATATTTGTAAAGCAATTAAATGTGATCAAGTTATTAATACAGAAATGTAAACATGTGTATGCATCATCTTCTAACTCGAGGGGTACAGTCAGCCCACCCTCGCTCAACAGTCCTTGCATGCCATGAATAACACTTTCAGTCAAACAATAGTAAACTAACTGCGAGAAGTCACACAACCCGCCCTTGACCGTGGGCTCGGCTTTTCAAAAAGATTTAAAACTCTGATCAGAGGTGTACCACTGTACCCACAAGGCACGCACTCATCCCATACACCAAAGTGTAACGAGATGACCCATACCACGGGAACTCGTGCCAAAACCTTCCATATGGACCGCCTTGACCCGACAGCACCCTTTTATGGGTTTCATATGGTGCCCCGACGCGTCGAGCCAACACCATACCCCCCTTGAGCCACGTCGGTAAAAGTCACCTGCAGGTTGCCCCTTGCCCCTCCACTATGGTGCATCAAGTCGGCTTGTTCCATACTTCCAGTTAGGACTTACCCATTAGACTTGTGGTTAGTACGAAAGTGCTTTGCAACAGATCCCGCAGACCGGTCCTTATAGTGACCCGGGTGTGACCAACCAATGCCCTAGCTTGCACCCGGAACCCACCATACTTATTACATAGCTAACTCCAACAGAGTCCAGAGACGAGAATAATGGGGAAATACATATAGTAGAATCCATCTATCTATGATTCATTCTTTTTATCCTATAGCAGTTGTGTCGGTACATTGGACACTAGCTAATATAATATTGTAGAGTGATAAGGAGTTTAGGCTCAATAAGCATGGCTTGGGTTTACAGACAAGGACAGGGATCTAATAAATATAGTGTAAGGCTTGAGATTAGACTAATGCAATATTATCCTATTAGTTATAGCGATAATTTATTAAAACATGGGCTCAATGATGATCAAAATGGGGGTTGTGACTTGCCTTACTCAGCAAATGGTGATGGTGGAACCTCGGGGTAATACTCCGGCACCTCGACGATCTCGTAGTCTTCTCGATACAGAAAAATTAAATACAACATTCAATAAACAATCAAAATATCACAAAATATAAGCATACAAGTTTATGATTTTAAATACGGGGAATTAAGCCTTTATTATTCTGAAGTTATGTTGAAAAATATTAAAGGTTAAATTTTAGGGTTTTTCCTGATTTATTTCATGAATTATCAATTTATCCCTAAGGGGTTTTATTTATTTATTTAATAAGAATATTTTGGGCTAAAGTAATATACTGTTTTTATAGCATAAGTATGTAGAGAATAAAAATTGGAATTTAACAAAATTTGAATGGTGAAATTTGGAGTTAAAATGAGGAAGTTATGAATTTTCAAAGTTTAAACCAATTTCTGAATTTTATTTTAAACAAAAAATGGGTTCTGGTCCACGGTGAGCCAGGCCCACGGTGGACTCACGTACTGTGCATGTGAACCGGATCGATCTGGATCCAGCGGCGAGATGCGAGGTGGGGCAAGTTAAGTAGCGATCGATGGCCCACAGCGCTCGGTACCGGTTTGACCGGATGGACGACCCGAATTAAACCCGGGTGGGTTATAATCCTACCCATCCATCACAGATCGAATAGCCGAGGGCGTGTCTGGCATGGCACATGACACCGAGGGTAAGTTACCCTCTTCTCCGGTGACGGTAGCGCTCGGGTGCGGCGGCGACGGCGCCGGCGAGGGTTCCGAACCCTAGCTCTATGCAGAAATGGAAAGAGTGGAGGGAGGAGAGTACGATCGTACCGGAGATGGTGATGGCGGTGTACAGGCGGTGACCGGCGACGAGCTGAGGCGGCGAGGCTTTTCAGGTCCGATGGCGATGACGCGTTCCGGTGGTGATCTGACCCAAAGGACGTGAGGCCGAGGACTGGCGGGGGATGGCAGTCATGAAGGTGTCGTTGGCGAGGGCAGCGGTGGCTCAAGTCGTCGGCGAGGGCTTGCCGGAGTCGAAGCAGAGGGCAGTGGGTGTTTGGTTTCGCAAAGCTTCGGTAGAGCGTGGCTTAGGCGAGTTTGGTGTGGGCGGGTTGCGGTGAGCTCCGGGCTTCTTATAGGGTCGCCGACGATGTGTTTATGGCAGGGCAAAAGGAGATAACCCAAAGGAATTCCATCCCAGCGCCGACGAACTTCCAATCCATGTGAGTACTTGCTATATGAGGCGAAAACGCGTGGCTATAGTCGGAATGGGATCACCGAAGCTTGGCAAGTTGGAATCGGGCGCCAATTTTGGCAAGGGGGGCTGGTGGCGGTGAAATTAGAAGGTGGGGGTCACCGGCGATGGAAAGGGGATTCCCTTCCATCGGAGATGACGACTCCGATAGGTGGCCCCCACCTGTCGGTGAGTGAGTGCAAGGGGAGGGGTGCCGACAGGCGGGACCAGGCGGCCAGGGACTGAGGCGCGGGCCAGCAAGGCTGATAGGCGGGGCCAAGCTGACGCGGGCGGGGGAGAGGAGAGAGGGGGAGCGCGCCGACAGGACGGTCCCACCTGGCGGTAACACAGGGCTGGACTGCGCCGGGCTGGAAGTGAATTGAGGGATGCGGCCCAAGTTTATTTAAAATGTATTTTTCTATTAAAATAATTTCAGTAATTCATTTATTTGATTAATGGTTGAATCACTATTGATAAAAATTTGTAAAAATTCCTAAAATTATATCTTGGCCTCTAGATTCCATCATAAATTGTCCAAGTTAAAATTTGAAGTATTCCTCTTGTTGGTTTAAATAGGGTTCTTTTAGTATTTTATTTAATTGAATAAATCCTTTAAATCCCTAAAAATGCATTTTCCTTATTTTATTTTGTTGGGGGAAATTGCTTCACTTTCAGCACTTAGAGATTAATAGCTCAAAGACTCACTAAGCTTCAGAGCTGATGGGCTCATACTCGAAGGTGGAGGCGTTAAGCCGAAGGGTGCCTCGATCCGAAGTCTGAAGAAGCCCTCCGTAGGATACGAGGCTCCGAAGTAGAGCGACAGGATTGATAAGATGTTTGGCTTATCCGTCTGCCACAGATAACTTTACCTTTCTAACCCTGCTCAGGGAATCAAATAGTTTCCACTATGTCGGTTGTAATCTAGGGGTAAATAGGTCTTTTCCTTAGACATTTTTGCCTATAAATACCCCCATCTCTACCGTGTAACAGGCATCGAATACTCAGCTATTCAATACACATATTCGGACTACTTGAGCTATTATCCAATTCGGAGTCTCGAGGCAGTTCTTAAACACGAACTCACTGTTTGTCTGTTCTTGATCTCAGAGAACCTATTAGCGTAATCTTTTACGCCAACAGTTGGCGCCGACCGTGGGGAACCAAGTTCGAGAAGCTTGTTCTCTACTGCTGACTGCACTTCAAAGAGCACTTACGGAGGGAGCCTCGGAGTCCCAAGATTCCGCGCACCATTCGGTAAGGGGCTTCTTATTGTGGTTCGAAGGCCTTTGCTCGCCTTCGTAGATCAATCGAAGTCCCCGGTCTTCAGACCTCTCCATGACTAGCTATGCCTCCAAAGCGAAGACAAGCCTCTTTCGATGATGAGTCTTCACTACATTCGGACTTGCAAAGAGTGTCCTTCGATCCCAGATTCAAGGCATCGAAGTTGTACAAGTACTCCGGTGGGTCAGACCCCAGAGAGTTCACTCGCTCATATGCCCTGGCAATAGAAGCAAGCGGAGGGGTGCGCAACACTATGGCGAAGTGGTTCCCCTCGCTCTCGAAGGCGTGGCGCTCCGATGGTTCTGGTCCTTAAAGCCAGGATCAATCAGGTCCTGGGAGCAGTTGAAGAAGAAGTTTGTGAGCAACTTCCAGGGTACCTTTGTGGCCCTGATGTCGACAGGGAGTTTGTTCCAGGTGAAGAAGTGGGCGGGAGAAACACTCTGGGAGTACTTCACGCGCTTCGCCCACACCAAGTCACAGATTAAGGGCATGTCTACCTCTTCGGTAGTCGACGCCGCCCGCGAAGGGGTGCTAAACCCCGACCTCCTCAGCAAGCTCCATTGGAAGCTGGTGACTTCGAATAGTATGCCAAGGCGGAGGAAGGCTGTCTTCGGCGAGCCGGAGCACCCACACCTACCCTCCGATAAGTTAAGACGAAGCTAGAAGCCTCGGCTCCTCTACAACCCCCTCAATACAGCCGCTTCAACGAGCACAGGCGAGGGAAGAAACATTTCTGTTCGGAGGTGCTAAGCATTGCACCCTCCGTTCCGAAGGCACCTGCTAGTTATAAGCAGGCGCAAAGCTTCAAGGCTGGAGCACCGAAGGCTCAAGAGAGAGCACCTGGCAAGCGCAAGAGTTTTTTCTGTTGCGTGCATGGCGACAATAGAAGCCATGACACGAAGGATTGCAAGGCAGTGTTGCCCCTTCGGGGTGACTACCTAGGGCGAAGTAACGGGCGGGGTACTTCGGATCGAGCCCCACCAGTGGCACGGTCGGAGCCTGTGCAAATCGTGGCCCGAGCCAGTGTCCCCGAAGCCTCCATGCCACTTCCGGTGGCCAATATTATGCCACCACCGAAGCAGGAAGACCCACAAGACCGCGGCAAACGAGTGGTCCTGCCCATCTCCGGAGGGGGGACCCTCGGGAACATGTCCAAAAGGCAGCGGCGCGAATACGTCCGTGAGGTTGGGCACATTGGGACTTCGAGCTCCGCAGAGGGGATGCCAGAGTGGTCTCATGTGCCTATCTCGTTTACTGCCAGCGATGCTGTGGGGGTAAAGTTTCCCCATGTTGACCCCTTGGTCATTTCCGCAGACATAGCAGGGGTGGATGTCCGAAGGATCCTGGTCGACGGCGGGAGCTCCGCAGACATACTTTTCGTCCGGGCCTTCGATCAAATGTGCATATCCCGGAAGCATCTACTTCCAGCGGCCCGGCCACTTCAAGGGTTCTCAGGACCGCCTCTTGATGCCCTCGGCCAGATAGGCCTCGAGGTTGCTTTCGGAGAGGGGCCTTTGACCAGGATAGAAGAGGTGATCTTCGACGTTGTCGACACCCCCTATGCTTACAACGCAATCTTCGGGCAAGGGATGCTGAATCAGTTCGGGGCTATAGCTCACCACAATTATCTTTGTCTCAAAATGCCCACGCAAGGTGGAGTGCTTACTATTTTAGGAGACCAAGCTATAGCCCGGAGAACGGAGTATGGGCACGGACAGTCGTTGGATCCCCGGCAAGTGCACAACGTGGTGGAGGGCACGGAAGAAGTGTCGGAGGCTTCGAACTCTTCAAAGGGGCTCTCCCTCAAGCCAAGCCTAGAAGGTGATGTCGAGACGAAGATAATTTCAAAAGATGGCAAAGAATATCCAGTACAGTTCGGCAAAGGGCTATCCCCGGAGATAGCTACCTCGTTGGAAGAAGTCGTCAAGCAAAATCTGGACGTCTTTGCCTGGACCGACGAAGACATCACTGGGGTTGATCGGAGCATCATCGAGCACAGCCTACTCATCAACCCGAAGGCCAGGCCAGTGCGCTAGGGACTCCGCAAGCTGTCTGCAGAAAGAGCAAGCCTCGCCAAAGTCGAAGTAGAAAAATTGTTAAGGGCTAACATCATCAGGGAGGTAGCCCATACCGAGTGGTTGGCTAACCCTGTTTTTGTAAGGAAGAAGGACTCGAACAAATGGCGCATGTGTATTGACTTTACTTCATTAAATAAAGCATGCCCGCGAGACCCCTACCTGATGCCCCGAATAGACCAACTGGTGGACTCCACAGCCGGCTCTGAATTGCTAAGCTTCCTCGATGCTTACTCCGGGTATCATAAAGTCTGGCTGAAGCATGAAGACGAAGCCAATACAAGCTTCATAACTCCTTCTGGGGTATTTTGTTATGTAATAATGCCTTTTGGCTTGCGGAATGCCGGAGCCACTTTTCACGTTTAATAGCTAAGGCTCTAGGTCATCAAATAGGCCGAAATGTCAAAGCCTATATGGATGACATTGTAATAAAAAGTGCTCAAAAGCAATAACATAGCCTAGACCTAGCTGAAACGTTTGAGAGCCTCCAAGCGTGTGGAGTATGCCTCAACCCTAAAAAATGTATATTCGGAGCACAAGCAGGAAAACTGCTAGGGTACTTAGTTTCGAGCTGGGGAATCGAAGCTAGCCCAACGCAGATAAGTGCACTACAAAGAATGGCTCCACCAGGGAATTTGAAGCAGGTCCGGAAGCTAGCAGGAAGGCTCGCAGCCCTTAGCAGATTCCTGGCCAGGTCAGCAGAGCGAAGCCTCCCAATTTTCAAAGCCCTAAAGGGGTCCGAAAGCTTCAGTTGGACACCGGAGTGCCAGAAGAGCTTTGATGATATAAAAGCATACCTCGAAAGCCTGTCAACACTTACTGTGCCCCTCCCAGAAGAAACACTCCTTCTTTATCTTGCAGCAACAGGCTCCGCAGTAAGTGCAGTACTGGTCTGGGAAGTTGAGCTTAAGGGAAAGCTGGTGCAGAACCCAGTTTATTTTGTTTCAGAAGCTTTGTCCGGAGCTAAGATAAGATACTCCGAGCTCGAGAAATTTGCTTATGCCCTGGTAATGGTCTCGCGAAAGCTAAGGCATTACTTTTTGGCGCATAACCTAATCGTTCCTACCTCGTACCCTCTTGGTGATATGCTTCGAAGCAAAGACTCTACGGGTAGGATTGGAAAATGGGCTGTCGAGCTAGCCCCCTTCGGAATCTCCTTCACGGCAAGAACAGCTATCAAATCCCAAATCATAGCTAACTTTGTAGCAGAGTGGACTCCATCTGCAGTTTGGGCTCCGGAGAAGCCCTCCAAAGGTTTATGGATAATATTTTCTGACGGAGCTTATCAGGCATCTGGTGCCGAAGCTGGTGCAGTCATCATATCACCGTTAGGGCAAAAGGTCATGTATTCTGCGAGGCTCAACTTTAAAACCACCGATAATATCGCAGAATACGAAGGGGTCCTGCTATGCCACCGAAAGGCAAAGGCACTTGGAGCATCAAGGATAATAATTAAAACAGATTCCCAAGTCGTCGTAGGGCATGTCGATAAGAGCTTTCAAGCAAAGAACCCGCATCTAGCGCAATACCTTGAAGAAATCCGCAAGGCTGAAGCAGCATTCAAAGGATTCTCTATTCGGAGCATCCCTCGGGCAGATAATCAACTCGCCGATATTCTGGCAAAAGATGCAGCCGGAGCGAGACCTCCCGAAGGGTGCTTTCTACGAAGAACTAATGAAGCCTGCAGCTAATCAATTACCCTCTGCAGAAGTACTGTGCATTCCAGCTACAGATTGGCGGGCTCCAATTATGAATATATTGCAAGGTGGCATAGATTCTTCAGAAGGTCCGGATGCCCGAAGATTGCAAGCAAGGGCTCGAAACTACAAGCTTGTCAACGGAATATTGTACAAAGATGGCATGTGTTCCCCTCTACTTCAATGCATTTCCCAACCCAAAGGCCAAGACATACTTCGGGAGATTCACGAAGGTTTGTGCGGAAGTCACCTGGCCCCTTGTGCTCTAGCAGGCAAGACACTTCAGCAGGGGCTTTACTGGCCAACAATTGTGAGAGATGCAGAGGAGTTGGTTAGAACATGCCAAGGATGCCAATGGATGGGCAGACGAAGCCACCGTCCGCCAGTTCCACTTCAAGTTATTGCCCCGGTATGACCAATGGCTCGGTGGGGCATGGACCTCATAGGCCATTTTCCAATGGCAAAAGGCAGCTTGAAGTTTGCGGTAGTAGCAATCGAATATTTTTCAAAGTGGGTTGAAGAAGAACCATTGACTGCTATCACTTCGAGGAATGTGCAAAAAATTTTCTGGCAAAAAATTATATGCAGGTTCGGAGTGCCAAGGGAGTTGACAGTGGATAATGGAACCCGGTTTGAAGCTGACGCATTCAAAGATTTTTGTGAAGAACTGGGCATTAAGTTGTGCTTCACTGCAGTGCGCCATCCACAGTCAAACGGAGTTGTTGAGCGAGCCAACGGGAACATCCTCTCTGGTCTGAATCGACGAATTGTTGGGTTGGCCAAGGGGCTGTGGGTCGAAGAGCTTCCCAAGATCTTGTGGTCCATTCGAACCACTCAAGCCAGGTCCACAGGATTTACCCCATTTAGACTGCTACTCGGAGATGATGCCATGACTCCTATGGAGCTCATAGGTGGATCCCTTCGTGTAGTGCAGCCCAGAGATGAAGATCAAAGAAATACTTCACTGGACTTGTCAGAAGAAACAAGGCTTCGAGTTATCGCCAATCTGACCAAGTACCAAGGCCAAACAAAAACATGGTATGACCCGAAGATAAAGCTGAACGAGCTTAGACCTGGTCATCTAGTTTTGCGAAGTGTAATAGCTCTGGGGAAGCTAGGAAATAAATGGGAAGGACCATATGTTATCCTACGCTCAAGGCGCCCTGGATCGTTTAAATTAGCTAATTTAGAAGGGGAAGAATTGAAACATGCATGGCATGCGGAGCACCATAAGCGTTATTACGCTTAGGGGCGCCTTGTAATCACTTGTAAAGCTTTCCTTTTCTAAATAAAGTGGAGGGTCGAATTTTGTTTGCTTTTCGAATATCCCTTACTCCTGATGGACGCATCGGGAGGACAGAGATGCTTGCGGAGCCAAGCATCTTTCCCAAGACCCGGGCAACGGCCTGTGAACGAACGGTTCGGGGGCTTCGCTGTGAGCCTACGGATTCCAGGCTCCGGCTTGTTAGGATCCGTAGAAGAGTCTAAGGCTTTAAAAAGAACAGATTTCCAGCCTCCGGGTATGAAGTATCTGTAAAAGAGCCGAAGGTGGCCAGCCTACGGATTCCAGGCTCCAGCTTGTTAGGATCCATAGAAGAGTCTAAGCACTTTAAAAAGAACAGATTTCCGGCCTCCGGGTACGAAGTATCTGTAAAAGAGCCGAAGGTGGCCAGCCTACGGATTCCAGGCTCCGGCTTGTTAGGATCCGTAGAAGAGTCTAAGGAGTTTAAAAAGAACAGATTTCTGGCCTCCGTGTATGAAGTATCTGTAAAAGAGCCGAAGGTGGCCAGCCTACGGATTCCAGACCCCAGCTTGTTAGGATCTGTAGAAGAGTCTAAGGACTTTAAAAAGAACAGATTTCCGGCCTCCAGGTACGAAGTATCTACAAAAGAGCTGAAGGTGGCCACCCTACGGATTCCAGGCTCCGGCTTGTTAGGATCCGTAGAAGAGTCCAAGGACTTTAAAGATAAACAGATCTCCGGCCTACGGGTTCGAACAATCTGAAAAAGAGTTGAAGGTGACCAAGTAATAAGGTTCCGAGGCCCCGGCCAACGAGACACTTTAAAAAAAATCAAAAGTCCTAAGCGACAAGTATAAAACCCTATAGAGGTAGATCCAACTTCGAAACCTACGAGATAATAATACGGAAGTATGTTCGAAGAACCCTCTGAAAAGGAAAAGTACGGATATTAAGTGTGATACGAACCATCGGTTTGTTCGGCGCATCATTGTGTCCGGCGAACCTATTTGCACTACAAAAGATCCACCACCCACAAGGAGGGGTAGGAGGGTAAAGAGCAAACAAGATACTTTCGGTGCAATTCACATTAATTCATCGTACTTGTACATCGGGAGAAGTTTTGATCCAAGCCTAGGAAGAATCGAAGACCCTGTCGGCCTCTAGAGCTACCCCTCCGACTACTCTGTCCTTCGGAGCTCGAAGCCGCCGGATTGGTCCTTTTCGTTTGAGTGCTTCTCTTCTTCTTCGAGGCTCACAGTTTCTTTTGTTCCTCTCGAAGCTCGGCCCAAGTCATAAGTCTTTCGGAGTTAGCCTCCGCAGGGTCTTTGGCCTGGTACTCCGAGTCAGACCAATCCATGTGTTCGGAGGACGAGGATGCCTTCTCTTTCTCCTCTTCCTTGATATAAGTTAAGACCTCTTGAAAAACTTCGAGGGTTATCTCCCCTTTGTCTCCACGAGGAACAGAGAAGCGAGAACGGCGGTAGGGCCTTAAGCTCTCAAGGCTTGCCCACTCCTTCTGGGGCCCTTCGGTAAAATCCAGTAATTCGAGGTCAGGATTCAAAGGGCGTGACAAAACCTAAAAGAACAAAACACCCAAACAAGCTCTTCGTTTATAACTTTTCATTAATGCAAGGGACTTTACAAGATTTTGTATACATGATTGCCCTAAGAGCTAGACCTGCGGGTCGGTTGGTGGAGCAGGAGGTGCCGGAGCTGGCGAGGCTGGAAGCGGTGGCCTTATCTGTGCCTACTTCTGCCGACGGGCCTCGTCGATCCAAGCTTTGGCCGCAGCCTTGTGGTCCATCTTCCAGGTAGACCAGAAGGCTTCCTAGGCCAAGGCTACGTCCGAAGATGGGTGCAGCAGGTCTTCAGAGGCAAAGCTTCCGAGGGTCGAACCCCCGACTGGAGCGAGGGGGATCTGAAGGGCTTTGAGGTGGCGAAGAACTCCAATGACGGCACACTGACCGGAGATCTCTCTGTACCGGACATCGGAGTTCATCATCAACGACGCCGCCACTTGGATCCTCTTCAGTTTCCGGTCGAGGGATTCACTGGCCATCGCAGAAGACGAAGGGCACATAGTGCCAAAATATTCCAAGGTACCCTGAAGGGCAGCCAAGGTACATTCTACTGCACTGGCGTTCTTCTTCTCTGCTGTCTCCAGCCCCACAGTAGTAGCAGACACTTCGGCCACTTGGAGCAGCAAGTAGCTCTTTTGGGCCATCTCTTGATTAAGGGCTCCTTGGAGCTCCACCAGTTGGGCGCTCGAAGTGCCTGCCGCTTGCCGGAGCCTTTCAACCTCCGCTAAAAGTACTACACACTCAGCTTCAGCCTCTTGGGCCAAAGTCCGGAGTGCGTCTTTGTCTTGCCTCGCTATTCAGAGGGCTTCGTCGGCCTCGGCCCTAGCCCTCCGTTCTTCGAGGACTTCCTCCAACCGAAGTGATCTTTCGTCGGAGCCCTTGAGCGCGGTTTGGAGGGTGGTAACCTTCCTTTTGAGTCGATTGGTTTCGACTTCATTGGGAGTCGCTGCCGCTCTAGCAAGGATGAATTGCTGCAAAGAAAAAGAACAAGTAAGTACCATGTATTTACAATGACTAATTAGAAGTGGTTGTGGTGCTTTTCATACCTGAAGGGCAGCCCTTTCGAGGGCCATGTTGAGCACCAGAGCCCTGGCTTCGCTCAGAGCAGAGACCAGGTCCGAATTGGCAATGTCCTGGCTCTTCTCCGCCAAAGGCTCCAGGAGCGCTCGGAGGCCTGTCCGGTGCTCCAGAAACGGTGCCAGCAAAGGAAGCCAAGACGAAGCTTGGCGATCATCTGCCGTGGCCTCCTCCTCCGAGTTGCTGGCCGAGGTCGTCGTTGGGCCGGGGGGAGCCCAATGCTGGACATACTTTTGCCCCTCCCCGGCATGAAGGCAGGCGGCTCGGCTAAGGCGGAGGTGGCTCTTTCTTCGGCAGCTACCCCTTCGGCTGGAGCTGCATCAGCAGGGGTGACCTCGGTCACCGGAGCCGCATCGGCGGGCACGACCCCTGCCGTGGGGGCTGGAGCATCTAAGGGAGTCGAGGTGTACATCGGAACCACGACTCTTGAAGAAGTTGGGACTTCATGTGCAGCTGGGGCTTCGTCGCCTTTTGAGGTACCTACAGTATCAAGATGTTTGGTGAGCATTTACGAGTAAAGATTGTTGCAGGTATCAACCAAGGGAAAAGCTTCGAAGTATACCTACGGAGGCACCGTGAGGCAAAATCATCGGATCCTCCAGAACTTCGTACATCTAGAGGATATCGTCGATGTCGTCTCCCGAAGTCCTCTCCGGAGTGTTCTACGGTGGGACCTCGACCTCCATCGTGATCACCCCGTCTACAGGCGAGTTGGGGGGCGACAGGGTTCGGCTCCAAGTTTACAACAGCGGGCACGGGTGTTCGTGCCGGATCTACCTCCGCAACCTCCCGAGTAGAAGTTTCGGCTGGGACCACCGCCGCATCTTCGTCGCCCTCCAAGAGATAATTCTCGAAGGTCTTCGCCAGCTGGGCGTTGGAGTCCTTGGACTCCTCCGAGGCCGAGCTCCGAACATCCAAGGACAAAGTAGACGAGGCAGGAGCCAGCTACGGAGGGATCGTCGCCACTTTCTTCTTCTTAGGCGGAATCTTGCTGGCTTTCTTCGGGGGCTCGGTGATGGCCTTCCATTTCCTAGGGGCTGCTCCGGCCAAGGTAAAATCTGGTAGAGGAGGGGGCACCATCCCGAGAGCTCCCCACACTCTGTTGGAATGCTCCCAGCTCCCCACCAGTTCCAGCCTCTTCTGTCTTTTAGCCACCGTAGGGGCTCCGAGGACCCATTCAGTGGCCCGAGCTATATCCTCCGGAGCTAGCGCCAGTGGAGCCGCTGGAAAAAAGGGTAACATTATAAGTATGTTATTTTCATCATCTAACATATTACTGTAGGAGTTGAAGTCTTACCTAAGGTTCGGAGATCACCCTCCAAAGCTTGTTGAAACACTATCGGCCAGTTGGCCCCGAGAGGTGGAATCCGAAGAGCAATGAACTCTTCGGTGAGGTCGTGCATGCTCATACGGCGAGCCACCGAGGTCAACAGCCCTAGCCGCGTTGAGAGCAGGCTAGGGTTCGGAGCAATCTCCGCCTCCTTCCAGAACCAGATCTCCTGGAGAGGCCCTGCGAGGGGGGAGTCCTCTCTGACTTTGGCGTAAAACCACCGAAGGATCCAGTTGGTGTACCATCGATCGTTGATGGCCTTCGCGGGAAAGTGTTGGGCGTGCTCCCTCCGCAACTGAAAATTGACGCTGCCGAAGGCTGTTATCACTTTGGAGTCCCCGGCCCATCTTGTGGCTTCGGCTGGCAGATGGCTTCGTGGGTGGCGGTGAAGACCTCCGATCGTCCCTCGCACCCTTCGGCCCGAAGAGCCCACTCGAAGACAGCCAGGCGAGCGATGGCATTTGGATATAATTGAGGTAATGTGATGTGGAACAGGTCCAGTACCTCTGCTAGGAAATCGATGTCCGGAAGTCCCAAGCCTGCCTCGAAGAAGGCCTCGAAAACTATGACTTCCCCGCTTCGTGGCCTCGGGGTTGATTCCGACCCGGGGACTCGAGTCCTTAGTCCGGTCCCCAACTTTCCTTCCACTGCCTCTTCAATGGACTCGGCGGTGCTCGTGGACTGGCCGATGAGGAAGCTCTGAGGAATCTTCTTCTTGGATGGCGGGCGGAGCTCTCGAGGGGTCTTGGGCCATGCGTCGCCCGGAGCCCCCGCCATTGCTGCCGCAGCCGAGGCGGCCCATGCTCGCCTCTGTGCCAGAGTGCTCACTGCTGCTGGAACGGTGTGGCTGCTTCTCACCATTGCTTGGTGGATTGGAAGGTTGTGAGAGTTGGAGGTTGAAGAGAGTGGTTCGCAGACGCTGGGTACGGTAAAAAGTCTTGGGTAACTTCTAATCCCCTTTTATAACCGTCCGCTGGTTGCTATGCTTCGATCACATTCACATTGCAGGTTCAACTTCTGCCACTGGCAGGTGGGTCCAGAAAGTGGAACAGCGAGAGACTGCCGTAAATTTCGACCGTTACCTTTTACAGGGCGTAACGGCTATAATCAAACGGTTCCTCACGACGTTTGGGCTTTGGAGCGGTTCTCTTCCCCACGAAGGGTTCACACAGCGTTGAGAGCTCGGAGTCGGGGTCCGAATGCTTTGGATCTGAGATCCTCCAAAAGACTGTAATGTGTTCAAATTCTCTCTAAGTCTCAGAATATAACAATATTCCTTGCGTATACTGCCTCCTTCTGTACAGGGTAAATTCGGAGAGGCGTATTCGAGGGGCTACTGTTGGGGGGAATTGCTTCACTTTCAGGACTTAGAGATTAATAGCTCAAAGACTCACTAAGCTTCGGAGCTGATGGGCTCATACTCGAAGGTGGAGGCATTAAGCCGAAGGGTGCCTCGATCCGAAGTCCGAAGAAGCCCTCCGTAGGATACGAGGCTCCGAAGCAGAGCGACAGGATTGATAAGATGTTTGGCTTATCCATCTGCCACGGATAACTTTACCTTTCTAACCCTGCTCAGGGTACCGAATAGTTTCCACTATGTCGGTTGTAATCTAGGGGTAAATAGGTCTTTTCCTTAGACATTTTTGCCTATAAATACCCCCCTCTCTACCCTGTAATAGGCATCGAATACTCAGCTATTCAATACACATATTCGGACTGCTTGAGCTATTATCCAATTCGGAGGCTCGAGGCAGTTCTTAAACATGAACTCACTGTTTGTCTGTTCTTGATCTCAGAGAACCTGTTAGCGTAATCTTTTACGCCAACATATTGATTTTTAATTCTTGGGATGTTACAACGGACCTCTAATCACTCCTTCTACTTCGATTGAGCCTCCTCTGCCGAGTCCAGAGGTGCCAGATGCTGACTCCGGTGAGATGACTTCTCAGCCGAGTCCAAAGGAGCCGGTTGCTGACTCCGGTGAGGTGACTTCAGATCACCTAGGACCCCGAGCAGTTCAGCGTGATCACCCTTCAGAGCTCATCATTGGTGATCTTACGGATAGATCCTTATGGTCTTCAGTTGGTTCTCTTGCTATGTTTGTTGAGTCTGCTTTTGTTGCTACTTTTGAGCCCTGAGACATTTCTCATGCTCTTTCCGATTCAAATTGGATAAACGCCATGCAAAAAGAGCTTGGAAATTTTGTTCGCAATCGGGTTTGGACACTAGTTGAGCTGCCACCTGGATGCAACACCATAGGCACCAAGTGCGTGTTTAAGAACAAACAAGGAGAAGATGGTGTTGTGGTGCGCAACAAAGCTCTATTAGTGGCACAGGGTTTCTGCCAAAAAGAAGGTATTGACTTTGAGGAGACCTTCACCCATGTTGCTCGTCTTGAGTCCATTCGTATTCTTTTGGCCTTTGCTGCTTCTAAAGGTTTTAAGCTTTATTAAATGGATGTCAAGAGTTCTTTTCTAAACGGGTATATAGAGGAGGAGGTCTATGTTAAGCAACCCCCCGGTTTTGAGAACCCTAAGTTTCCTCGTCATGTTTTCAAGTTGTAGAAGGCTTTATACGGTCTGAAGAAAGCTCCTAGGGCTTGGTATGATCGCCTAAAGCAGTTTTTGTTGTAGAAAAGTTTTGTGATGGGTTCTGTGGACAAGACTCTTTTCTTGCTTAGAGATGGCTCAGACTTATTGGTTGCTCAGATTTACGTGGATGATATTATTTTTGGTGGTTCTACTAATGAGCTTGTGTCCAAGTTTTCTGAGCAGATGCATAGCGAGTTTGAGATGAGTCTCATGGGAGAACTCAAGTACTTTTTAGGGCTCCAGATCAAGCAGACCAAGGATGGCATTTTCATCCACTAGGGTAAGTATACACGAGACATGCTAAAGAAATTTGATTTTGGTGGAGAGCTGAAGCCACAGATGACCCCAATGGGTACATCTAGAGGTCTGGACAAGGACGAGAATGGCGTCAAGGTAAACGAGAGAGAGTATCAAGGGATGATCAGATCGCTGCTATACTTGACTACGATGAGACCGGACATTCAGTTTGTCGTGGGTGTGTGCGCACGTTTTCAGTCTTCACCACGCACATCTCACCGGCAGGCTATAAAGCGTATTTTTAGGTATCTTACTTATGCTCCTAATTTAGGTCTTTATTATTCTGCATCATCTTCCATTGATTTAGCTGGTTTTTCAGACGCTGATTTCGGTGGGTGCCGGCTGGATCGCAAGTCGACTTCCGGTACTTGCCAGCTTCTTGGTTCTTCACTTGTATCTTGGTCTTCTAGAAAACAATCTAGAGTTGCGCTTTCTACTACTGAGGCTGAGTATGTAGCTGCTGCTCACAGTTGGTTTGGATGATTCCTACTTTGCGGGATTTTGGGTTGTTTTTCCCTTCGAGAGTTCCTTTGTTTTGTGATAGCACCAGTGCAATTAGTGTAGGGAAAACCCATGTCTTCATTCAAAAACCAAACATATTGATGTGCGCTTTCACTTTCTGAGGGATCAATATGAGAAAGGGGTCATAGATCTTGTTTATGTTGATACCCATCAGCAGTTGGCTGATATTTTTACCAAACCCCTAGATCAGTCTACTTTTGAGCGTTTGCGAGGGGATTTGGGAGTTGTGTATCCTTTTTAGGATAGTTTGAGTCAGTTTTTTCTTTCTTATTTATTTTTTATTGAGTCTTTTTGTGTGCATTCATATCATGCATAATCATCAATCACATTTTGAGCTTGCTTCTATTATATGATTAATCTGCTTTACTTTCTCTAGCTAGTATATGCTTTTGATTACTTGTCGATGATCATGTTCTGTTTCAGTTCACTTGATATATCTGATATTTGTCATATGCATGACTTTTATGCTTTAAAATTGAAAAATGATCACCATTTCTTCTGGAAACTAGCATGTGTAGGCTGAATGCTTTCGCTATCTTTTACATGCCTTGTAGCTAGATCCTTACGTAGATGCAGATATGCAACTTGGACATCTATATGCTTTAAACATGAAAAATGTGCTATAAATTGATAAAAATTCAGAAAAATGAAAAATTTATGCATTTTTATGATTATTAGAAAAGATCCAGGTGGGTTTGCTTTGTCGCATTGCATTGTTCTGGATTGCTTACCATAGCACTTTGGTATGAACTAGGACGGTGTAATGTATGTCAAGACCAATGTCTTAAGCTTCTGATGGTCCAGTTTTGACCTAGGCTTGACTTGGTCGGTTAGCATAAGGATTGACATGCAAATAACCCCTGACAGAAATGAAAAATAAAAAGGAAAAAGAAAAAGTCTGAAAAATTTAAAAAGATGACAAGTTTGCTGAAGCACTTTGCTATGGACAATGCTTATCTTGGTAGATATCAGTTAGCTTTTGCATCTCATGCTTTACTTTGCTTGTCAACTAGAAAATGTGGTGATGCTTTTGTTTGCAAAAATCGAAAAATGTGTGCTAATGACTCTCTTTATTGATTACCTCATATTATTTATTTAAATATTGTTGTTTAATCTGCTCATATAAAAAGAAAAAAAATTATATTATTAGTCGCAGTAATATTTTTATCCTAGTTTTTACGTGCGATATTTTAGGTTTATTTCTGAATTAAGTTTTGAATGATCCATGTTTTATTCTTCCAATTAGTATTTTATTTATAGACTGCAATATAAATATTTCGTGATATATCTAGGTATTTTTATTTACTACAGTATTTTTATTTAGACTACCTTTAATATCAGTTTAATTAGGACACCTATCATTTTTAGACTAGACAACTTTAGTTCCAGTAATTTGCTCTGCTAATATTATTTGTCTGGTTGAGTTCGTTTGGGTGTTGGGATTAGGATATAGTTTAGCAAGAAATTTTTAGGCGCCCATTCACCCCTTTCTGGTCGCTACTTTCGGTCCTACACTCAAGAGTGCACGAAGAGACGGAGCGAGACTTGGACGGACGACTGACTGCGATGGGGTGATGACCGGGTTTGCGAGAGGGAGGCCAGGACAAGCATTCAGGAGGCTTGAGGGGATCGAGAGCGGAAGTGGTTTGCTGGTGCTCTGAGTCGCGAAGCGGTGTCACGAGTCGAAGGGTTGAGAGGCTTTGTCGGTTTTTGCTGAAAACCATCGAAATGTTAAAAGTTTTTGTTAATTCAATAAATATGTGTCTAGTATTAGTTTAAATATTTCAGTTTTGTAGTGTAACCTTTTTGGTATAATTTTTAGAGTGGTTCTACTCTGAAATTATATTAAAAGGAGAGTCAATTTGTAATTTTACTTTTAAGTTTTATAGGGTAATTTTCAGAATTGTTAATTCTGAAATTACTAAGAGTCTATGTGTAAAATGGGGGCTTCTATAACATGAGTTGGTCCCCCAAGTTGGCTGAACCATTTGAGAGCTTTAGAGACAAATTTTGCAATGAAAATACAAGAGAAAACTTGGTTTTGAAGCAGCTTTTGATGAGGAACAGGATTTGCAAGCGATTTTTTGGATTCTGCACAGGATTATCGGCAACACTGTTCATTGTAAGTCTGTCTCCAGCGCAGAGTTTTTGCACAGGAAATCGTTTTTGTGCTGCGTTTTGTGATGAATCTAGTGCAAAAGTTGATGTTTATGTCTATACATATTTTGTTGTGTATGTTTTGAATGATCCATTTTTGAAATTTTCAACAAGTTTCTGAGATTCCTTCGTAATTCTTTTGCTGCTCAAACAAGGGACCTCAGCACTGAAAACAATTTCTGAAAATTGTTTCAGGTTTTGACATAACACTTTACATGTTTGATGAAATGTTACATCAAGTGTTCATCATATTTTTGGCTGATTATTGAAGTGTTTATGTGTGAGATAACCTCTGGATATATTAATCACATATACTCAATAGGTCTTGATTCTTAAATCTGTTTAGGTTCCATATGATTTTCATGGCTTAGCTACTGCAGTTATGAAATTTCTGTTCATCTAGCTTTTGTTGTGCAGTTCTCTTGCATCTATATGATCGAGTGTTTGTGCATGAATTAGATCTAAGCATATATGTGTGATATATGGATGAATTTAATATGTTTTGTGCTAGTATCTTTTGTTGAACTGGATGTTCTCTCCTGTTTTGAAATAAAACTCTCGTGAAGGGAACTTGGAGTTCTGTTTTTAGAGAAACATCTATTGCATCTGATCTGTTTCTTCATCTGAATTCATCCTGAATTACTGGTTCTTGTTCTCATGAAAATCCAGTAGGTTTTGTTCAGTTTTTCAGTGAATTCTAGAAGTGTTTTGCTCTTAGTTTAGACTGAACTGATTTGCTGCTAAATCTGTGTATCTGAAAAGGAGTCAGTTCTATTTCAGTTCCTGAGATCAGTTTATTTTCTGTTTCAAATGTCTAGTTGTCAAGAATGTGTCAAGTTTTTATGCTACTGAGTTTGAATGTTGAATCAAATCCAGTTAGGTTGGGTTGAGTATTAAAACTGAATTGAATCCTATTTTGCTGATTTTTGATATGATTCTAGTTAGGTAATCAGTCCTGTTTGCTAAATGCTAGAAGTTCAATTGTATCTGTATTAGTTCTAATTTGAATTTAGTTCTGAGATTTCTTCTGCAAGTTGAGTACTGAATCTGTCTTGTGTACTGAAAATCAATTGTTTGCTCAACATTTCCAAGACTGTTTCAGTGTATGAATTTTTGTGCTCTGTTTGGTCAAGCTGAGTTGGTTCTGTGCAAAGGGTGTTGAAGACTGAAAGTTTGATTCATTCTGTGTTCTTGTTGTTCTGTGCTAAGAGATACACTATTGCTTGTCATTTGTAGTTTTAACTGCTGTAGTTTCAGTTTTGGTACAGGAAGTATTGCTTCTATTCTTCAGGTGTTGATTAACCCACTAATACAAAGTGTAATCAGATCTGCTTTGATTAGTTTAATTGAACAAACTGTTGTTTCAGAATCTCAGTCCTGTTTTCAGTGATTCTATCATTAAAACTGAAATCTGAAGCTTTCTGAAAAGGAAACAAAATTGTTCAGTTCTGTTGTGAATTTTCTGTAATTGGTGTGGACTGTTCTCAGTTGATAAAACATGTGTTGCTGAAGTTGAATTCTGTTCTGTGAGTTATCTTCTTCAAGATTGCACACTGAAGTTCTCTGAAGTTGAAACAAAATTTCTGTACTGATTGAACTGTTTGAGCAGAAAATCAATCAAATTTTCAGTACTGGTTTGAATGAGAATACTGTTTTGATCTAAATTGATTTGCTGTGTACACTCTGATTTGTATCCAAATTGAATGTAATTCAGTTTGTGTCTGTTTTCTAATTATCTGAACCCTGTCGGAGTTCCATCGATCGACAACGTCTTGTCGACATTTCATGTGCCGAAATAGAGGTTGTATTTCGGAGACTCAAACTCCGACAAGTTCAGATCGACTGTTCAAGTGACGATTTAGTCAAAAATTTTATTTGGAGTTGTTCTGAGTTTGAATATATACTGTGATCTTCAAATTGATTCTGTGATCTTTTGAATGAGCGTTGGGTGATTTGATTAGGCCTTCACATTCGCGAAAATTTGTTGAGTCGTCTATTCACCCCCCTCTAGTCGCCATTCCGATACCATAGTTCTTAGCCTCTTTAACCTGAGATCACACACACTCACAACTAGCACTTGCACACAGGAGAGAAGAAATGAGACTTGCAGAATTTTGTTTGCCGTGCTACCACACACCGAGCAGCATGCTCTTCTTTGTATTTAAAAACAAAAATAAACACTGTAATTACATAGATTAATGCTATCAAACAAAACTAAAATCCCTGCAGTTTCTTCTACTAAATACTGCTAATAACAAGCTGCAAATGCTGCTGTTTCTGTAAGCCATTTACTAACACTAAACAGCCTAAATGCTGATGCAAATGCTGCTGTTTTTGCATGCTAATAGATGCTAATGCTAATAACCATTGCATGGCTAATAACTAGCACTAATCTTCTGCTATTTAAGAATAGCTAACGGGCATCACTTATTCAAGCAGTAAAAATAGTAAATTGCAATGGGCAGAAATTTGGCAGGCAAGATTTATTCACCACATTTACGCACTCTAGAAATAGCTAAATCTATTGATTTGTGTTACCTTCTGCTTTCCTTTACCTTCCTAAAGATTTTTCAGCATCCTTTGAATGATAAAGTTCCTAAAGTGGTGCTACCATCTCCTATTAGCCTTTTAGAATCTCCGGTTGCTGGTGTCAAGCGTCTCCAGATGGAGAACAGAATAGGAGACACTTCAGCTGTTGCAGCAACATAGCTGTTAGCATCCGTATGAGTCAGTTGAAGGACCTACTAGCAGCTCCACCACCTCCATCATCTAGAGAGAGAACAATCAGAGATTAGTGTTGTCTGTGGTATCACGTGCTTCTAATAAATCTAAAGGGAATGACATCAGTCCTGACAAGGAATATGAAAATGGGGGAAAATACTAATCTCTATACTTTAAACCTCCCCTCTTTTGCTCTCCCCACGACAAGCCACGTCATCGATTCGCAAAAACACCCTTCGTTTTTTTAATTTGGTAGGCCTCCAGCGCTTTTTGGCTGACGTGGACGCCTCAGCGCGCGCCACGTCAATCTCGGCAGAGCCGGTGTTTTTTCGAAAAAACCCTCCTATTTGTCGTTATTTGCGCAGAGGCCCGACACCCTATCTCCGCTGAGGTGCATTTTTTATGTATCAACCCTCGTTTCCTTAGATTTTATACACGAAGGAGAGGAAATTTGGAAATTCGGAGCGCGCTCTAAAAATTGAAACCCTAGGGGTTTTTCGCAAAAGTGCACTCAAGCCCGTGAGCCCCCCGCCCCCATTCGGTTGTCCCTTCCCGCAACCTCAACCCCCACCTAACCCTAGCCGCCCGTGCTTCCTCACCCGACGCTCGCCGCCGTTCTTCCTACGCCGTCTGCTGCCTCCTCATCCTGAAGGCAGGCGGAGGGCCGCATCAGGGGCTGCGGCACGGCCGAAGGCGCTCAGATCTGGTAAGCACTCAACATTTCTACTCCTCCACCAAGTGCCCTCTCCCAGTGTCGGCGACCTCCCTCACACAAACGCTAGCTCCGCCGGTCTAGCCGATGTGTTTCCCTCCACTCACTTTCCCCTCCCACTGCCTCCGCTCAGCTCCCCTACCAACGCCGGTGTCCTCTCCCCTGTCGCCTCCGCGGGTCGCCTCCACTGGTAGCCACCGCGGGTTGCTCCCCTACGACCTCCACTTGCAATGTAGTAGCTCTCCTCTAGCTCCACCGCCGGTCTCTCCCTCAGATCCGCCGGTGTCCTCCACCTGTTACCGCTCCAGATCTGGCATTCTGCGCATGGCCCACACGCTGCTCGCCTACTACCGCCTCCTCGATGAGATGCAGGTGTCCAAGACCGAGGCGCTCACTCAGGCCTTCCGCCGCTCCATCGGCGTACGCATATGAGGCCAGGTGCTCTAATGGTCAGTTTGTTGTTGGATTTCGATATGTTCGGTTCATGTAATGCGGGTTGGATGACAATAGGATGAACTTGTGCAAGGTTGTTTGGGTCATTATCTTGTTGTATCAAAGAATGTGGTTTTGTACTCGTTCCTTCACTGGTTATTAGTACTTTTGATGGCTCAGGGGTAAAAGGAGCTCCTAGATCAGTTCTTCAAATTTGTTTGTTTGTTTGCTTGCCTCTGTTTCGGCCTGCTTCCTCTCATCTTCAAGCTCCAAATTAATACATTCCGTATACCGGGATAACAAGGAGAGTTCTACGGGGAAATGAGAGAAGAACACACAACTGCATTTTGTGTTGGAATTAAGGTAATTTCTGCATAACCCATGCTATGCTTTGAACCTATGCGTAAATTTTCAGTTCAGCAACTAGGAGAATGTTATTGTGGCATGAGAAAATTAGTTAGACTTCATGGTAATTGCTTCCTCTTATTATGCTTATAACGTTGACTACCCCCTTCTTTTTTTATCAACCATAGAAGAATGCTACCTATGCCATTCCATTCAAAATGTTGTGTGTTTTTCTTATTTTTTCCCAAATATTTCTACATTGAAAATGCCCATGCAGATTTTGGCTGATAGAAGAATTTGAACTGATCAAGCTCCAGTTCGTGATAAAAAAGAAGGTTGTGAATATGTTTTATTTTTATTGCTTGACTAGCATGTAGAATAGCAACTCTAAAACCACCATGATATGTTAATCACTGACACATTCACTGTACCAAAGGTAATTGTCTGTGGAATAGCTATTATGCTCCATCTAATGAATCTTGCCTGTTGTGACATATGACATATCTAGCTGGTTTAGCCCTTGGACCTGTCATGCATATGCCTGAATCCACTTTGAATGAGGTTAATTAGTGCAGAACAATGGTTTAGTGCTAAGTGAAAAAAATAAATGCTTCGGCTGATGTTAACTCGTTGATTATCCCTATTCTTTCTGGTGAGGCTGTGTAAAATTCAACTCCTCACGGCAGACAGAACAACTATGAACATCACGATAGCATCAAGATAAACAGGTAGATTACTGAATTTCCTATTTCCACTCCAAATCGTTTAATTGTGTTACATGCCTCCATGTTTGCCATTATGTGAGAAAATACCTGACATTGTCTTTTCTTTCATGTTTTATAGTATTGGGTCTGAGTTTAGGTTGTGTTTAATCTAGGTTTAGGTTGTGTTTAATATTTATAAGGAGCATGAAGGTTTCGCTTTAGTTATGATAAAATTGAGTTCTTTCTTTTATTTTTTCATTTGTAGTTTCTGAATCCTTACTTGTGAGGTAATTTATACTAATTGTCTAATATTGTTTGTTCCATTTTTCTTAACGAGTTTGTTTGCAAGTGTTGTTTACATCCAATTCTCTTTTGATAATACTACAGTTTGTTGGGCGGCTTTTTAAAGAGGAATTGATAAATTAGTTGCCCACGAAACATAGGTGCAGGTATGGCAATTATTTGTATCGTTAATGCTCCTTTAGATGTTTAGTTATTTCTTTTGCTTGTTGCATATGATTTATACATGCACAGCTAAGCATGAAATGGCTGCTGAATGAGACTATTTATAGTTTGCTTACCAAGTTGATGGATTGAAAGATGTATTCAATCTTTATTTTCACCAAATTATTGTTCCTTCTGTCTATTTGATATGTAGGGTCTCTTTTAAGTTAGTATCTATTTGATGAGCCTTCCAAGTGAGATCATCACCACCAACCAGTCTGAAGAGCACTCTTTTGCTCTTTTACTTCTGCTCTCTTTCTTTTGCAACACTACATGTTTATTCTTTCTCACTATCTTTCTCTTAGTACATATTTTTTATATGGAGGGTTTTCTCCTTCGGTTGGTGGTGATGATCTTTCATATTACCGAATTGATTTTCATGAGATTGAGGTATGTTTTGAGTTAGTGAATATGTATTGCATATGTGCATTTATTCTATGTTTTGTTCGTTTAATTGTTTCAATCTCAAACCATACTTAATTTTCAGCAATTTGGCGGTGGAAATTTCAGTAATGTTTTTAATGTTCTAAAGAGGATAAATGGCTGTTTATATGTAGTAAAACAAAGTATCAGGCAATTGCATAATGATATGGAAAGGTAGCCTTGCAGCAGTTGACCAACTAATTTTGCACATGTGCATGTTTTCTTCCTCATTGTAGCAGGCAAGTAGTGAAGGAAGTTCAAGCTTTGGCGGCCTTAGATTACAAATTAGCTATAACCTCCTTATTTTCAGCTATATTTTTTAGAAGGTTGTAAAATCCTTAACATGTCTTTATAGGATATTATATTTCACTTCTTGGTTTGGGAATAAACAACTTTATATTATAACCAATATTTTATTTCATGTTCTTTTTTTTGATGGGGTGCCCGAAGGGGCGCCTCCCGAGCTAGTGAAGTTAATTCTAACATCAAAGACTCTCTATTAGATATGGCTGCCCTATAGTATCTCCTAATGTTGTTCTGAGCGACATCAGTCGACATAATGGCTTATGATCTGATGCTCGTCTTAGTGCGTAAATTGGTAAGATCGCAACTTATAAGATAAGGCATGTTCAAAGGATGATTGCATGAACAACTATATTAGAGTTCGATTTGATTGGTGATCTTTTTAAAGCTCTTGAAGATTAGAGGGATGTCAACTCTTTAGCCGGTTTACCTCCAAACAGATGCGAATCCTTTAAGGATGGTTTGAAATGAGGAATTATTAGTCCAGATGATATTGATGTTACATTTGAGAATTTTACTTATTGTCTCAAGTGAAATGCTTTGGATTAATCTTCCTTCTATTTTCTTTTGCCTTTTTCCTATTCTTAATCATTTTGCTTTCTTAATATGCTTGGTATCTTTAATATTGCATACCTTGTTCTTTATATGTCATATTGTCAAAAAGCTAAAAACAGTTATATACTCTGCAGTGGTATGTCTGATTTGGTGTATGTCTGTTTTTACTCCCTTTTAATTCATTGGTGTCAATACTATTATATTGGTTTGTTATTGATAATCTTCGTTCCTCGTAGTTCAGTAGGTCTGCATGCTACAACTGCTTTAGTTTATCTCTTTTCAATATTTTTTGTTGTTCTGTGTTTTATGGTATTGCATGAGCATTAGATTGTATGATAAATTAATAAAGGTACATTTCTTCACACTGTTACCGTTGTTATCATTTCCTATATATCTTATATGTGCTAAAGGTATTGTTCATTTCGTAAGTTCAAGAACACCATCTTTTGGTAAATTAGCTACTATGGTTGAGTTAAAGATGGGGCAGGAAACACACACCTAATGTCAAGTATATATATATATATATATATATATATATATATATATGAATGAGATAATTAAGTACTAAAATAAAAAGCAACGTTTTTGCGTTACACTACTATAAAAAATAGTCTGCAGTGACGTTAGGTGTTTTAACTCTAGTGGCGGTCCATTAGAGGCCTGCCACTATAGTGGCTGGTGTTGACACCAGCGTCCACCACTACTATTGCTACACTAGTGGCGGTCGGTGCTGGCGCTAGCCCCGCCCGCCACTACTATTGGTACACTAGTGGCGGGCAGGGCTGACACTAACACCGACCGTCACTATTGTATCAATAGTAGTAGCGGGCGCTAGTGCTGGCCGCCACTGCTACGTTGTCTGCCACTAATATCCTAATGACATCATAGGCAACCGCCACTACTTTTGTATCTATAAATACACAACTTTTTCCTCCCCGAGCTCGAGGCTACGGGAGTTCGCAATTTGATCCGTACAATGACGACAAAAATCTAGAAAGTGGAGGGGGAGGCTTTGTTTTCGTTTCTTTTCAAGAATTTCGTTCTAAGAGGTAAATTCATGCCGAATATCACATTTATTTTGTCTTTAATCAAGTATATAATGAGTTATTAATATTTTACTAATCTAGGGTTTGTGCATAGAAATTTTAAAATATTCTTCCATTTGTAGTGTTTATTTCTCCCAAAAGAACAAATAATACCCTCCTCACAATTATATTCATCACTTGTATACATTTTTACCTCGTTTTAATATCTTTTTTTAATTTGATTTATGATAGATCTAGATCTATGTTGTTTGGAGAGAGAAACCAATGTAGTTAATTTATTTAATAAATTTTTCATTCTAGTTAATACTATTAATCCTTTATAATTAACAAGGTTTACATAGTTTCAATTAAAGTATTTTTAATTAATGTTGTTACGAGATAGAAATCAATATCTTTTTAATTTATAAATTACTAAGATTAATAATAATGAATATGTAGAATTTTATTAATATTTTTAAAAATAATATGTTTTAGATGGAGCATAGGTCCCGGATGTACTCGTCCAACGACAGAGATGTGGTGGTATATTTTAACAGAGTAACTGAATTTACTGAAGCTGCCACACAATATGCTTCCCGTTAGAGTGAAGCGACAATATATTGTCCTTGTAAAGTTTGTAAGAACGAAGTGACGTATCCGTGTTCAGATCGTGAAACCATACGATTTAATTGTTGAAAAATGGCTTCGTGAAGAACTACTATATATGGACAAAACACGGTGAGATGGGTGAAAACCCTCCTGATGATTCTGATGTGCTGCAAGATGCTCATCAACATAGAAGAGGCTGTGATCATACATCCGACATAACACATGATGTTGATCAATATGATGATGATGACACCTTTGATGTGGAGGAACTGATGTGAAATGTTGCGCCTGAGGTTCTGTTGCAGAGAACTACAACGAAAGGCGACGATAACTTTGACGCACTTGACAAAGCATCGAAAAACCTTCTTTATGAGGAACGTGACGGTTGTGATAAGCAGTATAATGTGTTGTACACAACTCTTGAGCTTACGAAACTAAAGGCCAAACATGGATGGTCCGACACAAGTTTTTCAGATCTTTTGCAGCTCCTAAAAAGGTTTTGCCAAAACCCAATGGTCTGCCATCTGATACGTACCAAGCAAAAAAGATGAATTGTCCATTGACTTTGGGCGTTCAGAAGATTTATGCATGCTCGAACCACTATATCCTATATCGAAAAGAGTATGAATTGTTAGAGAGCTGTCCGTAGTGCAACGCAAGTCGATACAAATGTGCAAATGACTGTGTGGAGGACTACAATGACCACTGGAAGAAGGAAAAGAGGTTACAGAAGAGGAAGAGGAATGTTATTGTAGATTACAAATATAAGACAGAGAGGAAAGTTCTACCCTTAGTAATGTGGTACCTACCAGTGATTGATCGCTTGAAACGTATGTTCTCTAATCCCAGAGATGTTGAACTATTAATCTGGCATTTCGTTGGGTGAAAGAAGGACGGAAAACTTCGGCACCCTGCAGATGATAGGCAGTGGAAATCATTTGACCTGGCCTATCCAGACTTCTCAGAGGATCCCAGAAATATCAGGATGGGACTTAGCACGGATAGAATGAATCCCTTTGATGAGATGAGGAACCCACATAGTACGTGGCCGGTCTTTCTGTGCTTGTTCAACATTCCATCATGGTTGTGCCATAAAAGAAAGTACCTTATGCTTAATACTCTAATTTCCAGTCCAAAACAACCTGGCAATGACATTGATATCTTTCTAGAACCTATGATGGAGGATATGAAACGTCTATGGGAACATGGTGTTCGTGTGTGGGATGAGCACAAGAAAGAGAACTTCAATGTAAGAGCCATGATCTTTTGCACCATAGCTGACAACCCGGGGCGTATGTCCCTAACAGGACAGGTTAAAGGAAAGACAACATGTGTAGTGTGTGTAGACCAGACAGAATCTGTGCATCTTCCATCATTCGTTAAGACAATATATATGCGAAGAAAACACAAATATCGAAGAAATAAAAACCATTTCGACGGTACAATTGAGCTTGGACAGCCACCATGACATCGAGACGGAAAATTTCTATTCGAAATGGTGAAGAATAACAAAGTTGTTTTCGGAAAGAAGAGGTAGAAATCTAAAAAAAATTCAAAGGACGATCCATTTAAAAATCAATCAATCTTCTTTAGGTACTTGTCCTATTGGAAGGTGTTGGAGATTGGTCATGCTATCGATACAATGCACGTTGAGAAGAATGTCTTCGAAAGCACCATCGGTATTTTGTTAGACATACCGGGCAAGTCAAAAGATGGACTCAAGGTATGAAGGGACCTTCAAACTCTCGGAATTAGACCCGAGCTTCACCCAGAAGAAAGGGCCAATGGAAAATTGTTCCTTCCGGTTGCTAGCTATAACATCATAATTGACGAGAAAAGATCAGTCTACAGGTGTGTCTTCGTAGCAGATCTAAGGATGAGCGGCTACAACACTCATGATTGCCATGTTATGCTTGGGCTATTCCTCGCCATCGCAGTAAGAGGAATCAAAAATTCATTTCTGAAGATGGTGATCACACACATGTGTCACTTCTTCAACGTCATATCAAAGAAGGTGATCGACACTGAAGAGTTAAATGAATTACGTAAACAAATGAGGGAGACTATGTGTCAGCTTGAGATGTGCTTTCCTCCTTCATACTTTGATATTATGGAGCACTATATGATACATATAGCAGACTAAATCTTTGTTCTCGGTCCAACGTACCTACACAATATGTATGCGTATGAGCATCTCATGGTTATCTTCAAGGGTTACATACGGAATCGTGCTTATCCAGAGGGTTCCATGATAAAGGGCTACACGACTAAGGAAGTCATTGAGTACTACACAGATTACATAAGAGATGGAAAACCAATAGAAGTTCCCGTGTCCAGACACCATGGAAGACTCACTGGTAAAGAAACTAAAGGCAGGAAAATCACACGAGACAATAGCTACCAAACAGTAAGAGAGTCACAATACAGTGTCATGCATCAGTTGGCGATTATGAGACCATATGTTGAACAACACCTGCAAGAGCTTCGTGAAAAGAATGAAGATCACGATGAACAATGGATTATGAAAGAGCACAAAATTCATTTTACATCATGGCTGAGGGATCTAAACCTTTTCATTGGAGAAACCGACGAAGAGATGATGATAAATAAATTGTCTTATGGTCCATTGAGCATGGTTAAAACATGGCAAGCGTATGATATCAATGGTTTCACATTCTATACCAAAGCAAATGATCAAAAGAGTCAGCGCCAAAATAGTGGTGTCAGAGCAAATGCAGAAGACAACACTAGACAAAAGAATGCTTACTATGGATACATCGAAGAAATATGGGAACTTAACTACGGGAACTCTATAGAAATCCATGTATTTAAGTGCTAGTGGGTCAGACATCCAGAACGTGTGGAGGTGGATGATTACGGGTTTACGATAGTTGACCTTAATAAGGTGGGTTATAAAGATGACCCTTGGATACTCGCTCAATCCGTGGCACAAGTATTTTACATACTTGATCCTAAAGATGAGAAGAAATACATTGTTGCTCCAGGAAAACAAAGAATTGTTGGAGTTGATGGAGTCGAAGACAAAGAAGAATACAATCAGTTTGATGAGGTGCCATTCTTTGTTGACATATCAAGGATCAATGTGGTTAAAGCAAAACTGTCATTTGGCAGTATGGTTCCTTATGTATGCACCGATGGCGATGGAAAATTAGTGCAAGGCTAGATCATTTATGTTTAGCTTAAGAGATTGTGCGTATTTGTAAAATCAATTATTTCATTTGGTAGTACTGTCATTTATGTTTAAGATATTGGGAATATATGTTTTTATTTATGTCATTAATGTGTATAGCACTAGCACACCACCAATGTCATTTTGTTTAAGATATTGGTAATATATGTTATTATTTAATTATTAGTAATATATTTCTAATCTAATCAAAAAATTCCTTAAGAATAATAATAATAATCAAGTATAAAATATATATTGAAACCTTTTATTTACTTATTGGTAATATATGATTTTACTAAATAAAAATACTCATTTTGTTTAAGATATTGGTAATATAGGTTATTATTTAATTATAGTTAATATATGTCTAATCTTATCAAAAAATTCCTTAAGAAAATTAATAATAAAAATAAAGTATAAAATATATATTGAAATATTTTTTTAGTAGTGGCGGTCAGGTGTAATCAGTGGCGGGCATGCTAACGTCACCAGCCCGCCACTGCTATTCCTCTTAGTAGTGGCGGTCGGGTGACGTCACCACCCAGTGCCGGGCGCCTTAGTAGTGACGGGTAAGATGATGTCACCAGCCCGCCACTGCTATTCCTATTAGTAGTGGCGGTCGGGTGACGTCACCGCCTAGTGCCGGGCGGCTTAGCAGTGATGGTCCGGGTGACGTCACCGCCCGCCACTACTAAGAGAAATAGCAGTGGCGGGCATGATGATGTCATCTTGCCCACCACTGCTAATACACCTATATAAATTTTTCGCTCCTGTCCGGACGAAACCCTAACTTCATTTGCTAAATCAAACTCCCGCGCCCGTCGCCGCTGTCCCCAGATCCCGCGCTGCCGCCCTCCGCGCGTCACCACATTCCCAGAGCCAATCACTGTCATCCCCGAGCCCGCTCCCGCGCCGCCATCTCGGAGCCCGTGCCACCGCCCTCCGCCCATTGCCACCGTCCCTGAAGCCCGCGCCGCCACCCTCCGTGCGTCGCCGCAGTCCCGGAGCCTGTCGTTGTCATCCCCGAGCCCACGCCGCCATCCCGGATCCCATGCCACCTCCCTCCATCTGTTGCCACTGTCCCGGAGGCCGCGCCACCACCCCCGGAGCCCGTCGCCATCCTCGGAGACCACCGCCGCCACCGGATCCCATTGCCGCAACTAGTATATCTCATGCAAAACAACTTTATCAATGGAAAAAAATCATTATTATTTATCATATTCATTGCAATGCCTTTGGTTTATGTGATCGTTTAGAGGATCCCATTCAGAGATGCCCTAGTAAGGTTAAGACTTGACTTTGCTAAGTTTGTGTTTCCTTTGTAAATTATTGGGAGGTTGATATGTAGGATTGTTGCATTATTTGGTTTCAATATGCCATGGAAATGATATGTATATTGTTGGTTGTTCATCAAATGAAACAAAAATGGGGGACATAAAGTGTTTGTTCGGAAGGTTTCACATGTTCTAATTAGCTAGTAAAACATAGGATTTACCTTCTGATGGGGAATCGGGTGGCCCGATCTTTCGATGAGAGGATAGGTCGATTGGTAGAAGGAGAAGACGTTCACGATCCGACTACAACCATCCAGGGACGTTGCGCCTTAGCAATCGCTACACCAACTCCAAGGCTGTTCGTGATCTTTACGAAGCACGATCAACCAAACCACGAGGGTTCTTGTTCCTGCAAGCAATCGAGAACTAGCAAGAACAAGATGAAAAAGTGTGCACTCACACTAATTTCGCAGGGATACAAGGGGTGAGTTCTGGAACAGCAAAACGGCGATCTAACCGACCACGGCTTCAACTGGCAAAGTAGCGTAGCTAAACTTTGTATTCAACCAAAACTGGTTCACAACTGAAGTCTCTAGGGTATTTATAGCCGTAGGGACGTTTCCAATGTTTGGAAACTTATTACATATGGAAACTACAAAATTATTACCTAAACAGATTATCTAGAAAAAGGAAACAGATTGACTAGAAGAAGGAAAGCAGTGATTCTCCTTCCTTTGCTGGGATATCTCGGTTGAGTAAATATATTATCTGCCAAGGAGACTTTCTCAGCTTTCCAAAGAGTACTCAAACATTCCATTTGATGAAGGGATTCCAAAGTTATGATGCTTTTAATGCAGTCTATCTACATGTTGACGTGGCAGATTTTTCCAACACGAAGTAGCTCAGTTTTCTTCTTCTTTTCCTTCATTCCTAAGCAAAATAATAGCATCACACGAATTTAGTAGTTCTCCATTCAATTGTGTATGTGTATACAATACAAGAAACGATTTCACCTGATAGTTTAATTGTCGCGCACGGGCTCGAGTGATTGGACCTTGTATTTCTGTTGGAGCTAGTTCTAATATATGAGTCTTGGGTTTAACCATGTCAGAGATGCCCTCATCATCCTCCCCTTCTTGCATTTGAGTTGTCCTCAACTCATGCTCGTTCTCTTCCCCCAAGTAGGGTCGCAAATCTGCAATGTTAAAAGTGGGACTAACCCCAAACTCTGCAGGTAACTCAAGTTTATATGCATTGTCATTAATACGTTCTAATATCTTAAAGGGACCATCAGCTCTTGGCATCAATTTAGACTTACGTAATGCAGGAAATCGTTCTTTACGTAAATGCAACCAAACAAGATCACCAGGTTCAAAAGTTACATGCTTGCACCCTTTGCTACCAGCAAGTTGATATTTTGCATTCATAGATTCAATGTTTGCTTTTGTTGTCTCATGGAGTTTCAGAATCATTTCAGCACACTTTGTCGCATCAAAATTCAATTTCTCCGTAGGTGGAATGGGTAATAAATCAATTGGGGCACGAGGAGTAAAACCATACACAATCTCAAAGGGGCAGAACTTAGTAGTAGAATGCATCGAACGATTATATGCAAACTCAATATGAGACAAGCATTCTTCCCACATCTTAATATTTTGTTTCAATATGGACCTAAGCATGGTAGACAATGTTCTATTCACAACTTCTATTTGCCCATCAGTTTGAGGATGACAAGTAGTAGAAAATAACAATTTAGTTGCCAATTTAGCCCACAAAGTTTTCCAAAAGTGACTTAGGAATTTAACATCACGATCTGAAACAATAGTGTTTGGTACACCATGCAATCGAACAACCTCCCGGAAAAATAAATCAGCAACATGGGTAGCATCATCACTTTTATGACATGGAATGAAATGTGCCATCTTAGAAAATCTATCCACCACAAGGAAAATGCTATCCCTCCCCTTCTTTGTTCTAGGCAATCCTAAAACAAAATCCATGGATATATCCTCCCAAGGTATGCTAGGAACAGGAAGAGGCATGTAAAGACCATGTGGATGCAATCGTGACTTAGCTTTTTGACATGTCGTGCAGTGAGAGACGAAGTGTTCAACATCCCGCCTCATCTTGGGCCAAAAGAAGTGATCAGCAAGTATGTCCTCTGTCTTCTTCACACCAAAGTGTCCCATCAATCCGCCACCATGTGCCTCTTGTAACAGCAATAGACGAACAGAACAAGATGGAATACATAATTTGTTAGCCCTAAATATAAACCCATCAGTAAGGACGAATTTATTCCAAGTTCTTCCCTCTTTGCAATTCAGCAACACATCTTTGAAATCATTGTCATTAGCATATTGTTCCTTAATTGTTTCTAAACCAAAAATTTTGAAGTCAAGTTGTGAAAGCAAGGTGTAACATCTAGAAAGAGCATCAGCAATAATATTTTCCTTTCCTCTCTTATGTTTGATGACATAGGGAAAGGACTCAATGAATTCAACCCACTTGGCATGTCTACGGTTCAATTTTGCTTGGCTTCGTATGTGTTTCAATGACTCATGATCAGAGTGTATGACAAATTCTTTGGGCCATAAATAATGTTGCCATGTTTCTAACGACCTTACCAAAGCATAGAGTTCTTTATCATATGTTGAGTATCTTAAACAAGGTCCAGAGAGTTTCTCACTAAAATAGGCAACAGGCTTACCTTCTTGAATAAGTACCCCTCCAATCCCAATACCACTAGCATCGCACTCAAGTTCAAACGTCTTACCAAAATCTGGGAGCTGAAGTAGTGGGGCATTAGTCAGTCTATGTTTCAAGATGTTGAATGCATCTTCTTGTGGTTGTCCCCATTGGAACTGGACATCCTTCTTCGTCAATTCATTCAAGGGTGCGGCAATGGTGCTGAAATCTTTCACAAAACGTCGATAAAATCCCGCAAGTCCCAAGAAACTCCGCACCTGCGTGACCGTTTTAGGAGTTGGCCAACTCTGAATTGCTTCAATCTTAGCTTGATCAACCTCAATGCCCTGTGGAGTAACAACATAGCCAAGGAAAGCAACTCGATCGGTGCAAAATGTGCACTTCTCAAGGTTACCAAACAATCGTGCAGTGCGTAAGGCATCAAAAACAGCACGTAAATGGGCAAGGTGTTCTGCTATTGATTTGCTATAAATGAGAATATCATCAAAATAGACTACAACAAATCCTCCAATAAATGTTCTTAAAATTTGATTCATCAATCTCATAAATGTGCTAGGTGCATTAGTTAAACCAAAAGGCATCACTAACCACTCATATAAACCAAACTTGGTTTTGAAAGCCGTTTTCCATTCATCTCCCAATTTCATGCGAATTTGATGATATCCACTACGCAAATCAACTTTAGAGAACACAGTAGAGCCACTCAGTTCATCAAGCATATCATCTAACCTAGGAATAGGGTGACGATATCGAATTGTGATATTATTAATTGCTCTACAGTCAACACACATGCGCCAAGATCCATCTTTCTTGGGTACCAAAATTACTGGAACAGCACATGGGCTCAAGGATTCGCGTACATACCCTTTGTCAAGCAACTCCTGAACTTGACGATGGATTTCTTTGGTCTCCTCTGGATTAGTTCTATATGGCGCACGATTAGGCAATGCAGCACCAAGGATCAGGTTGATCTGATGCTCGATTCCTCGGATGGGTGGCAGTCCTGGTGGGGTCTCCTTTGGAAAAACATCACAATACTCCTGCAAAAGATCAATGACAACAGGTGGCAAAGAAGGAGGAATATCCTCAAATGAGAACAAAGTTTGTTTGCACACATAAGCATAACAAGTTGTAGTAGCAACATCTAAATTTTCAGTATCAGATTTGGTAGCCAATAAACAAACACCTTTTATCTTAATCATATTTTTATTTTCGTGGTCAACTTTTGATTCTTTCTTCTTATGTTCCTCAAGTTCCTTGACTACAATCTGGTTCTCACTTTTAGGGTGTCCCTGGTTTCTCACTTTATTAGCTCTGGCAATCTCATCTTTCAAAATATCATCAGGAGACATGGGATGCAGTACAATTTTCTTATTACCATGTATGAATGAATATTGATTAGATCTTCCATGATGTAAAGTGTCTTTGTCATACTGCCAAGGTCTACCTAACAATACAGAGCATGCATGCATAGGTACGATATCACAATCAACAATATCACAGTAAGACCCAATAGCAAAGTTCAGCCTTACCATTCGGGTCACCTTTACCTTACCACTGTCGTTGAACCATTGAATGTAGTATGGTTGTGGGTGAGGTTTTGAATCCAAGGCAAGTTTCTCCACCATCTCAGAACTTACCAGATTTCGGCAGCTTCCTCCATCAATAATGGTGTGACAGGCACGATCCTTCACAATACACTTGGTTTGAAATAAATTGTGTCGTTGGTTCTGTTCTACCTTGCCCACCTGTGCGCTTAACACGCGCTGCACAATGAGGCTTTCATAATGAGCTGCATCTTCAGCACCAATGTGCTCCTCATCTTCGCTCCCTACATCATTAGCAGCAAGCATAGCATATGTATTTTCATCTAAATCACTAGCTGAAGAATACCCACCATCCTCCTTTATGATAAGCACGCGTTTGCTTGGGCACTCGTTCTGCACATGCCCATACCCCTTGCATCGATGGCATTGAATGTCCCTTGTGCGTCCTGTTGATGCGACCGATCAAGTACTCTTCGTAGGAGCTTGTGGAGTTGAAGAAGATGAAGCAGGACGTTGCTTGGCATTGGTTGTTCCTGGTGAAGGTGTTCTATTTGTTGGGGCTGAGGTACGTGGTGTCCAAGACGTTGTACGCCCTATAGAATAATTAGGCCTCGCACCTGCATGTCGTCCCTGCACTTCTCGCTCAGCTTTACAAGCATAGTGAAATAATCGTGTAATAGTATCATATTCCTTATAACTAAGGATGTCATAAATCTCTCGGTTCAAACCCCCTAAGAACCTAGCCATCTTAGCTTCCTCACCTTCTTCCAAGCCACAACGTAGCATTCCTATCTGCAGTTCTTGATAATACTCCTCAACACTTTTATTTTCCTGTCTCAATTGCTGCAACTTATTTAACAAATCACGTGCATAATATGATGGAACAAATCTGGCACGCATGATTCTTTTCAAGTCAGCCCAAGTAGGTGGTAAAACATTTCCATGTGTACGACAATATTCACTCCACCAAACAGAAGCAAAGTTTGTAAATTCACTAGAAGCAGCCCTAACCCTCTTATTTTCAGGAATATCATGGCATGCAAATTTCTGATCTACCAATAATTCCCATGAAAGATATGCATCAGGGTCATACTTACTATCAAAAGAGGGCATAGTGAATTTAATCTTACCAAGAGAGTCATCATGATCACGGGCCATTCGTCGTTGACGTACAGGAGGTACGCCATGGCGATTATGCTGCTGGACTGTGGGGTCATCCTCAGAATTAGTAGCATAATCTTCAAAGTTCTCGCCTTCATCGCTGCCACCATTTCTTTGCATAGCTACAAATATAGGTGGTCGTTGTGCTGCTGGTGCTGGACGCTGAACCATCTCATCAAGGTGTCGAGCAATATCTGCAAGAGTTGTATTCATGTTACCTATAGATGTTTCTAATGCAGCGAGCTTGGTGTTGGTGTGGATCTGTGTGTCTTCTACATGACGGAGGCCTTCATTGGTCATACGCACATCCTCCTCAAGTCCCTCGGTGCGTACTCTAACTTTATTCTCAAAGTGCTATATAATTTGCTTTGTCCGAGGTGTTAGTATTCCATCCTCTGAGTGTTCTCCAGAACCTGTCATGATTACAAATAGAAAAGAGAGGTTGCAAAAAAAATATCCCTAAACTTTACTAGGATGGGGTTACAATCCACTTTCTCTCAACCTGCTCACACAAGCTCTTACTCGTTCTTACAAGGCTCAACAGGAGATGACAGCAACGTTAGATCAGAACAAGCCTTGGAGTCAGGTGTATTGATGCTTTTGTTGCTCACCCCGGTCAAGTTATAGCCGAATTTGTGGATCTTTAGGTGGGCATAAAAACACTCACAAAGGAATACTAGAACTACATTAGTATAAGCAAATTGAGTAATTGTTCAAGGTTGGTATTGTGCTGGTCCTAGGCTAGAACGTACTAGAGACGCGAGCCTAGACACAAACGATACCACCAAAACGACAAAGGTAGAACTAACTTTCTTCCTCTTTTATCACCAGTTTTCTTTCACTTTTTTTGCTCTATTTTTTGTGCGGCTTTTTTTAATCACTTTCTGCCTTTTTTTGTTTTTTTGAAACAACAAATGTTGTTATACACAAAATCTTGCTGCAGGACTCCCGAGCATTGTACGATCTAAAACAGATAGGAAACTACTGAATCTGAAGATGACTCTAAAAGGAAAAACACAGATCATGTTGTAAGCTTTCCAAAATATATCAAAACTCTCCAATCCGAGTAGGCAGGTGCAAGATATGACAGTTTTAGTAACACCTGCACAGCCTGCCCGAGTGATTCTCGAATTCCAACAAACAAACCGACTCCAATTTGATTTGAACTCAAAAACTAAGGGATAAAAATACCCTAAACAATTAATAAACAGACTAAAACACGGTGGTAAAAAAACATGACAAGAACTCGAAACTCTAAACGAACTAAACACTAAGACCAGCAACTTCACAAGACGATGCAACCAAAAACTCAAAAAGCCGATACTAAGCAGAACTAGTAATAGGCTCAAGGAGGCTTGGTAACTGGGTAAACTAATTTTTTTGTGGCTTTTTTTTCTGGACTGTAGGAAAAATATAAAACTTGAAATCTCTCACCGATCAACTGTAGCTCTGATACCACTTGATGGGGAATCGGGTGGCCCGATCTTTCGATGAGAGGATAGGTCGATTGGTAGAAGGAGAAGACGTTCACGATCCGACTACAACCATCCAGGGACGTTGCGCCTTAGCAATCGCTACACCAACTCCAAGGCTGTTCGTGATCTTTACGGAGCACGATCAACCAAACCACGAGGGTTCTTGTTCCTGCAAGCAATCGAGAACTAGCAAGAACAAGATGAACAAGTGTGCACTCACACTAATTTCGCAGGGATACAAGGGGTGAGTTCTGGAACAGCAAAACGGCGATCTAACCGACCACGACTTCAACTGGCAAAGTAGCATAGCTAAACTTTGTATTCAACCAAAACTGGTTCACAACTGAAGTCTCTAGGGTATTTATAGTCGTAGGGACGTTCCCAATGTTTGGAAACTTATTACATATGGAAACTAAAAAATTATTACCTAAACATATTATCTAGAAAAAGGAAATAGATTGACTAGAAGAAGGAAAGTAGTGATTCTCCTTCCTTCGCTGGGATATCTCGGTTGAGTAAATATATTATCTGCCAAGGAGACTTTCTCATCTTTCCAAAGAGTACTTAAACATTCCATTTGATGAAGGGATTCCAAAGTTATGATGCTTTTAATGCAGTCTATCTACATGTTGACATGGCAGATTTTCCCAACACGAAGTAGCTCAGTTTTCTTCTTCTTTTCCTTCATTCCTAAGCAAAATAATAGCATCACACGAATTTAGTAGTTCTCCATTCAATTGTGTATGTGTATACAATACAAGAAACGATTTCACCTGATAGTTTAATTGTCGCGCACGGGCTCGAGTGATTGGACCTTATATTTCTGTTGGAGCTGGTTCTAATATATGAGTCTTGGTGTTGGGGGAAAATATCTCATCTTCGGGGTTATTACCGCAACAACATGAAAGCAGATAGTGGATTCGAAGGTTTCCAGACGTCCATCTTCGAAGATACCCTGAGTCAAGCTCGAAGTATGAAGATAGGCATTGGTTCGGAGTACATCTCCGAACTAAGGCTCTTCAAGATCTTTATTGCCAGCTAAATGGAAAATTTATCTTTTATATTATTAGATTAGTCTTTTACCATTTTAGCCCTATCAAGGGTACCGAATAGTTTCCACTATGTCGGTTGTAATAGAGGGGTAAATAAGTCTTTTCCTTAATATTTGGGCCTATAAATACCCCCATTTCACCGTGTAATACAAACCGAATACAAGTTATTCAATACACACATTCGAACTATTCTAAGTTATTATCCTTTCGTAGGCTTAGAACAGTTCACTTCGCAAACACTTCGTTTGTTAGTTTCTAATCTACAGAAGCCTGTTAGCGTAATCTTTTACGCCAACAGTTGGCGCCGTCCGTGGGGAACCTAGTCCAAAAAACTTCGTTCTCTACCAACTTCTTACATCATGCCTCCTAAGCGGAGCGCACCCCGCAATCCCGTTCGGAGGTCTTCTCGGATCTCCGGAGAGATACCATTTGACATGGTTGAAGTCGAAGGGCCTTCGACATTCCCTCCGCAAACTCCGGAAGGGGCTTCCATCCCTCGAACATACGAAGCTTCTCTGCCAACCCCTTCCATACTTTGACCACCTGGAGTCCCTCCTCCACCGTCCATCCCAATTCAAACTGATCCTACTAGTTCTCAAGACCCGGAAGATCCTTTCGGAGGAGATGAAGACAATCTTGGAGATATGGCCACTCAAATGGCCAACCTTCAAGCTGAAGTAGCAAGGTGGCGACAAGAAGCTGCGAACAGGCTTCGCTCTCAAGCCATCCCAACTATCCCAGAAGTACCCGAAGACGACGAACCCGATTATCCCGAAGCCCCGGAGAACACCTCCTTCGATAATGAATCTCCGCTGCATCCTGAGCTGCAGAAAGTTTGCTTTGATCCAAAGTTTAAAACTTCGAAGCTCTGTAAGTATGCCGGAGACGAAGATCCCGGAGAGTTCGTTCGTTCTTATGCCCTAGCAATTGAATCTAGCGGAGGAGTTCGAGACACCATGGCGAAGTGTTTCCCCTTAGCTCTTCAAGGAGTGGCATTAAGGTGGTTCTGGTCCTTGAAGCCAGGATCAATTAATTCGTGGGGGCAGCTGAAGAAGAAGTTTATAAGCAATTTTCAAGGCACCTTCGTGCCTCCCATGTCAACAGGAAGCCTTTTCCAGGTGAAACAGCTCCCCGGAGAGACATTGAGGCAATATTTCAAGCGCTTCGCTCATACGAAGTCGTAGATCCGGGGGTTGTCTACATCTTCGGTAGTTGATGCAGCTCGGGAAGGCGTCACTCATCAAGGCCTTTGGGATAAGCTTCATCGGAAAAGCATCTCCTCGGTCTCTCAATTGATGTCATACTTCGAGGAGTATGCGAGGTCGGAAGAGGGTTGGCTCCGAAGAACTGCCGCTACTTCATCCATATTGCAAGAAGTTAAAGTAGAAGTAAAAACTTCGGCACAGCCGCAAGAACCAGTCTTCGAAGTTCAACATGATCAGAGAAGAGGGCAAAAGCACCCTCGTTCTAAAGTCATGAATATTGCACCCCCACAGAAGTTTACACAGAGAGCTCCACAGTCTTCGGGGAACAAGGCCAGCGGCTGGAGGCCGCCAGGGAAAACGGCTGGCAAGGGCCAGACCCTTTTCTGCTACATCCATGGAGAAAATCGAAGCCATGCAACTGATACTTGCAAGGCTATACTTACCCTAAGGGGAGAGTATCTAGAAAGAACTTCGGGTCGAGGTACTACCGACCGAGTTCCAGCTGCAACGCGCCCAGAGCCGGTCCAGGCTGTGGCGCGGATAGAAAACCTTGATGCCGCAAGACACCCTCCAGTGGCCAATGTTATGCCACCTCCGAAGCAAGAGGAAGGGCAAGATCGAGGGAAGAGAGTAGTTCTCCCCATCTCCGGAGGAGGTACCCTCGGAAGCATGTCAAAGAGACAGCGAAGAGACTACGTCAGGGAAGTAGGCCATATTGGGACTTCGTCGTCTGCAGCTGCAATGCCGGAGTGGTCTCATGTACCGATATCCTTTTCCGCGGAGGATGCAGCTGGTATTAAGTTCCCGCATGCAGACCCACTTGTTATCACTGCTGATATTGCGGGCACTGAAGTTCGAAGGGTGTTGATTGACGAAGGTAGTTCGGCAGACATCATTTTTGTTCAAGCCTTCGATCAATTGTGCATCTCCAGAAAGCATCTCCTTCCAGCGGCTCGTCCTTTGCAAGGCTTCGCAGGACTTCCGCTTGATGCACTTGGCCAAATAGGCCTGGAAGTTACCTTTGGAGAAGGTTTGTTGGCCCGAACTGAGGAAGTAATCTTCGATGTTGTAGATGCCCCGTATGCTTACAACGTCATCTTCGGAAGAGGCATGCTAAACCAGTTCGGAGCTGTGGCGCATCACAATTATTTGTGCATGAAGATGCCCACACAAGCAGGAGTCCTTACTGTCTTCGGAGATCAAGCTATCGCTCGGAGAGCGGAATATGGTCATGGTCCCCCTCTTGATCCAAGACAAGTAAACAATGTACAAGATAACGAAGAAATTTTTTCAGCCCCTTCCGAAGCTTCAAAGAAACCCTTTCCGAGACCAAGTCCTGAAGGGGAGATTGCAGCGAAGGTCATTGTTAAAGATGGTAAAGAATATACATTTCAATTTGGTAAAGATTTACCTCCAGAAGTTGCAACCTCCTTGGAAAAGGTGGTAGAAGAGAATTTGGATGTCTTCGCTTGGTCTGACGAAGATATCACTGGAGTCGATCGGGATATCATTGAACATAGTTTACTTGTAAACCCGAAGGCCCGCCCTGTTCGGCAAGGACTCCGGAAAATGTCTGCAGAAAGAGCTGCTCTAGCGAAAGACGAAGTTGAGAAATTATTGAAGGCTGGGATTATTAGAGAAGTGGCTCACACAGAATGGTTAGCCAACCTAGTCTTCGTTAGAAAGAAGTCTTCCGGGAAGTGGCGCATGTGCATTGATTTCACATCCTTGAATAAAGCATGCCCTCGTGACCCCTACCCCATGCCCCGAATTGATCAATTGGTCGACTCCACCGCAGGTTCGGAGTTATTAAGCTTCCTTGACGCGTATTCTGGTTATCATCAAATATGGTTGAAGCGCGAAGATGAGATCAAGACAAGCTTCGTAACTCCTTCGGGAGTCTTCTGTTATGTAAGAATGCCCTTCGGCTTAAGAAATGCTGGGGCTACTTTTTCGAGGTTAGTTGCTAAAGCTCTAGGTCATCAACTAGGTCGCAATGTGGAGGCCTATATGGATGCTATTGTAATAAAGAGTGCTTTAAAGCACCAACATAGCCTAGACTTAGCAGAAACATTCAATAGCCTTCGGGCATGTGGGATCCGTCTTAACCCCGAAAAATGTATCTTCGGAGCTAAGGCTGGAAAGTTGTTAGGGTATTTAGTTTCAAGCAGGGGGATTGAAGCTAGCCCTACTCAAATAACTGCGCTACAGAAGATGGCTCCTCCGAAAAATTTAAAGCAAGTGCAAAAGCTGACTGAGCGTCTGGCAGCACTTAGCAGGTTTTTATCAAGGTCTGCGGAGAGAAGCTTGCCTATATTTAAAGCATTGAAGGGGTCCGAAGATTTTGCATGGACACTGAAGTATCAGAAAAGCTTCGAAGATATTAAAGAGTATCTCAGTAATCTTGCTACACTCACGGTGCCTACTGCGGACGAAACCCTACTTCTTTATCTTGCAGCTACAGGTTCTGCTGTCAGTGCAGTCCTTGTCAAAGAAGTGGATTTCAATGGGAAGTTGGTCCAAAATCCTATTTATTTTGTATCCGAAGCATTATCAAGAGCGAAGACAAGATATTCCGAACTTGAGAAGTTCGTTTATGCTCTGATAATGGCTTCGAGGAAATTAAGACATTATTTTTTGGCACACAATGTAATTGTACCAACTTCGTATCCCTTAGGAGATATGCTTCGAAGTAAGGATTCCACTGGAAGGATTGGGAAGTGGGCAGTTGAGCTAGCACCCTTCGGCATATCTTTCCTCGCAAAGACAGCAATCAAATCGCAAGTCTTAGCAGATTTTGTAGCAGAATGGACTCCGCCTGCAAATTTTGTTCCGGAGAAGTCAAGTGACGGAGTTTGGACTGTTTACTCTGATGGGGCTTTCCAAGCATCCGGAGCAGGCATCGGAGCAGTATTAATTTCGCCTTCAGGGCAAAGAGCAATGTACTCCGCAAGACTCAACTTTAAGTCTACCAATAATATAGCGGAGTATGAAGGGATTTTATTGGGACTCCGAAAAGCACGTGCTCTAGGGGCTACAAGAATTATTATAAAGACAGATTCTCAGATAGTAGCAGGGCACGTAGATAAAAGTTTTCAGGTTCGGCATCCACAGCTTGCAAAGTACTTAGAAGAAATCCATAAAATCGAAGCACATTTCAAGGGTATTTCCATTCGGAGTATACCAAGAGCAGAAAATATGCAAGCGGACATCTTAGCAAAAGCTGCAGCCGGAGCTGTGGATGTGCCAAATGAAGCTTTCTATGAGGATCTCAGTATACCTTCGGTGCCACAAATTCCCTCTACAGAGATTCTTTGCATTCCTAGTGCAGATTGGAAAAATTCAATCATGGAACTTTTATAGGGAGGAACAAATTTTCCCGAAGATCCACAATTGTCAAGATTGAAGCTTAGAGCTAGAAATTATTAAATAATCAACAGTATTTTATACAAGGCTGGAGTATGTTCCCCTCTACTTCGATGTATATCCCAAGCCGAAGGTCAAGAAATTCTTCGAGAAATTCATGAAGGCCTTTGTGGTAGCCATCTAGCCCCGCGAGCTTTGGCAGGAAAAACACTTCGCCAGGGGCTTTACTGGCCTACAATAACAGCTGATGCGGAGAGCTTAGTCCGCACTTGTCAAGGATGCCAGTGGATGGGTCGACGGAGTCATCGCCCACCAACAGCTCTTCAAGTCATTGCTCCGGTATGGCCTATGGCCAGATGGGGTATGGATTTAATTGGTCCCTTTCCAGTAGCCAAGGGAAATCTAAAGTTCGCAGTGGTAGCTATTGAATATTTTTCTAAGTGGGTAGAAGCAGAGCCCTTGACAGCTATCACTTCGAACAATGTACAAAAATTCTTTTGGAAGAACATCATTTGCCGGTTCGGAGTGCCTAGACACCTCATAGTTGATAATGGAACACAGTTCGATGCAGAACCCTTCAGGAAGTTTTGCGAAGATCTAGGCATTCAGTTATGTTTTGCTGCAGTGAGGCATCCTCAGTCTAATGGAGCCGTAGAACGAGCCAATGGAAATATTTTATCAGGGCTAAATCGAAGGATAGTAGGATTAGCCAAAGGACTGTGGACCGAAGAGCTTCCGAAGATTTTGTGGTCCATTCGGACTACGCAAACAAGGTCCACAGGTTTTACTCCATTCAGACTACTATTCGGAGATGAAGCTATGACTCCAACGGAGATCAAAGGAGGATCGTTTCGCAGCACCGAACCGGAGATTGAAGAAGAAAGACAAGCTTCGCTAGATTTATCAGAAGAAACAAGACTTCGAGCTGTGGCAAATTTATCAAAGTATCATCAGCAGACGAAGGCTTGGTTTGACCCGAAGGTTAAGCTCAATGAACTAAGACCGGGTCATCTTGTTCTACGAAGCATTATAGCGCCAGGGAAGTTAGGAAATAAATGGGAAGGTCCATACCTAATTGTTCATTCAGGACGCCCTGGCTCTTTCAAATTAGCTAATTTAGAAGGTGAAGAGTTAGCACATACCTGGCATGCGGAGCACCTAAAGCGATACTTCGCATAAGGGCTCCTTGTAACTCACTTGTAATCATCTTCCAAATTAATAAAGCATATGATCCTGATAATGCCTTCCCCTCATAGACTTCCAGCTTCCGAGTGGACGCACTGGAACCGCGGGGTCGACCGAGAGGGAAGTGTCATGAAGCTGGATTGTATTTTCGGATTTCGAACCATTGGTTCGAAGCTTCCGACGTGGGGGCTGACATAATCCGGAGTCCAAGCCACCGGCATGTAGGCATCCGTAAAAGAGCCCAAAACCACATCATACGGAGTCCAAGCCATTGGCTGGTAGACTTCCGTAAAAAGAGCCGAAGGTGGCCAAAACATGCGGAGTCCAAGCCATTGGCTGGTAGACTTCCGTAAAAAGAGCCGAAGGTGGCCAAATCCTGCGAAGTCCAAGCCATTGGCTGGTAGACTTCCGCAAAAAGAGCCGAAGGTGGCCAAAATAAACGGAGTCCAAGCCATTGGCTGGTAGACATCCGTAAAAAGAGTCCAAAGAGACCATTGCAAACTCCGAACCATTGGTTCGACAGAGATCGCAAAAAAGAGCCGAAGGTGGCTAAAGAAAAACAGAGTTTGAGCCATGAGCTTCGAATGTCTGTTAGCATAGTCCAAAGTGACAAATTATCTAAGATACTAAGGTATCTTGAAAGTTATCTCAAGTGATTTCTTTGAAAAAACAAAGGTACTAAGTTGCCATTTTTCCGACTAAAAATAGTCGAAGACATTTTATAAGATTTTAAAAGATCTTTAAATTACAGAGGGGCTCCGAACCCCCAAAAAATTGTACTCCGAAGTTTTTTCTTTGCGCATAACCATCTTTGAATACACTTCGAAGTTGCTTATACCCAAAGAGGGGCTAGTAAATATGGAGATAATTTTAAATCGGTATTCATTATTGAAACAAATGTGTTTACAGATTACATTATGAAAAATTGGTATCTATACCAAGAAGGAATCGAAGACCTCTTCGGTCCCTAGAGCTAGGGGTGGAACGACTAGTTCCAGCGCCGGGAGTTCTAATAACTTTGCGTTTAACTCTCTTGCCCCCCTTCGAAGCTCTAAAATCCTTTTGTTCTTGTTGAAGCTCGGCCCAAGTTCGAAGCCGTTCGAGGCTCCTTTCCCAGCTTCCAAGTTCTTCAGGCTTTTTATTTTGAGCTTCATCTTCGTCTTTAGACCATATAACGTCTTCAGAAGACGAAGTGTTTAAGTTAACTTCTTTTTCTTCCTCTTTAATATAAGACAGTATATCTTTGATTACTTCGGGCGCAATTACACCGGAGTCATCTCGAGGAATTAGAAATCGAGGACGTTTATAAGCTTTTAGAAGATCGAAGGTGGTCCATAATGAGCGAACTTCGTCGTTAAGGTCTAACACTTCGATATCTTCCGTAAGAGGCAAAGCCTAAAAATATGACAAACAAATTTTCATTGATAAATGTTTATAAGCATAAAGCTTTACATGGCCAAAAATCCTAAGGTATTTCTAAACCTGCGGGTTCGGAGGAGGTTGACTGCTTGAAGCTTGGGTCCGAACTTGCTTCTGGCGTTGGCCTTCGTCGATCCAAGCCTTGATCGCGGAACGACCTTCGGCTCTCCATGAAGTTTGGAAGGCTCGCCAAGCAGCAGCCACACCTTCGGAAGGTGTCAGAAGTCGCTCGTCGTCGAAGGTGATTGGGCCCCCTCCTGCGTCCGGAGTTATTGATCGGCCCAGATCTTCATAGTAGCGAAGTAGGCCGACAGCAGCCACTTGTCCGGAGAGTTCTCCGTATCTAATGCCTGCTGTCTTCATCTGCTTCGCCACTCCTTGGATCCTTTTCAACCGGCGCAGAAGAGTGATGTTATCGTCAGAAGGAAGTATCCCAGTAGTACCGAAGTACTCCAGGACACCTAACAATTGATTCATAACTTCCACATCCACCTTCTCAGACTTCAGCTTGTCTTCGTTCAACGCGTCCTTCGTCGAAGTGACTTCGCCCAAAACCCCAGAAAGTCTAGCATTTTCAGTGGTTAAAATATTCTTTTGGTTTAACAGCTGGCTAGCTTCCTCTTGGAGTCTGACAAGCTCGGACCCCGCAGTAGCGTGCTCCGCCCGCAGCTTTTCAACTTCTGCTCGAAGCACAATTCTTTCTGCTTCGAGCTCTTTATTAGAAGCCTCCAAACCTTGTCTGGCCCTTCGCTCTGTTGATACTATATTGTCCATTTGAGCCACTCGACTTTCGGAGATGTTAAGATTCCTTTGAAGGACGTTATTTTCCTCCCGAAGACGAGCGATCTCTTCGTCATTGCATATATTCGCAGCTCGGGCCAAGACAGTTTGCTGCAAAAATAAAAAACTAAGGTAAATGTTTATTCGTAGATAAATTCTATGTTATTTCACAGTTGCTTCGTACCTGATAGGCTGCACGTTCTATAGCAGCATTAAGCTCCGTTCTATCCGCCTTGCTCAAAATGGCCACTAAGTTGGTCTCCCCAATGTCACGGCTAGCTCGATCCAAAGGTTCGAGCAAAGTTCGAAGACCAGTTGTTTGCCCTAAGAAAGGAGCTAGCAGGGGGAGCATACTTATTGCCTGTTGGTCATCTTCGTCCAGCGAAGGACCGGAGCGTTGGCTTGTAGTCTTCGGAGCCACTGGAGACTGGCCCTCCCCGGAAGATTGGCCCTCGTCTATTGAATCAGACGGAGTTGATTCGGAACTCGCAGCAAGGAGGGGCTCTACATGTCTTTTGCCTCTTCCAGGTCCCATTTGAGTAGCTCTCTGGGTTGGCTCCGAAGTTGTCGAAGGTCCAGGAATTATTTCTTCCTGTCGGACTTCTTCCAGAGGAGTGGACTCTATAAAAAATAATGAAAAGTATTATACATTGTATAAATATTCAAAATAAACATGAAAAAGTTATTCGAAGTCTACCTTCGACGTTTTGCAGAGGAGTCATCATCGGACTGTTCGGCGGATCAAAGGCTAGATCTTCATCCGAATCAGCCGTTAAGTCTTCAACTGCAGGAGCATCGTCCTGAGCAGTCTTTGTTGCTTCTTCGGGAATCGAAGCTATAGTAACTTCGACCCCACTCTCATTCACAGGAACTTCGTCCTGAGATACATCTTCCTGAACTGCCGAAGTCCTAGGTTGATCAAGATTGTATCGGGACTCCGGCACATTCACAAGTACTTCGGCTTGTGCAGTCCTTTGAGTTTCATTTTCTTCTATTAGACGCACAAGCAATCTCCCTTCTTCCTCTTGGGAGTCGGAAACTGAAGCCCTTAAGCTCGAAGGTGCAGGATTCGAAGGTGCGAGATTTTTTGGCTTCCGAGCCACCTTCTTCACCGGAGTCTTTGCGGAGCTCGAAGTCCCAGCTTCGGTTTTCCTCTTTTTGGGTCCTTTTTCCGAAGGCACCCAATCCATCAGAGGGGGCGGAGTGATTTCCAGCATTCCCCATACTCTGTTAAATCTCTCCCAACTCCCGACCAACTTGATTCTCCATTCTTTTTCGGTCGGAGTTGGAGCGCCCAAAATCTTCTCCGAAGCCCTTATGATTTGCTCCGAAGTAACAGGGGCTGAAGAAGCTAAAAAAATAAATCAAGTTAGTTTTTCTTCGAATGAATATGCATAATACATGTTGTCTTCGAAGTTACCTGCAGGGCTCGAAGTCAAGGTGATCTTTCGGAGACCACCTTCCGAATCCTCTTCGAAGATGATAGGCCAGTTGGCCATCAGTGGAGAGATTTGTAACCCGAGGAACTCTTCGGCTAAGTCTCGCATGCTCAACCTTCGGCTGATCCTTTGAAGTAGGTTGAGGCGAGCTTCGAGCTGACCTTGGCCTGGATGCACTAAGGCTTCCTTCCGGAATTGAATTTCTTTCAGAGGTCCGGCCAGAGGATTGCTCGCCCCAACTTCGGCATAGAACCATCTCATGACCAAGTCTGTGTACCATCTTGCATTGATGGCCTTAGCAGGGAATTGAAGGGCATATTCGTCTCGAAGCCTAAAATTGATGCTTCCGAAGGCTACCACTACTTTTTCACCTCTGGGACCTACGAAGGTTTTTGGCTGGCATGAGGCTCTATGTAGCGCAGCGAAGATCTCTGCCCTCCCCTCACAACCTTCGGCTCTCAACGCCCATTCGAAGATAGCCAGACGAGCTACTGCATTCGGAGACAGTTGAGGAAGGGTGACGTGGAATAAGTCAAGTACCTCCGCCAAGAAGTCCACTGCGGGGAGGCCCAAACCGGCTTCGAAGAAGGCTTCGAAGACAACCACTTCTCCGGGCCTTGGCGACGGGATGAGTTCTTTTCCGGGATTACGAATCATAACTCCGGTGCTAATCTTTCCTTCTACTGCGATAGCCAGTGATTCTCTCTTGCAGGTAGAAGATCCCAGTTGGAAAGACTGGTCCAGGTACTTCGTTGATGGCGGGCAGAGATTTTGATCATCGACATTTTGGGGATTTCTCCCTCCTGCCGCCATGGATGTCGTTGCCATGCCGGAGGTGCTGTCGCCAACACCGCAGCCGCTGCTGCTGCAGCCGCCTGCTGCCGAGCCAAGGTCGACGGGGCTCCAGAACCCTTGGTCTTCACCATTGCAGTCGCTGGGTTACTTTGGGGAAAATGGAGGCTAGGGCTCAAAGAACTCAAAGGGCTCAAAAGGTGTTTGTTTGCGAGAGAGCAGTGAAAAGGTAACCGGGTAAGTTCTAGGCCATCCATTTATAGCCTAGACTTTACATTTTTACTGTTAGTCCATGCCGTTTCGCATTCCTGCCCGTTACTTTTCTCCGAAATTAACGCTTTCTGCAGTTTCCATTAGAAACAGAAGGCTAACGGCTATTTCCTCTAACTCTAAAAGACTTTCACACTTCCTGAGTCGATTCTAAGATAATTCGAAAGTAATTATCTTAAGACTGATTCGGAGTTTATATCTTCATACATTTCGGAGATAAATTAAAATCTAATAACCCCTATGTCTGGTTATTTTTTCCTTCCGTATACTGCTCTCCTAACATTACAGGTTAAACGGAGAAGCGTATTCGAGGGGCTACTGTTGGGGGAAAATATCTCATCTTCGGGGTTATTACCGCAACAGCATGAAAGTAGATAGTGGATTCGAAGGTTTCCAGACGTCCATCTTCGAAGATACCCTGAGTCAAACTCGAAGTATGAAGATAGGCATTGGTTCGGAGTACATCTCCGGACTAAGGCATTCAAGATCTTTATTGCCAGCTAAGATGGAAGATTTATCTTTTATATTATTAGATTAGTCTTTTACCATTTTAGCCCTATCAAGGGTACCGAATAGTTTCCACTATGTCGGTTGTAATAGAGGGGTAAATAAGTCTTTTCCTTAATATTTGGGCCTATAAATACCCCCATTTCACCCTGTAATACAAACCGAATACAAGTTATTCAATACACACATTCGAACTATTCTAAGTTATTATCCTTTCGGAGGCTTAGAACAGTTCACTTCGCAAACACTTCGTTTGTTAGTTTCTAATCTACAGAAACCTGTTAGCGTAATCTTTTACGCCAACACTTGGGTTTAACCATGTCAGAGATGCCCTCATCACCTTCCCCTTGTTCTAATCCACTAAGTGGCGAAATCATAGCACACGCCTCAAATACAACAACAAAGAACATTGTAAATTTTGCTTTCAGCATGGTGTATTTAGATGACTCATGTGTGCTGTGCCTTCATGGTTTGATTGCCTAACCTAGAGAAGGCATTTCAATGTGTGTTATTAGCACTAGCAGACTAGCAGTGTAGAACTGACACATTGACATCGATGTCAAGAACTGTCATTTTTTCTATTGCAATTCTATGTCTTTTTCCTATTTTGCAATTCCTTTTAGAGGATGCAAATTGTTACTAGGTTATCTCTTGTATGTCATCAAATCTATGGGACACATCCATTCCCTTCAACAACTTCTTCTTTCTTGTGCTGCTGGCAGGGAATGGATGTGACCATGGGTTCCATGGCAGCCATGAACATATTCAAAAAACAACACAAAAAATGCTGAGGCCTCAACAACTTTGTGCAGAATACAATGTAACACAACAATACTAGAGAGAGAACAACTAATAGTAAACTAGCTAGTTGTTATATGATGCATACATAACACAAGCACTATACTTGAGGATTAGTATAGTAGCATCAGAAGTAATAGCTGACTACTGATGCATGAGGCCACTACCCAGTCTGAATCATACATAACACAACCAACAGGATCACTGTAGCTAAGAAACATTTTCATCCATTTCCCACCTTTGACACTGTTGATCAGTTTACTACTACTATTACTTCTAAAGCTACTATACTAATCCTCAACTGCATCTCATGTATGTCATCAAACCTAACTTAATTGGAATCTTAACCTAATTAGAGGCCTATGATGCAAATTATTATTAAGTTATCTCATGTATGTCATCAAAGCCGTCGGACACATCCATTCCCTTGCAACAACTTCTTCTTTCATGTGTTGTTGGCAGGGTATGGATGTGCTCATGGGTTTCATGGCATCCATGAACATATTTGAAAAACAACACAAAATATGCTGAGGCCTCAACCACTTTGTGCATTGTTTCATACATGAAAATATGATAGCAGACCTTTTTTGCATAACCAAAATTCTGATACATTAGCCTCTTAACTATGAATAGTTCATCTATGGCGGAAGAAGGATGTTCCATCGAGGATCTCATCTATGAGTCTCATGCGAAAACAAATAAAGAGGGTCCATCTGAAGGATCCTCCAATAGCGAATCTTCATACCACTTTCCGGAGAATGAACATCTAGTGGAGCCTAGGAAGAAGCGAACGAGAGAAGACGCTGATGATGATTACATTCCTAAAACTCAAGCGGAGGTAATTATTGTGTTAGTAACAAGTCAGAGCAGCTTTTAACCGAGGATTACATTCCTGAAGCTCACATTGTCTATCGTCATATGATCGTCCAAAGCGAGGAAGCAAGCGTCGATTATTCCAAGTCGAGGAAAGAACAACTATTGTCCTAGCTGTTGAGTCATCCGAGCCAACAACTATTGAGCCCACTACCACTACAACCTCTGCAAATTCCAAGAGGAGAGGAAAACGTGAGAAGAACAAGCTGCATACAACTATCTACGAGATTGAAGAAGTGTATGTTGATGGGGATCCAAAGAAGTTGAAAGAAATCACAGCTAAGTGGCGCAATGACTGTGGATGTCTCGCTAGGGAGTGATGTAAGATAGTTTGGAAAAACTGGAAAAGTGTCCCTGAAGCTATAAAGAATGAATTGTGGCAGCATATAAAAGAGCATTATAAATTCCCAGAAGATCGCTTAGAATATGCTAAAGCTTCCACATTGAAGACTATCGGGAAATCTCTCCGTACATTCAGGACTAAATTGAACACCCAGTACCTTCAAAAAGGAGAGTTGCCGCTCAACGACTATGGCTTTATCATGCAAAATGAATGGAACAGATTCAAAATGAAGCATTGCTCGGAAGAAGCCAAACAAGAGAGCGTCATGTTCAAAGAACTTAATACGAAGAATAAGTTCCCACATAAACTTGGCCCAGGTGGATATAAGGCCAAGGAGGATGAGTGGAGTAGAAAGGAATTGGAGGACCGTGTGGCTGGGTTACCTAAACAGTTTTTAGGTACTGATCAGCGCACTAAGAGATGGCTCCTAGGTCGAGTTAAAAAAACACCCGATGGCCAATATATCCTCTCCGACTCACAAACTAGTGAAGTATTTCAGAAAGCAAAGGAAATTGCTGAGTTGAAGAAGACTGGAAAGTTCAAGCCCGAGGGATGTAATGACCAGCTTACATCGAGGGCACACTCGAGGTGTCTCTTCTATAGCACCCTGGAAGAATAATTTCAAGAAGCAGTATGGTGCCACATACAAGAAGCGCCAAGCACGCACAAACAACGCTGCAAAGCGCCGTGCAGAGTGGGAGAGACACTTCTTTCAATTTATTAGTGTGAATCCAAACATCATGTAGGATGCAACAGGACAGATAGTTGTGCCAGAGGTACGACTTGGCGTACCAAGCAGTGTTGGATTAGTACAAGAGAAATTTCCTGTAAATTATATCAAAGAGGACACACCATGCAGTCTGCATGTACCGATTGGATGCAAAGGACATTCCCAAGAGGCTGCATGAGGCATTGCTATGCCTAGGGATCTATTTCACAATCGGCCTATTCCCGCAGAGTATACCAAGGTTTAGGTCAATGAGATCACCAACGACATATTTATCAATGACCCACTGGATATTCCAATGCCTGATGAGGGGATTGAGACAATCAGAGATGCACTGAATAACTTTGTCTTATGGGCCAGCCGAGATATCAAATTACTCCAGAGGCAGTCTCCGACAAATTCTCAGAGTAGATCGCCTATTTTCTCGTCACAATCCCCCACATATCCTTCATCTCATGATATGCAAAATATAGGATCTTTATCACCTATTGATGAGCGTGAGATGGAGGAAGAGGAAGAGAAGGAGCCAGTGCCCGATAAAGTAGCAGATTGTCAAATGGCTCAAGAAATCGAGGAACACGTGCCGAAAAAAGTGGCAGATCCACAAATGGCTCAACAACACGTGCCAGAGGAAGTGACAGATCCTAAAGTGGCCAAGCCTGATCAAGTGGAAGAGTTAGTTCCAGCGGCTGAGCCTGATCAAGTCAAAGAGTCAGTTCCAACGGTCGAGCCTCAAGTGACAGAGCCAGTGGACGGGCCTGATCAACTAAAAGAGTCGGTTAAAGCGGCCGAGCTCGAGCCCGAGAATCAAGAGGCACGCCCAAAGCCCACAATCCACAAGACAATTGTTCAAGTTGGGCAGTGTTCTGAGCCAAAGCCTGAAATGCTCAAATTCTTTAGTACTGTGGGGAAAACACGTTATATGCCCATAGATGCTCACTTAAAGGCTCTAGTACAAAAACATGGCTCACTTTCTGTGGATCAATGGACCTACGGAGACGATGATTTTATCAAGTATAAACCAGGCAAACCATTCTTACCCCAATGAGTACTTAAGAGTATGAATTGGGAGATGAAATCATTTTATGGCTGGTATCTTGAAGCGTCTTCATTAGGAGTTATGCAAATAGAATTGAAGATTCCAAAAGAAGTATTCAACTGCCCAGAGTTTAATCTTGTACTATTTTTCGATGACTTCCACTGGATGTTCCGTCTGAAGCAAACCGATATCACAAGCATGATGCTCTGGTGCCTGTAAGTAGTTTTTACTTTGTCAATACAAAGCAAAAATCAATCATGTCTTATATTGACTAGTGTTTCATAACATATGAAGTTTGAATTCATGTTCTGATAAGTCTAAACAATATGGGTACTTGAACAAATCATTAATAAGTCAAAGTACACTGAACCCAGTACTAAACCAGAACGATGCAAAGTACTGGAGTGCGGGTCGAAAAAAGATTCAAAGGAAGATTTTCAATAAAGACCAAGACACACTTAAGAAGAATAAAAGAAATTGTGCCGCATTGTATATTGCGCGGTGCATGTTACAATGGAGGGACAGAGAAATGATAAGTGGGGCATATAACTTTAAGTAAGTATACCCACTATATCCACTTAATCACGTTTTATCGATTGTGAAACTAACATAATCACATATTACTTCTTTCAATAGTGATCATTGGATTACACTTCTGATATACCCGAAGAACTCTAGGGTTTGGGTGCTCGACTCTCTCGACAAACCCCAAAAAGAATATCAAGATATAATAAATGTTCTTCAGAGTGCATATAAATATTATGTGGAAAAGTTACATGGCCCACATGATCCACAAAGGCCGAAAGAAATGCATATCAGAACCTACTATCTGGTAAGATTATATTTTAAAATTTCTTAATTCAAATAATAAAGCCAAACTATATATCATTCTAACTTTGTCTATTTTGAAGTGTCATAAACAACTTCCTAGTTCGGTGCATTGCGGGTATTACACTTGTAATTTCATGAGCAATGACTTAGGAAAGTATGCGCGGATAGTATATGAGGATACTAAAGAAGTAAGTTGATTTATTGTGTGTTAATATAATATAACATGCAACATATGTACTTATATGTTGTGTATGCAGATGTCAGGTCCATCAATCGTTGCCGGGAAAAGCCAACTCTCTGATGCAAAAATGTATGGAATCATATCAAGGATGTGCCTCTTCATGATGCATGAAATTATTCATGAGCATGGAATACTCTTTGATCCTGAGGGTGAAGTGGCCAATCATCCAACTCTGAGACGTTGGGACGGAAGACCTAAAAGGCTTGAACAACAAATTTTCAAGAATTTTGAAGCTCAGAAGCAAAAAGAAGATGCGCAAGATAAGAGCGGGCCTTCCGAGAAGAAACATTAAACAAAATGAGCATGTATTTATGAACAAGTGTTAATTTTGAAGTTTTGGTAGATGTAAACTTTGTAAACTTGATGTGTGATGAAATGTAAACTTTGTAAATTTGTAAATTGATGAGATGGGTTGTTGTTGTGTTGATGTTGTGTTGCTGCTGTGGATGGCCGTGGGAGCTGATAATTTCCGTGGTTGTGTTGCTGCTGTGGATGTGGATGGCTGTGTGAAGCTATATATTTCTATGTTTTTGTTTGTGGGACTATGTGAATTAAGGTTTATAACATTCTGTGTAATGGGGAAAACACAGTAGTGGCGGGCACGCTGACGTCATCTGCCTGCCACTGCTGTTAGCCATAGCAGTGGCAGGCAGATGACGTCAGTGTGCCCGTCACTACTATTGACACAGTGGTGGCGGGCTCGCTGACATCATCTGCCCGCCACTGCTATGGCTAACAACAGTGGCGGGCAGATGACGTCAGTGCGCCCGCCACTGCTGTTGACACAGTGGTGGCGGCACTTTGCCCGCCACTGCTAACCCTGGTTAGCAGTGATGTTAGAGCAGTGGCGGACTGGTTGCCCGCCACTAAAGTACGTTTTTGTCTACCGCTATAGTGTTGCTTTGTAGTAGTGTTGAACAATCGATATATCATAAAGATAGTCATGCACTAGTAACAACCAAGAACAATTTAAGTATTTTGATGTATGTACCTAATGGCTCGTGACATCAACAAATAGATACGACACACTAAGATCTATTAGTCTAGGTAGATCTGGTTCATCCAAAAAAAGTTGAGCATTTTAACGAAAATTAGCATTATCATTAAATTTGGTATCATGGTTATCCCTCCAACATCCTATGTTGCAAAAATATCATTAACAATCCGGAAAGCACTAGAAAAGAATCAAATTTATTTTATTTTTTTAATATTACAAAAATCTTGAATAGAATATTCCGATTATATATATTTGGAGTATGATAGATATTTGTATCAGTCTCAGATATGATATGATCAGCTTTTCAGCCTTACCTGTGTTTCATTGCATGGTATGGTCTTGTGGTTCTTGATATCTAGTAGAAGAAGACACTATTTAAGATTAACTTTAGTAATCTAATTAGTCTTAGATTAATGTAAACTAGGTAGTTAGTTCACTGTTCTTTTTGGAAGAGGCATCTCTTCCTGAAGAGATGCGACGAACCAATGCGTCGGTTCCCTCTATAAAACTGCCACCTCTTAGCATCTATAAATTGTAAACCAAATCTCTCAATCAATAGACAAGGAACATAGATTCCATTTTACTCTCAAATCTTTACACGTTATCAACACTTTGCTCTACAAATCGAGCAATAGGAAGAACGAACGGAGAACAGGTAAAGAAAAATGGAGACAAACACCATAATCATCTTCATCACCAAACCTATTCTGGATGTCATCGAGGATCGTCTTCATGCCCCATCTCCAGTCGACCATGGCATCCGACGCCATGGACACAGACGCCTTAGGCATTCCAGGCACTGCCGCCCTAGAAGGATGAACCACCGACCTCAAACTGGGAGGGACCCGAGCCTCCCTTGGATTATGGGTGGCCCCTCCGCACCTCTGATCATCCCCGTCGATGAGATTGAGGCACGACGTTCATTACAATGAACTATGCATGTCTATGACACGTGCCCTCCGAGGACGCATCCACTTCCTTCATCGACACTGACAAGGGAAGACATGGATATACCCCCTAGCCTACGCCCTTTTCGGCACACACCAGTGATAACCGGTGACCGACTCGGCCCTCCACCGGGTTTTGGCCCTCATGCAGGACCTGAAGCACCATGGCTAGGGTTCGGGTACCCTCCTCCCGGTGTGGGGGAGGAGTACACCCCCGCAAAACCGCCCCCTACAGGTGGCGCAGGCATCTTGCTAAGACGTCGGTGGCACCAACAACAGTGGGTGGATGATGCAGACTGGCGGGTGGTAAGGTGCAAACAATGGGCAGCGATCTGTGGCGGCGTAGAAAAATCTATGGCAGGGAAAACCAAACCGGCACACCCTCCCCTTGTTTCTTTTCTACCGCACGCTTGAACTACTCACAACCATATGGGCTGACCTATGGCCCATTAGCACTCAATATTTCCTATTTTCTTTTTTATTTTTAGGGCGTAAAAAAACCATTTCTGTTTAAAAACTTTATATATATTTAGGTTATTCAAAAAATGTTAAAATACAATACTATTTTGTTAACATTTTATGTTTTAAGTTCCTGAAAAATGTAATATTGTTCATATGTCTGGTATTGTATTATTGTAATGTCGAGTCCAAGTGACAATATATTAATATAAATGTCCATTGTGTTTATGAATTTTTTTGCATTCCCTATGCAATTTTTAAAATGATTATTGCAATGGAATTTTCTACATTTCTTGCACTATCGTGTAATTTTAAAATTAAGCCCAAAAAATTTATATGCAACTGACATTGCCAAATTGGCTTAATTTTTAAACATTATATCATGCAAAATTTTAAAAATAAAAATCAAGTGCAAACCTCACATTAAACATATACGACATATGGCAGATAATGCATCTACTACACTTGTGTAGACTATGCACCACATATATGAGATCTACATGACACAATGTTCTCATGGCTATCTCAATGTCACATTTTCGTATATACAAAACAATGTTAACACAAAGGAATATGATAGAACGTCTACTGATTTTTTATATTATGTCTCATATATAGTTATAAAAGATCTACACCATTTTTGGTGATTATCTTCAAATTGTTATCACAAACATGTCTACATTATCCAATAATGACTACTTCATATAAGTTCGAAATCTACACCAAAGTGTGATTATTTTTTACTTTATGCATGAAAATTGAGTCCACACTAACAATAAATTCAAACCCTGAATTTTTTAACATTTTGCATTTTTTACAACAATACCATATTGATTTTAATAAAAATCCTTGGTTTCTACACATGTAGGATACCAAAATGGTCAAAGAATTTAATATACTCAACATAGGCTATGGATGTAAAAGTTACTCTTGTCTCCCGTGATATATTACTAGCAATTGTCCCTCTCCAAGAGGGCACACAAGACGAATTATCAGATGTTAAGAAGTATACCGCACTAGCCATTATACAAAACCACATCCACCTAGATTTGAAAACTGAATATATTCAGGAAGAAAATCCGCGCACTTTGTGGCTTGCCCTCAAAACACGATATGAACAGCAAAAGGAAATCATTTTGCCTGAAGTCATCCATGAATGGACCCAACTCTGACTACAAGATTTCAAATGTATCAGAGATTATAATCATGCCATTCATAGAATATGTGCTAAATTGCATTTTTTGAAAAGGAACCTTTAGAAGAGGATAAGATTAAAAAGACACTTTCAACCATGCTCCCTGCTAATAGTATTTTATAGGAAAAATATCATGCCCTCAAATTCATGCAATATTCTAAATTAATACAAGTTTTACTTGAGTTCGAGAAACACGATAAACTCCTTGTGAGAAATCATCACTAGTGTCCCACTGGAGCTAAACCTTTGCATGAGGTGCATGTAAATTTTCTGAAATCAAACAAGTTCAAGGGACCGTCGAACCATCCTTTGAATTCCAATGATAAGCACAAACAAAGCAAAAAGAATAAATCACAAACATTTAACAAGAACAATAGTCATATTAAGCCAAAATATGACAAATCAAAACTTTGTCAAAAGTGTAGTTGCTACAAACACACAACCAAAAAGTGTTGGACCCCAAAGCATCTAGTGGATTTATATCTCAAATCTATGGGACACAAGAGAAATACTCAAGGCAATGGATATGAAGCTCAATTCAATATTCAAGAGGACACATTCAAGGATGTTGAACACTCCTAAGAAGTCCATACTACAACTAGCGACAAACCAATGCTCTTGGTGTTTGATGACACGAAGAGCACAAAAGATATGATTGTGGAGTATACCTCCAATGACATATTTGGAGATTTCGATTAAAATCTCCCTCTGTTGTAGCAATTGTGTTAGCTACAGCACAGGTTTTGTATGTGTGTATATGATAGGTAGAATGAACCTCGATTGGTTCTCTCAGAGGGAGAAAGGGTTTATACTGGTTCGGGCCTCCCCTAGGGGATAATAGCCCTACGTCCAGTTTGTGGTGGATTTGGCGTGGTGTGCCTTGGTGTGAAGGAAATAACCCCAGAGTCTCATGGCTCCCTCGAGCGTGTCCCCCTGTTACAAGGGCTTGGCCCTGCTTTTATAGGCACGCATGCCAAAGGAAAAGACCGGGATGCCCCCTATGAACCCTAGGCTCATAGGGGCAGAGAGGGGAAAAGGAGCTAGCTACGGTACAAAAGTGCTTTACAGCTTTACAGATGTGTCAGGTAACGTCACATCTTGACCATCTAGACGATAAACTATGGACAGAGGGGCCCCTAGTACGACTTCTGTACTGTAGCAAGGCGTAAATATCTTATGGGTTCGGAGTAGGGCCGGAGCCCCGAACCCGGGGCTTCGAACCGGGGCCCTCCGAACTGGGGGCTCCGAAATGGGGCCTCTGAACTGGGGCCTCCGAGCTGGGCCCTCTGAACCGGGCCTCCGAACTGGGCCCTCCGAATTGGGGCCTCCGAACTCGGGCCTCCGAATTGGGGCCTCCGAACTGGGGGCCTCCGAACCAGGGCCTCCGAACCGGGGCCTCGGAACCGGGGCCTCTGAACTGCGCCCTCCGAACCGGGGCCTCCGACCTGGGGGCCTCCGAACCGGGGGCCTCTGAGCTGGGCCCTCCGAACCGGGGCCTCCGAGCTGGGGGCCTCCGAACCGGGGCCTCCGAGCTGGGGGCCTCCGAGTTGGGCCCTCCGAACCGGGGCCTCCGAACTGACCGGAGAGGGTCCGAAGACTAGTTCTGAGGAGCTCCGAAGGGAGCCCGAAGGCTAACTCTGGACAGGGCTCGAAGGCTAACTCCGAAGAAGGCCCGGAGGCTGGCTTCGAAGTTAGCCTAAGACTTAGCTTCTGGCGATCTTCAAGGGATCTTGAGGGCTTAGCCTTGGAGGGCTCCGAAGGACCCCACTCCAGAGGGCTTCGACGGGCCCATGGGGCTTTGGCCCTACAAGCTCCGGCGTAAACCTTGCGACTTGGGAACAGTTCTTGGGGAGGAAACAAGCTTCGACAGTGTTGGGCTCCGGGCCGAAGGCTGTCGGAGGCTGACGTCATTTGGCCCCTGTTTAAGGGAAATATATTCCCCCAACAGTAGCCCCTCGCGTGCATGCCTTCAGAACGAAGGGGTGCGTGCGCCCTTGGGACAAATGACCTGAAAATTACAACTTCGGATAAAACATGCCTTCGGAGCTTGGACCGGAGGTGACTTCGAAAACCACAGGTAATAAATATCTGCGCCATCTGTCAGAACGACCTCGGGGAGCCCAAACGGCTCCGCAACGGCTAGAAAACTTACCGTTACCTTGCGCTGGGCCGCTTCGCCTTCGACGGAGGCCCACTCGGCAGTGGGTTCGGCCCACGACCGTCAGAATTCTTACCGCCTATAAATAGGGGTTACCGCGTGTGGCTTCGGCACGCTCTCATTTGCTTCCTTCTCAACGCCTTACATCCTCCGCTCTCCTTTCCACCTTGGCTTCGCATGGAGTGCCCTTTGCTAGCTTTAGCCCCTCGCGCCGAAGTCCCACCGAAATGTCGAAGAAGGCAGTGGCGAAGCCTTTGGTCTTGGGCTCGATCTCGGGCTCCGCCCAAATGCAGGCAGCGGCGGCTGCGGTAGCGAAGCTTGTACCTAGGCGACTGGGGCCGAGGGATCTTCGGATGCCTTCCGACAAGTTTGAGCAGACACTGGAGATGAGGGCCTCGATCTCCACAGAGTAGTTAGTCCGGAGGGCCTGCGAAGGGAGGATCGCAGCGAAGATCCAACTTCGGGTTCCAGAGAAGTCAGAGGCCATGCCGAAGCCCCGTGCTGACGAAGTGGTTGTGTTCGAGGCCTTCTTCGAAGCCGGCCTCGGGCTGCCAGCAGTCGGGATGCTGAGCGAAGTCTTGAGGGCTTACAACCTCGAGCTTCCTCAACTCTCGCCCAATGCTATGGCGAGGCTTGCTGTCTTCGAATGGGCCATGAGGGCCGAAGGCTGTGAGGGCCACGCGGATGTCTTCGTCACCCTCCACGATGCCAACTGCCAGCCGAAGCCGAGGGAGGGGACAGACCGCGTCAAGAGGGCGCTGGCCTTCGGCAGCGCCAATTTCCAGCTTCGGAGGGAGTTCTAGGATGCCTTCCCGGCGAGGGCTGTGAACAACAAGTGGTACTCGAAGTGGGACCAGGAATGGTTCTATGCCTCCGTTGGCGTTAACTCTCCCCTTCGGAGTACCAATGCCCACATCTTATACCGACGCGAAGGGGTGGTGAAGGCCAGCGAGGACACCCTTCGCTCGAGGATCTTGCTTCTTCGGAGGGTGGCGGTGAAGATGAGCATGAGGGACCTCGTAGAGGAGTTCATCACCCTCCGACTCAGCCCCCTCACGCGCTCTTGGCCGGAGGGGCTCTTCCAGGCTTCGGGCCAAGGGGAACTTCACGAGTTGGCCTTCGACAGCTTCTGTAAGGCTTCAATTCTTTTCACTTTCATACTTCGCAAAACTTCACTCTGTCTTGAACTTTTATGAAGCCCACCTCGAAATGAGGACTCCGGAGGAGGCCATTGTGGCGGCGGAGCGCGTCGTTGGGACCCCGACACCTGAGGAGCAGGCCCAGCGCCTTGCTCTGGTGGGGTCCTAGGAGCATTGGAACAGGGTCTGGACTGTGCTTGGCCTCGAGGTGTTCCCTGCTCTGCCGGACTTCCCCCACCTCACAACCTCGTCGGCCGGAGCCAAGAGGAAGAGGGGGGATGACGACGAGCTTGGGACTTCGAGGGTGCGGTCGGAGGTCCCTGCGACCGAAGCCTCTACCCCGGAGGAGGCAGCGGTGGAGCCCACAAGTGCTCCGGCTACCAAGAAGGCAGTGAGGCCTTCGACGACAATGACTTTGGCGGCGGAGGCCGACGAGCTCACCCCAGCCATCAAGACCACAGATGCCTCGATAGCGACAACCTCAGTCGCGAGGGCCGACACGCCACCCTCGCAGCGAAGGGATTGGGGGGCACACATCGCCCCTCCTTCTTTTGAGGACATTTCTAACGAAGGTAGATTCTTTTAACATGCTTCTCTTCAGTACGTGGATATTGACTTGGTCTTCTTGCAGAGGATGCCGATGCGAGGCCCATCGTGGCAAAGTCGGTAGACGAAGCCGGACTGAAGCCCGCCGCGGCGGAGCCATCAGAGGCTTCGGGCAGCAGCGGCAGCGGCAGCGACTCGGAGTCCGAAAGCTCTTCGTCTAAAGAAGGAGGGAGTGGCAGCGGTGAAGGAAACCTTCGAAGCGACGAGGAGGTCGACGTGGTGGGCCTAAACCCCGCTTCGCCGAAGCCTGCGCAGGTGGCCGCGGCAGAGGAGATGGTCCATCCCTTCTGGCCGAAGGGTGCCGTGACGGAGGTGGCAATCAACATCTTCCGCGAGAGCTGTGCAGCTGCAGAGGCAGGGGACTTGGTGGATCAACTTAGCCACTTGAACCCCACGGAGCTCTTCATCAGCGCGAACGAAACCCTCGTGCGGGTGAGTGGAGCCCTTTGCATCCTTCGAACTATATTTTAGCCTTCGATCAATACTTATGATTTCTTGAATTCTTGCAGGCCTTCGCACTGAACACAGCAGCTTTGACTTCTGCAGACAGGCGGATGGAGCGACTGTCAGAGGAGAAGGAGGCCCTTCGATGCCAAGTCTCGGCGGAAACCGAGAGGCGAAGGCGGGCTGAGGCTTCGGCTGCTGAGGTAGAGGTGGCGAAGGCTGAGGCCGACAAGGCTAAGGAAGCCTTGGCCTCGGAGATGGTTTGGCTCCACGCGTAGCTCAAGGCTTCGAAGGACGCCGAGGCTCGGCAGGCGAAGGAGAACGCTTCACTCCGAGGACGGGCTCAGAAGCTCGAAGACTTCGTCATGGACAACCTTGGCGAAGCCACCAAGAGCCTGACCGACGTCCTTGAGCAAATAGGGACCGAATGCCGGGCTCCGGACTTCGGCGACCAGGACCCAATTGGGGATCGCGTCGATTTCTTGAAGACGGTGGCTTCGACGGCGGAGCAATCACTGAAGGGCTTCGCCCTCATGGCCGGCCGAGTCACGGGCCAAGGGGTGTTGCACATGCTTCATGAAGCGGGGTGCAACCACCTCCAGGAAGCAACCTCCGTGACCCCGGTGGCCTTCGGGGGCCAGCACTTGGTGACGCCTCTGCCGGACATCCACGGAGCCTGGCGGTGGCTGCAGGAGCCGTGGAAGGAACAAGGCTGCGAAGCAGTTCTCGACCTCCAAAAGGCCCTACGACTTCGCCGATCCAAAGCACCTGCTGCGCCGGATAGGCCTTCGACATCGACACCTCCGCCTCCGAAGGTGTAGATCTCCTTAGGCTTCTTTGTAACACTTAGCTACAGGCTTGTACAAACTTTATCAGCTTATTAATATGAATACGGGGGTTTTTTATACCTGCCCAGGCTCAGACTCCGAATGTTGACTTCGAAGTGCTTGATGACTCTGAAGAACTTCGACAGTTGTGGGCAGTCCTCGAAGTAGCTAGGTCTGAAGGCCCCCCTCGGTTTAAGCTTCCGAGGGGGCCTTGCGGCGAAGCCATCTCCGAAGTAGCTCAGGATTTGCTAGCCGCTGTGAAGGCGGAGTCCCTTCAGAGTTCTTTGCTTTTGCCTTCGCGAACGGCCTTAGCAGGCGACAAAGCCTTAGACTTCTCTGCCTTCGACACGACGCCGCCTGCTTTGCTGACTCGGAGTGACCTACAAAATGGAAGACGAGGTCTGCGGGCTTCGGAGCCTGGACGAGCCGACCATGGGAGAGCAGGCTCCGACGAGGCTTCGTCCAGCCGAGGGGGTCCTGGCCGCAAGAAAGGCAAGCGAGGGTTGGGACCTCGCACTCGATTCTTCTTAGGCTTAGATACAGACTATACGTAGCTTGTAGTCGAAGTACATTTGTAACATACCTCCCAGTTATTATTCAACGGAGTTTATTTGTATTTGCATACTTCGTCTGTATGCTTCGCATTGTTTGATGGCTTCGAATGTTTTAGCTTGTCATGCTCGTATTGCGTGTTACATCCGCACACCTCGCATACATGCTTCCCCCCTTGCTCGTGGCAGCTAGGGACTTAGCCGTTGCTGGTGCGAGCAATAAAAAATGCGAAGGGGTGCACCTTTTGGCAGCTTCGGATGCATGGAATTCATTGAGCGAAGGCCTCTTTTGGGCTTCGAACGCGCTAATTTGGTGCGAAGCAAGGCTTTCAGCATAACCAAATTAACCGAAGCATGCTTCGACATGCTTGGATTTGGATGTGCGCGAGCGAGGCTCCGAAACGCACTTAGATTTTTAAGCGAAGCATGACTTCGACATGCTGGGATTTGGATGTTGTGCGCGAGCGAGGCTCCGAAACGCACTTAGATTCTTAAGCGAAGCATGTCTTCGACATGCTTTAATTTTTAGCTTAGATCACGTCACACGAAGCGAGGCTTCAGTGCATGTTTAGATAGCGAAGCAAGGCTTTTGGAGCTTGGTCCTGTAGAGAAAAGGACATTTGGTGTGGATTCACCGAACCTGGGATAGTTGAGCCACCTTCGACTCTGAGCCACCTTCGACTCTGGGTCACTTACGACCCTGGGTCACCTTCGACCCTGGGATGCTTCGGGTGCGGAACCCGGAATCCCTGGACGCATCGGGCCAGTGGCCTGGAGTCCTTGGACGCATCGGTCCAGTGGCCAGGAGTCCTTTTAGCCCACTGCTACGGGCTCGGAGGCACTGTGTAGCCTTCGGAGGGGTGCTCCGGATTTTGTAAAGCGAAGCGAGGCTTCGGATTTTAAATAAGGCGAAGCAAGGCTTCGGGTTTTTGATAAGGCGAAGCAAGGCTTCGGGTTTTTGATAAGGCGAAGCAGGGCTTCGAATTTCAAGGCGAAGTAGGGCTTCGAATATATATCAAAGTGTTTGCGAAATTGTACATCGAAGTGGTACTTCGGATAGTGGACATACCTCGTAAAGTGACTGAAGGTTGGCCTCGTAGCCCCTGGGGCTTCGACGACCTTCGACGCATGGAGCGGAGCCCCTTGCCGGAGGGTGAACTCCGGTATGTGAAGGCTAAGGGAAGGCGAAGATGGCCTTCGGACTGGACCTGAAGCCCCTTGCCGAAGGGTGCGCGAAGCACGAAGCTTCGAAGCTCTCCCCTCAAGCGTACTTCACGTTGCAGACAGTGGCAAAGAACTTAGCTTTTGTACTAAGATCCCCACGGACGGCGCCAACTGTTGTAGCAATTGTGTTAGCTACAGCACAGGTTTTGTATGTGTGTATATGATAGGTAGAATGAACCTCGATGGGTTCTCTCAGAGGGAGAAAGGGTTTATACTGGTTCGGGCCTCCCCTAGGGGATAATAGCCCTACATCCAATTTGTGGTGGATTTGGCGTGGTGTGCCTTGGTGTGAAGGAAATACCCCAGGGTCTCATGGCTCCCTCAAGCGTGTCCCCCTATTACAAGGGCTTGGCCCTGCTTTTATAGGCACCCAGGCCAAAGGAAAAGACCGGGATGCCCCCTATGAGCCCTAGGCTCATAGGGGCGGAGAGGGGAAAAGGAGCTAGCTACGGTACAAAAGTGCTTTACAGCTTTACAGACGTGTCAGGTAACGTCACATCTTGACCAGCTAGATGACAAACTATGGACAGAGGGGCCCCTCGTACGACTTCTGTACTGTAGCGGGGCGTAAATATCTTCTGGGTTCGGAGTAGGGCCAAAGCCCCGAACTCGGGGCTCCGAACCAGGGCTCCGAAATGGGGCCTCCGAACCGGGGCCCTCCGAACTGGGGGCTCCGAACTGGGGCCTCTGAACTGGGGCCTCCGAGCTGGGCCCTCCGAACTGGGCCCTCTGAACCGGGGCCTCCGAACCAGGGCCTCCGAACTGGGGTCCTCCGAACCGGGGCCTCCGAGCTGGGGGCCTTCGAACCGGGGCCACCGAGCTGGGCCTCCGAACCGGGGGCCTCCGAGCTGGGCCCTCCGAACCGGGGCCTCCGAGCTGGGGCCTCCGAGCTGGGGGCCTCCGAACTGGGGCCTCCGAGCTGGGCCCTCCGAACCGGGGCCTCCGAACTGGCCGGAGAGGGTCCGGAGACTAGCTCTGAGGAGCTTCGAAGGGAGCCCGAAGGCTAACTCCGGACAGGGCTCGAAGGCTAACTCCGAAAAAGGCCCGGAGGCTGGCTTCGAAGTTAGCCTGAGACTTAGCTTCTGGCGGTCTTCAAGGGATCTCGAGGGCTTAGCCTCGGAGGGCTCTGAAGGACCCCGCTCTAGAGGACTTCGACGGGCCCCTGGGGCTTCGGCCCTACAAGCTCCGGCGTAAACCTTGCGACTTGGGATCTGTTCTTGGGGAGGAAACAGGCTTCGACAGTGTTGGGCTCCAGGTCGAAGGCTGTCGGAGGCTGACGTCATTTGGCCCCTGTTTAAGGGAAATATATTCCCCCAACACCCTCCATAGATATAGATATAATTATCAATCTATGTAGAACATTAATGTAATCAAGTGTTGTAATAAATATATGTCATCCTATAATATTGTCCAAGCACAATATTTACATACTTGTAATTAAAATTTTATCAATATATGTGTTTTCTATATATATCTCGCAAATTTATTTAAAATTTTGTCTTTATAATTATATTTAGATCATTTATGGGAACAATCATGGATGAGGAATTCTGTTTAGTAGATAGCGGCACTACAAACACTATACTTAGGGAAACAAAGTATTTCTAAACTCTTACAAAAACCAAAGGAAATATTTTGACAATCATAGGACATGATACTATAATTGTTGGTACTGGTTGTGCCATTATTACATTCCCTATGGGTACGCAAGTAACAATCGAGAATGCATTATTGTATCTCGACTCAACTCGTACTCTCATAAGCTATCACAATGTTTGTCTCAATGGGTTTTGTTGGCTTGAAAGTTTACGCTAACATGTTTGAATAACCTTGAAGAACTTAACTTAGCTAAAAGAGTTAGCTTGCGTCCAAGTGGAGCCTCCGAGTAGGATAATAGCTCTGACTTGGTTCAAAGTGTCTATTATTACTTGAATCTGAATCCTCTTTACAATGGAAGTAGGAGGATATTTATAGGCAAGGACATGCTAGGAAAATACCCTTTTACCCTCTAGTTACAACCGTCATAGAGGACTCTACTTACAAGATCTTGTAGTGGTACTTCGATACAAACTCGCACAATTGTATTTATAAGGAAAACATCTAATCTGATAGATGCCACTTGCCTTTGCAAGTTAGATTGTCTTGTCATGACTGGACATCTTCATAAAGAGAGCGTCTTGTATGATAGATGGCACCTGTCACTGTAAAGTAGCCATCTTGTCTCGTTTGGTGGTGCCCCTTCGGGACATAGTTATGAGAGGCCTTCGGCGACAGGCCGGAGTCACAACACTATCGGGAGCTTCGCATCCTTCCTCGAAGCCTTCGTCTAGGCCGACGTCGCACACTTCAAGGCCTTCCACTTTGGAGCGTCACTGATGCACTAGAGGGCTTCGACCGCATAAGTTCCGAAGTAGCCTTCGGAACTCCTGTTCTAACTATCATGCCGATGGGATTATTTCCCCCCAACAGTAGCCCCTCGAATATGTCGCTTCAAACGTCCTACCTTGTGAGAAGGGAAATATGCGGAAGAAATAATACCATGTTAGAATTTAGAATACAGACATATCTTATGACTTACTTCGAGACACTTTAGGTTGCAGAGGGGTCCGACCGGAAGAGTCTGGTATCGAGGCATCCATCCTTCATGCTCCCTTTCTTGGGCTTAGTACTTCGAATGCCCGAGTGTTACTTCGCGTGCCTCGACATCCCTTCGCCTTACCAAGAGTTGACTAGGGGTATCTTGTGGGATCGTCTTGGGTGACGAACCATTTCTTTGGACAGATGTTGTACCCGAGATCCTGTTGGTATCTTCTTTTGTCACACTTTGACACACGCGTGGCCTAGGAGATCTGCTTAACTCAAGTGCAAGTCCTACAATCTTAGAAAAATGGTTCAAGGCATGCCAATCAATTTGACCCTGCAACTGATAAGGGAACAAAGAAAATATCATTAGTAGCAAAGTCGATCGGCCACCAAGCCGATGACTACGGTGAGGATAAAATAATCATGAGTGAATGATACCAATCGGCCATAAGGCCGATGACCAAGGTAGAGCAACCGAGACGAATGCACCATCGACCGATGAGATAGGCAGTTTACGCATATAGGCCGATGAGCATTCCTCGATAGCAGATATAATATAACGTTGAATTGAAGATAACCTATATAACCTATCAGCTTGTACTCCAACAGAAATAAATGAAACATGCTAGATAACATATATGTATCATCAAAATCATCACAATAACAAGATTGGACTTAACCAAGACAATAGATAGTCATGATGAACTTAACAATAGTTCAAAGTATCATGCACGCTTTATTTAGATCAACGATATACAACATGAAGAAGATAAAATAGAAAGAGATGTCAGACATAATCAATGAAGCCTTAGACTACCACACCTAAATCACATCAATCTAAGAGATCAAACTGATGCAGTGTTAGACCTAGCAAATACACTGAGATAAACCGACGATTGTGCTATTTCAGCTGATGTCTTAAGAGATCAAATTGATGCAGCCGTGTGGACAATGACCTAGTTGATACAATCGTCGGTGGTTGTGGGACTCACCTCTTCGCTAGAGATCAGAATGATGCAGCCCAACTCCGAGTGCCGAATCCCGCTAGGATTAACCTTGGGAAGACAAGGGTGGTGATGCGCCGAAGAGTTGCTTGTAGGGTTGTTTTGTTGTTTTGACCTAACTAAGGGATACATATTTATAGTCCGGATACTTGTCGTCCAAGCAATCTATCCTAACTGATTCTAGATAATCTTCATCTTCTCATCATCGGCTCCATATCCGGTCATGTTGTAACGAACAGGCTTCTTTGACAACCTTTGACCGGACTCCCTTTGACTCTTATTGACCATGCGCATTCCTGGTGGGCCCTAGGCTTTACCAAATCTTGGCGTCAACACATGCCCCCCAGTTTCAGAGTATCAAGGGGTAACCGATGCTTCAAAATTATCGACCATCATCACCCGCTACCATCACGTTCTTTCAAATGTCCTTCTATAACGTCTTCTCAAATTTACTGCTACTAGCCGAAACCCTTCACGTTCTAATACTATAACACGCAGGGGTTCGACTTCACTTCATCTTCTTCTTTTTCGCCTCTTCTTCTTCGTCCGTTCACACCAGTGATGGATGTTGCTTGGACTGACACATTTACTTTTCTTTATGGTGGCGTCAGACTAGGCTTCATCCTACATAGTTTTGTATTGGTACTCATTAAACTAAAGACCCAGTTCCTCTAGTCCCGGTCCTACAAAAATCTCGGCATTTCGAAAATAGTAACCATGATTACCTTTTGCTGAACATTGAAAATGACACCACCAAATCCGACGGGATCAGTTTTGAATCAGCTGCCGAAGAGTCATTCCTACTCTATAAGTACCAGGTCTTTCTACTTTTGATTTTACGCTTGCTGTTAGTCGCCAAGTTAAATCTTGTTTTCTGCGAGTATTATTTGAGATTGCCACTTGATGTCTTGTCTTTTCCACTGATTCTGTACCCCGACGATGCTAGTATGGCTACTATCAACATGATTCCCGAGGTGAGTTCTTTGGCATTCTTTTCTTTTGCTTGATCCTTTTTAGTTTGCCCACCATTTCTATTTTTCTTATTGTTTCCTATTTTACTTATTCTATATAATTTATGGCACTAGGTCTTAATTCCAATAGACACCCACCCGTTAGGTTTCTTCTTGGGCCCTTTGGGCAATCCGAACCCTACAGATTTTATAAGCGCCGAAACTTGTAGATTCCCTTTTAAGTATTCTTCCATGCGTTCTTCTGACGGGGACTCTGATTTTGATTCATTTCCTTCTTCCATCCCTAGCTAGCATGACTGGTATCTTAGGGTATCAGCCACTTACCGTGCCTTTTCGGATGAGATTGACATCAGTCATTGCATCGACTTTTCCCTTGTTGAGCCATATCAGAATGAGCCGATGCTAGCTACATCTTGTTACTTCTGGTCCGATTCCTTGAATGCTTTTATTTTTGGTCATGGGCCAATGAGACCCACTTTTCTTGACGTCTTTTTTAAAGTTGTCTCGACATTGATTCATCAGCCAATCCCTTTTCCTTTCATTTCCAACTATCCCATTGCCTTAGCATCGAGTCAGCTCATAGCTAAGGTAGATATATCGTGAGGCACAACAAGAAAACTAGCCCTGTAGATACTTGTGAACACATTGCTTTCCTCTACCTATGGCTAGAGGAGTTTGTCTTTTGCATATCGGATCTAGCCTCGACCTTTCAATTTCAGTTTTTAGCCGAACAGTTTGCCGCCCATGTACGCATTCCCCTTGGCTGTTACCTCCTAGGAGCTTGCCGCTCTGTTCTAGAGATTCTACCTTGGGTTCTCTGATCGAACCACCTTGTTTCCCTTTGGATATTACTCAGAGTATGAACGCCCTCATTGGCTAGTTCTGCCAAATGTGTCCCGGGATGGACAATCCCTCTGCATATTTTCAGCCACAATGTTTCCTTGCTTGCTTCTTGTTAACTTTACTGATCTGTGTCCTCGGTAGTGCTCGTATGAGTTCTACCACCCATCGGTCTTCTCAAGGCAGCTAGGCTTCGGTCAGCTCCCGCCCCATCTGTTTTTAATCGATCAAATCAGAAACCGCGGGAGAGTCACGAATTCCTTAGAATGGGACCGCCTTTCCTATATGAACGATGGGATCCCTGCTAGAGGCCTTGTTTCCTAGATGACCTGCCAGGCGACCTCTGCTGCTTTCTGCCGATGGTGGGCCGAATTGAAGCAACATATCTTAAACCACTCCTCATCGATTTACTAGGAGTGGCTTCTCCCACGTCATGCTGATACGGGACCCGAGGTAAACACTTTGACTCACCCTTTCACTTGATTCCATTTTCTCCCTTTTGTTTTGTCTGACTGACTTTGCCTCTTACAGGAAGACGACCGTGATGCCCCCTGGTGAGCTATAGTGGCCGACCAATATGATACATACCCTTATCAAGCACTACAAAATTGGGCACCGGTGCCCCTACTCCCTCCACGTGGATAAGTGGATAGCGGTCCTGATTGGCTGTATTTTAGAGAAATCTGACTTGGAGGCGAAGCCGAAAGGAGTCTGTCGGCTGTTAGCCTGGATTTGCATAGCACACTTTCCCTATAATATGAAATACTCTAAATATATTGTTGATTGCATGTGAATCAGTTTTGAGCATTTTTGTGTTTTGTCTAAGGGCGATGCCTTTGTATCGGTCATCTTGAGGCGACGCCATTGGCATCAACTATTTTGCATGTAGATATTTTTGCTTCGTCTGAACGAAAAATATTTCCTTAAGTACTTCTCGCTCATCCTCTTCCCACATCTCCGACGTAGTCGCCTTCAATCCATTTTTGTTTCATTGGGGAGTTTGGGTACTCATGAAGGTTAGCCTCAGTCTATCACCAAGTCCAATGTTTTACTCTCGTAGTTCGTTGGTTATGACAAAGTCTTGACCAAGTCCATCCTTCCTTTTGTCGACGCCATCTCTACAAGGTGAACTTAGGTAGCTCTTCGTTGATCGTGTTGACCCCATCACCAGATAACATGAGAAAGTTACTGTCCCAAACCTTCCCTAATATAGAGATAACGTCCTCCATTTCCCACACTAATAAATTGACCATAGCAATATTAACCGATTTATCGGCGTGGACGAATTCTACCTGATCGCCGACCCACTATATGAGCCTCTGATTCATTGTTATTGGATGCAGCAATTCACGTGTATCCAGTCGTACCCCATCAATAGACTATAAGATCCTTCTCCCTCTATGACGAATAAGGTAGTCGGTAAGGGCTTGCTTCCAACTGTTAGCTCTGCGTTTAGCACTCCCATTTTGTCTAATGAATTTCCACCTAAGCCCCTTAATACCATATTAGTTCTGATGAGGTCATCCAGCATTTTCCCCATCTTAAGGAAGGTGGAGTAAGGCATCAAGTTAACAACTGCCCCTTTGTCTATCATCATCTTGGACATCGGCTTTCCGTTGACCAAAACTTTGATATAGAAAGGTCTAAGGTGTTGATACCTAGGGTCTTCTGGCTTTTCAAAAACTACTAGCTATGGAGCCAACATTAATTAGGCCATTGTATCAGCCTGTTCTGTGTCATCTTCCGAGATGGCTCGATAGTCTACAGGGAGGAAGAAAACCATGTTTACCCCCACGTCATTCTTATCCTTGTAATCGGCCTCATCTTTCTTTCGCTATTCACTTTTGATTCTGTAGGGTCAATAAGCTTACTCGTCGCACCTTTGTGCCTTTCAGTTCTCTCTACCGCAATTGTTGCACCCTCCTCTTCTGGTTCCTTGTGAAAATCCCGCTGGGGCACCATTGCAGCTTCTCTAGTGCGGTGTTGTCGTTGTCGGCCATCTTGCCGATTTCCTCATAATTGATAGGGCTGAGACTCTCGAGAGCTGATACCCTTGGTGGTGACAACCTTTGGTGAACAACTTCTTGACCATGCAGACTTAGCTTGATGTTACGTGGCCGATGATCATCTTATGTCCTACCTTTGGCACCACACTCCGGGCAATCTTCCATTAATGGTAGACGTAGCTTCTCGTTCTAGTAAAGCTTGAAGAACTAACAATTCCAATGGAGGTTGAAACGTGAGTAGCCGAGGTTGTCTTCACCATTCGTCCTTTCCTTCGATTTCCTTTCATACTTCCCGATGAGGTGTAAGGAAGTGATGCTATTGCTGGCTCGCCCATTCCTCCTTGCATGCCAATTGCTAGTGTGGTGTGTGTGCACCAAGTTGATTGGGAATGGATATCCATTGATGTTCACTGGCTTTTTCCAATCGTCAAACTTGATTCGGCCTTGCTCCATGGCCGATTGAATCTGCTGCTTGAATACCTTGCATTCATTGGTGTGGTGCGACGAGGAGTTGTGCCACTTACAATATTTCCTCTTCTTCAGCTCATCGGTAGGTGGTATAACGTGGTCGGGTGACAAGTGGATCTGCTCCTCTCTAAGCAATAGATCAAATATCTTATCAACCTTGTTGATGTCGAAGTCATACTTCTCTTCTTTATCAGCCAGCTTCACCCAAGGGCATGCAACCGGTTTCTTGTTCTTGGACCATTCGGCCAAACCGACCTCTACATCAGAGTCACTACCCTCGTCGGAGTCCGAATAGTAGGTCTGAGTATATGTCACCTTTTTCTGATACCTATCTTTCCCCGCTTCTTGGAATTGGCTCTCATGTGCCGATACCCTTTGCACAAGTTGTGAGAGGCGCTCGAAGTCATGTGATGAAAATCTCTCCTTAATTTGGTTCTAGAGACCTTGAAATGGCAACTCTACCAACTGGGTGTCACTGAGGTTTAAGCTGTAGCATCTACTTCGTACGTCTCGGAACCTTTGGAAATAATCTTGCACTGATTCATCCATCCTCTGCCTCATAGCTGTCAAGTCGGTGAGCTTCATCTCATGAATGCTGGTGAAGAAATATTTGTGAAACTTCTTCTCTAAATCTGCCCATCTTCTATTGGTATCTACTGGCAGTGAAGAAAACCACGCGAAGGCCAATCTCGATAGAGAAAGGGGGAAAAATTGGACCCTTAGTTCTTCATCGGCCGATGCCTCCCCACACTAGGCAAGGAAATAACTAATATGATCGATCATGGAGATTGATTCTTGTCCCGAGAACTTGGTGAATTTAGGTACCTTGTATCGACCTAGTAGTAGTACTCGATGAAACTATTCTAGGTACAACCACTAATACATGTACGTCTGTTCTTTGGGTTTCAACCCAAATTGGTCTCGAATAACCTCCGTTATCCAATTCACCCAGTCATCTTCCTGCTGTCCTAGTGTAGGGTGTTGATCATGTATTGGGACCTACTGATATTGGTCAAGCCGAGCAACATTATGCCTATATTGTCCTTCATCACAGTATGGCGGTGCTCCATAGTATGTAGTCCAATGATACCCCGGAAGAATACCATCGTGTGCCCCCCTTAGTGGCATGAGGTCCGGCAGTACGTTCCTTGTGATGTTGTATGTCACCTGAGGCATCTCTTTGAAGGTTATACCAATAAAATTCCATGGATCGGAAGTTTCGATAGGAAACATCAGAAGTTCCAGTTAGTTTCTGGTCTCAATACAGAGAGAAAATGTTGTTTCAGAAGTTCCGATATGGTATCGAAAGTTCTAAAGAACCATAAGTTCTGATTCGGAATCGGGGAAGTTTTGTACTGATCGGAAGTTTTGATATGGTATTGGAAGTTCTGAGGTGGGTGATAACAAATTAGAACTATTGCGTGTCGTATTGTATCAGGAGACCTAAAATACCCTATAGGAAGTTCCGATCTATGATCGGAAGTTCTAACGTGGGCAAACAGATTGGATCTGTTACGATTTATAGGGTTTTGGGATGAGGACTGTTGGCGTAAAAGATTACGCTAACAGGTTCTCTAAGATTAAGAACTAACAAACAATGAATTCGTGTTGAGAACTATCTCAATCCTCCGAATTAGATAATAGCTTAAGTAGTCCGAATGTGTGTATTGAATAGCTGAGTATTCGATGCCTATTACAGAGTAAGAATGGGGGGGGGTATTTATAGGCAAAAAAGTCTAAGGAAAAGACCTATTTACCCCTCAATTACAACCGACATAGTGGAAACTATTCGGTACCCTGAACAGGGTTAAAATGGTAAAATCTACCCGGAGTAAGTAGATAAGCCAAACATCTTATCAACCTTGCAGTTTTGCACCGGAGCTTCATATCCTGTGAAGGGTTCCTTCGGATTGTAAGTTGAAGCACCCTTCAGCTTAACGACTCCACCACCTTCGGGCATAAGCTTATCAGCTCCGAAGCTGATAAGTTATCTTGAACTGTTAATCTCTAAGTCCTGAAGGTGAAGTATTTTCCCCCAACAAGGATGACTAGGGGGCTCTTAGCCCTATAAAAGAAGAGGAGGAGGATGTCTTGGAATAAGCAATAATCCTAGATTACACCTAGCCACCCAAGAGTTCTCTCCTTCCTTTCTTGATCTCAAACATTGAGGTCAAGGATCCCCATCTCTCACGTTCGGTGCTAGCACGCTGCTGTGGGAGGTACTCTATCCCTATACGTGTGGACTCCATGGAGGTGTTGCTCCAATAACGATGCTCATGAACATCTACATGTGAATGACTACATCGTCTTCATCGATCGGATCAGCGAAGGATGACAAGGACAAAGCGAGGAGAGGCTTGACGCGCTGCTCCAACATCTTCTTCCGCTACACCTAGCGTGTCTCGTGCTATAAGGTACCTATCTATGATCTCACACGTGCATGATGATGCGCACGGGTGCTCGATCTTCTGTTAGAGGGGGTAAACTCGATTGGTGGAGGACTCGACGCTGACAATCTAGCTTCTGATCAGCACTGATCCGAACCCCGCAATCACTACACCACGGATCCATTGGTTATCAACCACACATGAACACGATTGACCTCGTCAAGAAGGCTTATCCCTGCATGCGAATCGATAACACAAGCAAGAACACGGAAACAGAATCTCGCAAGCAGATGAAAGATTGATTTCTCGAGTAGGGTTCCACAATCTGACGAATGTCAGAGTTCAATCTGCAAGGCAGTTCAAAACTAAGCAAAACCCAACCCTAATTCATGACAAATACAGAGTATTAATACCTAGGGATTGTGTAAAGTCTTCTCTAATGTTGGGCTTAAGGCCCCAAACGGATACAAGGCCCAAAGTGGCCCAAAACGGTGACGCAACACCTGATGACTTGTTTGGATGCCACAGAACGTTTCATAATGAACCAGGACTTGGCACTGGATTCATTGGAAATATATTTTTGTTATATTTCCAAAGCCTTAAAGAACTCCTCAATCCGCCTCCGTACGAGAAAGTTATGCCCGTTTTAATGAAGACTGTTCTGCTGAAACCAAAGCAAAATCAGAGTTTGAAGTGGAATCCGAATTTGATTGTTGTGCCGCCTCTCCCTCTTGTGTTTGATCCAGAATTGCTTATCCCATGTTCCTTAGAGTCAAAATATCACCCATAAGTAGCATACCATCCATATCCATAATAATACGTAAAGTAAGAAACGAACGCACCTCATAATTAAGCTTGCGGGCACGAGAGCGAGTGATTGGTCCAGGAATGATAGAGTGTTGGATGTCTTTATCATTGTTATCGATGTCCTCATCACATGAGCCTAGGGACTAGGGCAGAAATTTTGAATTTGTCGGCTAGCGTAGCTCCCCTATTCCCCAATAGTGGTATCAGATCTTACGTGCATAGTGTTTGATATGGATCCCTCATGTATGGAGATACCTGGTGGAAAAACAGATTAGATCTATTTCTATCCACGACAGATCGGAAGTTCCGATAGTGATCGGATGTTCCGATGTCGAATAATGATTCGATATAGAAGAAAATTGTTGCGATGTGGGATTCCGATATTGATCAGAAATTCCAAGGGATCGAAAGTTCCAATGCTACATCGGAAGTTTCGACAGGCACGATTTTGAAAAACCGAGCCTATTGACCTGGGGTTTTCAGATCCATAATCTAGTCACTTGTAGATTACTTGCCTAACTTTGTTTTGCAGAGAATGATGTGACTAGCATGACCTTGGATAAATGTGATGTATGAGATGCATGCAATGAATGTAAATTAAGTATAGCCTATGCGAGATGGACTAGTACTCTTCATGGAGGCCGGGAGCATGCACTCGATGAAGGGAGCCATGGAGATGGAGATCGCCATGTGAAGAGGGCCTTGCTATGTCACAGTTAATATGATTGCCTATGATGTTTTATTATGTTCCTGTTCTTCTATTCTTTCATGTTTCGTGTGCGCTAGGGATGTTACGATGCTAGAGTAGTTTTCACTCAGAAAATTAAGTGTTGATGCTCTTCCCAATAGCTGCACCCACCAAGGTTCATGCTAATCGATAGTGGGTCTGCCAAAGCAGGGGGCTATCTTTTATTTCGACCAATTGGGGTGGAAGTCGTACTTCTGTACGCATAGTGTTGGTTCACTTGACAAGACTATCAAGACGGTTTTGGATCTTGGAGCATAGGAGTTGGGGTTGAGCATTGGATGCTTCTCCAACGACAAGAGTTACTTACCTATGTCAACTAACTTCTAGTAGTGATGCCAAAGCTCACTAGAAGATAGTGTGACCATGGATCTTGCGCCACTATTAGTCATGAGAGGGAAAGTGACTCGTTTAGATAGTGGAACATCTTTTATTGGATAGAAGATAAACATTGCATAGTGCTAAACCCCACATTTAATCTTTTGTAGATCATGGCACCTACTATGTCTACTGTTAAGAGCACTCTAGTTTTTAATTTGCGATCTATTCCTAAACGAGATAAATTATCTGGAACAAAGTTTATAGATTGGTATCGAAACTTGAGAATTGTTCTTAAGCAAGAGAAAAAGGATTATGTTCTAGAGGAACCTCACCCTGATGAACCAGGAGAGGATGCTTCTGTAGCAGATAAGCATGCTTATGAGAAACATGCTAGCGATTCTATGGATGTCACCTGCCTGATGATTGCCTACATGTCCTCTCAGTTTCAGAAACAGTATGAGGAATGTGATGCTTACGATATGATCATAGTTCTTAAGGGCATGTTTCAGGACTAAGCAAGGGAAGAAAGATACAATGTGTCTAAATGCTTGTTTGGTAGCAGGCTGGCTGAAGGGAGCCCAGTGAGCCCTCACGTGATCAAGATGATTGGTTGCATAGAGACTCTAGAGAGACTGGGCACACCACTGGATCTGTACCTCGCTATCGATGTCATTCTCCAGTCGCTCCCACTAAGCTTTGAACCATTCATCATGAATTATAACATGGTTGGACTGGAGAAAACACTAGTTGAGTTGCATGGGATGCTGAAATCTGATGAGTAGAGTATCAGGAAGACTCCGAACCATCTGATGGTTGTTCAGAATGAGGGAAAAAAGAGGAGGAGGAAAAAGGCTAAGACTAAAGATGTGATCTCTAGTGTGAAGTCTAAACTGACTGGAAAGTCTAGGTCTGGTCCTGCTAACTCTGATGTGTGCCACCATTGCCACAAGCCTGGGCATTAGAAGCGCAATTGCAACATTTACCTAGAAGAGCAGAAAAACAAGAAGGATAGTGGGACTTCCACTTCAGGTATTAATGTTATTGAAATTAATCTTGCTACTCATCCAAATGATTCATGGGTATTTGATACCGGATCGATGATTCATACTTGCAAATCATTGCAGGGGCTGAGTAGAGTAAGAAAGTGTGCTAGTGGTGAGCTGGATATCCGCATCGGGAATGGTCCAAAGTTGCAGCGTTGGCCGTAGCATTTATTCACTATCGCTACCGTCAAGATTAGTTTTGGAGTTAAATAATTTCTATTTCATTCCCGCATTAGGAAGAAACATTATCTCTTCTTCATGTTGAGGAGCCATGCTGAATAGCGTGGGCCTCATGGCTCTAGAAGTGATGAGTCATTGTCAACGATAGTCAACAAGGACTGAAGAAGAGAAGAGATCTGCTGTTTCATGGGCCGCGTGTGACTCAGGTACACGGGCAGCGAGCGACTGTCGGGCAGAGGAGGCTGCGAAGTCGGGCTGGCCCAATCCAGGTGCATGGGCCAGAAGCAGTAGAAGACCCACTGGGCTGTTGACCAGGACTGACTCAGGTACACGGGCGGTGAGCGATTGCCGGGCTGAGAGAGCTGCGGAGTCGGGCCGGCCCAATCCGGGTACCTGGTGCAAAGCTGGTGGAGGCTTTGTCAGTTTCGGCGTAAAACTGACAACCGTTGATTTTGTATCCGACTGTCCAGAAGAGTAGCTTCAGGATATGTCATCTGTTACTCTAGGCCCACAGTCAGTCAGTTGTGTCTGTAAAAATACCTAAGGGCAGTAGAGTCTTTTTCTGTATTTTTGAGTCTGTAAAACCCTAAGGGGCTGGTAGAATATTCCTAGTGTTGGGCTGCCTATAAATAGGACCCCAACCCCTAGGGTTTGGACTACCCTTTTGTGCTGAAATCAAATCCACCCATTGGGTCATTTTGCCCACTCCCTTCTCTCTCCTGTGTGCGCCGCCAGGGGCTTCCTCTCCCTGTTCTTGCATTATTTTCACTCAAATCTCTTGGATGCTTTAATGCTTTGGTCCCTGGTGAATTTATTGCTTGCATCTTGTTCGGTTTGGGGAGTTATTGCCTTACCTACGGGCTGCTGAATTTATTCTTGAAGAGAAGCTTCTTCGGCTGGGAGTGTTCTTCACGGTGGTAGTACTAGTTCTTGCTGTTGCAAGTAGTACTGCTTTACTGTAGCTACAGTGTTCGGCTGCAGCTTTTCACCTTCTATCCCCCAGCTTTTTGATCGAAGCTGACAGTCTCTTTTGCCTTTTCCTGGTGTGTCTGGCGAAGCTCGGTTCCGTGCGAAGCCCCTCAACTCCGTGAGGCAGGCTTCGATCGAACGTCTTTAAAGACTTCGCTCAGACTTCGAACTTCGGTTTTTGTGTCTGAGTTGCTAGCTTCGAAGTTCTTCCTGTATTGGACAACATCGCATACTTCGAACTAGCATACTCCGAATCTATCTGTTCGAAGTGCATACTTCGTTAGGCTTCGAAGTGGGGTTCGAAGTTTTGTCTGTTCTGACAGACTTCGCTTCTTTGTTCGAAGGTTGTCTGTTTGTGTATTGTGTTCGAAGTTTTTGTGTTCGAAGGTTTAGCTTCGAAAGCTTTCGGTTCTAAGTGTGTTCGAAGTTTTGTCTTCGAAGTGCATACTTCGAAGCAGGCTTCGGCACTGTTTTACTTCGCTCCGAAGCTCGTGACTCGAAGTTGTGTTCGAAGTCTTGTCTTCGAAGTGCTTACTTCGAACCAACCTCCGGCCCTGTTTTTACTTCGCTTCGAAGTACACTTCGTTTCTTACCACTTCGAACTAGGCTAGACAGTGACACCTTCGGCACTTCGGACAGACTCCGTCATCAACCTCCGAAGCAGACCTCGACGTGCGAAGGGGGCTTCGCCAAGTTTCGAACAGGAGACAACTTTGGACAGTAACTTCTCGTTTCACCTTATACATATTTAGATCATTTCATGGAGAAGTATAGGCCTGTTACAACTTGTTTATCTGCCTAGATGCACCACTTTAGTTTTACACTGTTTATCATCAGTTGCTTCTAGGTTAGAAACCTTTAGACTTAGGCCTTCTGTTTATTTTCTGCTGCGTAGTATTTTTGAGGTGCGTTGGGTATTGGGAACAGGCCATTGATTCGAAAGAATTTTTAAGGCGCCCATTCACCCCCCCTCTGGTCGCTACTTTCGGTCCTACAAGTGGTGTCAGAGCCTGGTTAGGTTTTTTCATACCTTAACCGGTTCTAAACCCCGGTAGTGACCATGACGTCTCCTGGCAAGGTCCCGTCCTTGGAAGCCTATGGCTATAATTATTGGAAGACTCGCATGCGAGCTTATCTAATGAGCCAGGGCTCGGACATATGGGACATTTGTGTTCACACCACATTTGTCATTCTGCCAGTCACTGAGCATGGTACTGCTGGTATCATTGCTCAGCATCTGAGCAACAGTAAGGCTGTGAACATTCTGTTTTCTGGTTTAGGTCCCACTGAGTTTGAGCGTGTGAGTCATCTCTCCACTGCGAGAGAGATCTGGGCTACCCTCAAGGCACACCATGAGGGAACAGCACAGGTCAAGGCTCGGCTCTATCAGACCTACCGGCGTGAATATGAGAATTTCACACAGAAGCCGGGTGAATCTGTTGAGGCTTTGTTTGGTCGCTTTCAGTCGATCATTAACAAGCTTCGGGACAACAAGGCTGAGGGTGCTCAGTTAGTCTCAGATCACGAGCAGGCGCTCAAGGTTCTTCATACCTTGGACCCAAAGATCTGGGAGATCAAGGTATCATCTATCGTTGAGAGTACTTCTTACGATACCTTGACCATTTCTGAGTTGTTTAGCAAGCTGAAGGCCACTGAGGTAGATATCCAGTTGAGATCAAATCTCACTGGCTCTGGATCAAAATCCCTGGCCCTTGCTACACCTTCTGTTGATCCCTCTGCTGTGAGTTGTGCTGGGTTCTCTTTGATGTCTATCACTGAGGACCAGCTTGAGTTGTTGGGAGATGATGATTTGTGTCTCTTTAACAACCGGGTGCGTCGTGTCTATGATAAAAGAATGTTCAAAAGACACGGCACAAAATCCGGATGCTTTGAATGTGGTGATCCAGGACACTTCATCGCCGACTGCCCCAAGCGCAATGGATACAAGAAGGGCACCAGTGGCAGCTTCCACGACTCCGGAAAGCATGAGAGCTCATCCTTCAACAAGGGCAAGCCGAAGACCCGATTCTTCAAGAAGGCCCTGAAGGACTACCGGCGAGAGAACAAGAAGCGCGACAAGGCCTTCTTCGCCGAGATGGAGAAGAGCTACTCCAAGAGATCCACGTCTTCTTCCTCTTCATCGAGCTCAAGTGATGAGGAGATTACCATCAAGAAGGGGAAGGACAAGGATGATCCGGCGGGCCTCTGCTTCATGGCCTTCGGAGACAAGCCGAAGAGCCGCTCACACCAGCGCCGAAGATCCCGCAAGAGCTTCTGCTCCATGGCTCTTGGGGATAGAGAAGAAAAGAGCTCCTCCGACGACTCTGACGACGACGATAGCAAGGTATCATCTTATGAGCGCGAAATTGTCGATTTACTTGAGAGCAATCGTCAGGAGTTAAAATATCGGGAGAAACTGCTTAGGGGGGCTAAGAAAAGGATAGACGAGTTAGAGAGTGAGCTTGCCGTGGCCAACGGTAGGATTGAGAGTCTATCTTCTTCCCCTTGCTTGGGTGATAGCAGTGAGTGCCCGAAGTGTGAGGTGCTTCTGTGTGACCTGTCGACTTTGAAGTCCAGGTACACAGAAAGGGTTGAAGAGAGGGACGCTTTGGCCACTGAGCTTGAAAGCGCTCAGCTGGAGCTGAAAGATGCTCAAGCCACTGTCGTCGCACCCTGTGTTGATTGCCCATCTCATCTAGCTACCTTAGCTGAGCTGAAATCCAAGGGCGATGAACATTTGGGTGATTTAGAGAGGTTGAGAGCTGAGCTTGCGCAGACTAGGCTAGAGCTTGAGACACTGTCAGTTCCACCCACTGTTTGTGAGAACTGCCTGTCTCTTAGAATGGAATTAATTAAGCTGAAAGCCGAGAAGTCTGTCCAGGTAGAGAGTGAGTGTGAGACCTGCTTGTCTCAGGTGGAGGTTCTAGCTTCCTTGAGAGAGGAGCTAGCAGATTCTCAGAATGAGAACTTTTACCTCCGTTCCATCCTGAGTTGGATCAGTGCCAGAGAGCCACAACTTGGCATGATGATCCAGCAGTTCAAGAGGAAGGATGGGTTTGGAGTAGGTTACACCTACACCAAGGCTGACTTTGAGAGTGCCCTCAGCCGGGCAGTGGAATGGAGTAAAATGACTCCAGAGCAGAGGTATCCCAAGACTCACTCCACTGAGACCTCTCAGGCTTGTCAGCCCAAGGATGGAGTGATCCATGAACCACCCAAAGCTCCACCCAAGAAGCCTATCTGGGTTCCTAAGCCCAAACACCTCCACTCTTCTCTAGACTCTCTTCCTGGACCCTCTCAGCCCAAGAAGACCACACCAAACACTACCCAGCCCAAGAACCCCAAGCCTCAACCACATCCCAAGAAGCCTACCTATCATTGTGAGTATTGTCAGAGAGACGGGCATCTTGCGGAGTTTTGCTTCAGGAGGAAGCGGGTTGAGAGAGCAGAGAGGGCTCGTAGTGATCAGGTGCAGTTCTACCAGCAGGGTGGTAGACTGCGTGTTCCTCGGCGCGGGGAGAGGCTGGAGGCCAGGCCGCGTCGTGTAGGTGGTGGTAGAGGAGACGGCTTTCTTACCCGTGCTCCAGTTGGTGGTGTTCGTTCCGGCAGAGTCCCAGACCGAGTTGGCTACGGTTCTGGACCTCGTGGCCGAAGGGTTAGGAAGAACCGTGGACCGCGTTTTGAGCCGCGTTTTGGTCCAAACTCTTTTGATGGTTTTCGCTTTCCATCTTTTGAGCAGATGGCTCGACACTGGTTTAGCTCTTTTGCTAAACCTGGTGCCGGACCATTTGCTCCCACTTACAGACATTGATTGTGCAGGACCGGGGACTGGAGGATGTTTGGATCATGGACTCAGGATGCTCTCGCCACATGACGGGACATCGCAGATGGTTCTCCAGTCTCACTCCCCCGAGCTCCAAAGAGTACATCACATTCGGGAACAGCGGTCAAGGGAAAGTAAGTGGCATAGGCTCAATCAACATTTCAGACCATTTCTCTTTAAAGAATGTTGCTTTGGTTAAAAATCTGAACTTTAATTTAATCTCTGTGTCGCAACTTCTTGAGGATGGTTTGGAAGTGCGCTTTAAGAAGGGCAATTCTTCTGTGGTTGACTCTAGAGGGTCTTTGGTTTGTCAGATTTTACCCTTCGGTAAAGTTTTTCGAATTGACTTCTCTAGTTCTTTTGGCCCTTCTCGCTGTTTGATTGCTGGATCTTCTTCTGAGCTCTGGAAGTGGCATAGGAGGTTAGGTCATTTGAGTTTTGATCTGCTAGTCAGGTTAAGCTCTATGGACCTCATCCGAGGATTGCCCAAGCTTAAGATGGAGAAGGATCTAGTTTGTCATCCCTGTCGTCATGGGAAAATGGTTGCCGCTTCTCACTCACCTGTGACTCAGGTGATGACTTCGTATCCAGGCGAGCTTTTACATTTGGACACTGTAGGTCCAGCTCGGGTACGCTCAGTCGGTGGGAAGTGGTATGCACTAGTGATTGTTGACGACTTTTCTCGTTTCTCGTGGGTTTTCTTTTTGGAGTCTAAGGATGAAACTTTTCAATTTGTCCATGACCTGATTTTGAAGCTGAAGAATGAGAACAATGGTCGGATGCGAGCAATTCGCTCTGACAACGGCTCTGAGTTCAAGAACTCTCAATTCGTCAGCTTCTGTGGTGATCAGGGTCTGGACCATCAGTTTTCTTCTCCTTATACTCCCCCACAGAACGGCGTTGTGGAACAAAAGAACCGCACGCTAGTTGAGATGGCCAGGACAATGCTCGATGAGCACAGGACTCCTAGGCGTTTTGGGGCTGAGGCCATGAACACGGCTTGCTATCTGGCCAACCGCATTTTTCTTCGAGCTTACATTGGTAAGACATCATATGAGTTGCGGTTTGGCAGACAGCCCAAGGTAAGCCACTTGCGAGCGTTTGGCTGCAAGTGCTTTGTGCTCAAGAAGGGAGGGCACTTGGACAAGTTTGAGTCTCGTTGTTGGGATGGTGTTTTTCTTGGTTATGCATTGCATTCTCGAGGCTTCCGTGTTTGGAACCTCGAATCCCAGCTGCTTGTCGAGACGTGTGAGGTTTCTTTTGATGAGTCCTTGCCTTCTTTGACTCCTTCTTTTGAGCTTTCTGGTGATGATGAGCTCGGAGAGTCCATCTTCGAGGAAGATGAGGATACTCCAGCGGCTGTTGAGGGCGGGCCTTCTGCATCCCCCACAGAGCCCACACCTTCTGTGACTTCGACTGATGATGAAGGCGGACCTCTGATCACTTCTTCCACTTCGATCGAGCCCCTTCAGTCGAGTCCAGAGGTGCCAGCTGCTGACTCCGGTGAGGTGACTTCAGATCACCAGGGAACCCGAGCAGTTCAGCGTGACCACCCCTCAGAGCTCATCATTGGTGATTTGACTGAGAGGACTTTGCGTTCTTCTGCCTCTCTCGCTGTGTTTGCTGAATCTGCGTTTGTTGCATCTTTTGAGCCCAGAGACGTTTCTCATGCTCTTTCTGATTCAAATTGGATTAATGCTATGCAAGAAGAGCTTGAGAATTTTGTCCGCAATCGGGTTTGGACACTAGTTGAGCCGCCACCTGGATGCAACCCCATAGGTACCAAGTGGGTATTCAAAAACAAACAAGGTGAAGATGGGATTGTGGTGCGCAACAAGGCTCGACTAGTTGCCCAGGGTTATTGCCAGAAGGAAGGTATTGATTTTGAAGAAACCTTCGCTCCTGTGGCCCGCCTTGAGTCCATTCGTATTCTTCTAGCTTTTGCCGTTTCGAAAGGTTTTAAGCTTTTTCAAATGGACGTTAAGAGTGCTTTTCTGAACGGGTACATAGAAGAGGAGGTTTATGTTAGGCAACCCCCCGGTTTTGAGAACCCTAAGTTTCCTCGACATGTTTTTAAATTGCACAAAGCTTTATACGGGTTGAAACAAGCCCCCAGGGCTTGGTATGACCGGTTAAAGCAGTTTTTGTTGGGGAAGGGTTTTGTGATGGGTTCTGTGGACAAAACTCTTTTCTTGCTCAGAGATGCTTCAGATTTCTTAGTTGCTCAGATTTATGTGGACGATATTATCTTTGGCGGTACTACTGATTCTCTTGTGTCCAAGTTTTCTGAGCAGATGCACAGTGAGTTCGAGATGAGCCTCATGGGTGAGCTCAAGTATTTCTTAGGGCTCCAGATCAAGCAGACCAAGGACGGCACCTTCATCCACCAAGGTAAGTACACTCGTGACATGCTTAAGAAATTTGACTTTGGTGGTGAACTGAAGCCGCAGATGACCCCGATGGGCACTTCTGGGGGTCTGGACAAGGACGAGAGCGGCGTCAAGGTCAATGAGAGAGAGTTTCGAGGGATGATCGGTTCGCTGCTATACTTGACGGCGACGAGGCCAGACATACAGTTCGCCGTAGGACTTTGCGCGCGTTTTCAGTCTTCACCACGCGCGTCTCATCGGCAGGCTGTCAAGCGCATCTTCAGGTATCTTACTTATGCGCCTGATCTCGGTCTTTACTATTCAGCATCGTCATCTCTTGATTTATCTGGCTTTTCGGACGCTGACTTTGGTGGGTGCCGGTTGGATCGCAAGTCGACTTCCGGTACTTGCCAGTTTCTTGGTTCTTCCCTTGTATCTTGGTCTTCTCGAAAGCAATCTGGAGTTGCTCTTTCGACCACAGAGGCCGAGTACGTAGCTGCTGCTAGCTGCTGCTCACAGATGGTTTGGATGATCTCCACTCTTCGAGACTTTGGGTTGCTCTTTCCTACCAGGGTTCCATTGTTTTGCGACAGCACTAGTGCTATTAGTGTAGGGAAAAACCCGTGTCTCCATTCAAAAACCAAACATATTGATGTGCGCTTTCACTTCTTGCGGGATCAATATGAGAAAGGTGTCATTGACCTTATTCATGTTGATACCCATCATCAGTTAGCTGACATTTTCACCAAACCCCTAGATCAGTCTACTTTTGAGCGTTTACGAGGGGATTTGGGTGTTGTGTATCCTTTCTAGGATATTTTGCGTCAGTTTTTCTTTTCTCTTTACTCTTTTCTTGAGTCTTTTTGTGAGTGTTCATATCTTGCATATTCACATATCACACTTTAGAGATGCTTCTGTTATATGATTGAACTGCTTTACTTATTCTAGCTGGTACATGCTTTTGATTACTTGTCGATGATCATGCTTTGCTTCAGTTAAAATGATATCTGTCATATGCATGGCTTTTACGCTTTCAACTTGAAAAATGATCACCATTGCCTCTGGTAACTAGCATGTGTAGGCTGAGAGCTTTTGCTATCTGTTACATGCCTTGTAGCTAGTTCATCACATAGATGCAGATATGCAACTTGGACATCTTTATGCTTTAACATGGAAAATGTGCTATAAAAATGATAAAAATCAAAAAATGAATGAAAATTCCATTCCTTTTTATGCTTAAGTCGAAAAGATCCAAGTGGGTTTGCTTTGTCGCATTATATTGTTCTGGACTGCTTACCATAGCACTTTGGTATGAACTAGGACAGTGTAGTGTATGCCAAGACCAATGTCTTAAGCTTCTGATGGTCCAGTTCTGGCCTAGGCTTGACTTGGTCGGTTAGCATAAGGTTTGACATGCAAATAACCCTTGGCAAAAATGAAAAAGGAAAATTGAAAAAGCCTGAACATTTAAAAGATAACAAGTCTGCTGAAGCACTTTGTTTTTGGACAATGCTTATCTTGGTAGATATCAGTTAGCTTCTGCATCTCATGTTTTACCTTGCTTGTTTACTAGCCACTGTGGTGATGCTTTTATTTGCAAAAACTGAAAAATGCGTGCTAAATGACTTTCTTTAGATATCATCTCTTGCACTGATCATGCCATGTGTCTTAGACAGTATTTCTTTTGCTATACCTGTTAGACACTGTATTTGCAGTCAATCATATCTGAGAAGCATGCTTTCTACACTCCACCTGCACCCCAGTTGCATTCACTGCATATTTTGAGGGGGAGTTGCTTTTCAGGGGGAGTCTGTGTCTCTTTTTGAGTGCTTGATGAGTTCACTTGTCAACAAGGGGGAGAAATTTTGGGATCAGAGTTTAAGGGGGAGTTCTTACTCTGTTGATATCCTTGTTGTTCTGAAAATCGCACTCATTTTGCGTTGTGTTTTGGTTAACCATAATGACCGTTTCTTGCCTTTGGTTGGCTTTTGGTCATTAGGGTTAAACTTTTACCTTATTTTTCTTCTTCCTTGTTTCTCTTGTGTTTTGTTTTTGTGTTTCCACATTTGCTTCACAGGTGCTGAAGAGCTGAGAATTGAGGAGTGTTGACAATGCTCTCATCAAGGGGGAGATTGAGGAGCCATGCTGAATAGCGTGGGCCTCATGGCTCTAGAAGTGATGAGTCATTGTCAATGATAGTCAACAAGGACTGAAGAAGAGAAGAGATCTGCTGTTTCATGGGCCGCGTGTGACTCAGGTACACGGGCAGCGAGCGACTGTCGGGCAGAGGAGGCTGCGAAGTCGGGCTGGCCCAATCCGGGTGCATGGGCCAGAAGCAGTAGAAGACCCACTGGGCTGTTGACCAGGACTGACTCAGGTACACGGGCGGTGAGCGATTGCCGGGCTGAGAGAGCTGCGGAGTCGGGCCGGCCCAATCCGGGTACCTGGTGCAAAGCTGGTGGAGGCTTTGTCAGTTTCGGCGTAAAACTGACAACCGTTGATTTTGTATCCGACTGTCCAGAAGAGTAGCTTCAGGATATGTCATCTGTTACTCTAGGCCCACAGTCAGTCAGTTGTGTCTGTAAAAATACCTAAGGGCAGTAGAGTCTTTTTCTGTATTTTTGAGTCTGTAAAACCCTAAGGGGCTGGTAGAATATTCCTAGTGTTGGGCTGCCTATAAATAGGACCCCAACCCCTAGGGTTTGGACTACCCTTTTGTGCTGAAATCAAATCCACCCATTGGGTCATTTTGCCCACTCCCTTCTCTCTCCTGTGTGCGCCGCCAGGGGCTTCCTCTCCCTGTTCTTGCATTATTTTCACTCAAATCTCTTGGATGCTTTAATGCTTTGGTCCCTGGTGAATTTATTGCTTGCATCTTGTTCGGTTTGGGGAGTTATTGCCTTACCTACGGGCTGCTGAATTTATTCTTGAAGAGAAGCTTCTTCGGCTGGGAGTGTTCTTCACGGTGGTAGTACTAGTTCTTGCTGTTGCAAGTAGTACTGCTTTACTGTAGCTACAGTGTTCGGCTGCAGCTTTTCACCTTCTATCCCCCAACTTTTTGATCGAAGCTGACAGTCTCTTTTGCCTTTTCCTGGTGTGTCTGGCGAAGCTCGGTTCCGTGCGAAGCCCCTCAACTCCGTGAGGCAGGCTTCGATCGAACGTCTTTAAAGACTTCGCTCAGACTTCGAACTTCGGTTTTTGTGTCTGAGTTGCTAGCTTCGAAGTTCTTCCTGTATTGGACAACATCGCATACTTCGAACTAGCATACTCCGAATCTATCTGTTCGAAGTGCATACTTCGTTAGGCTTCGAAGTGGGGTTCGAAGTTTTGTCTGTTCTGACAGACTTCGCTTCTTTGTTCGAAGGTTGTCTGTTTGTGTATTGTGTTCGAAGTTTTTGTGTTCGAAGGTTTAGCTTCGAAAGCTTTCGGTTCTAAGTGTGTTCGAAGTTTTGTCTTCGAAGTGCATACTTCGAAGCAGGCTTCGGCACTGTTTTACTTCGCTCCGAAGCTCGTGACTCGAAGTTGTGTTCGAAGTCTTGTCTTCGAAGTGCTTACTTCGAACCAACCTCCGGCCCTGTTTTTACTTCGCTTCGAAGTACACTTCGTTTCTTACCACTTCGAACTAGGCTAGACAGTGACACCTTCGGCACTTCGGACAGACTCCGTCATCAACCTCCGAAGCAGACCTCGACGTGCGAAGGGGGCTTCGCCAAGTTTCGAACAGGAGACAACTTTGGACAGTAACTTCTCGTTTCACCTTATACATATTTAGATCATTTCATGGAGAAGTATAGGCCTGTTACAACTTGTTTATCTGCCTAGATGCACCACTTTAGTTTTACACTGTTTATCATCAGTTGCTTCTAGGTTAGAAACCTTTAGACTTAGGCCTTCTGTTTATTTTCTGCTGCGTAGTATTTTTGAGGTGCGTTGGGTATTGGGAACAGGCCATTGATTCGAAAGAATTTTTAAGGCGCCCATTCACCCCCCCTCTGGTCGCTACTTTCGGTCCTACACATGTTTAGAGGAAGATGGTTTTGAATTCGTAATAAAGAACAAGGGGGAGATCTTTTACCAAGTGACATGTTTTGGCTCTTTTCTAAGTTTTTATGATCATTTGTGCGCTTAACTTGCAACTTTCATCATGTGTTTGTTTGGGGTTGTCAATGCACTCATCAAGGGGGAGATTGTGAAACCAAGTGTGGTCGCACTGTGGTTTCTGTCTTTATGATCAGTGATTGACAAGGATGAGCGATCGAATGAGTGAGTGATGGTTTGATTGCATCAATGGGATCGATATGTGGTCATGAAGAGTTGATGCCGAGGTGATCGGTGTGCATTGCATCTCTTGTTTTGGCTTGTCTCATGTGTGCAGGGTGAAGATGCTAACCAACTGTCAACGGCGGGTGATCAAGGGTCAAGCGAGGAGCTCGATGCCAAAGGATCAAGGATGTCGGGTGAAGTTGGAGATGATCTCAGGAGTGCACGAGGAGATAAAGCAAGACATGGATGGAGAGATGGTCGAGACGGTGTGGCGGTCAAGTCAGTGAAAGGGAGGCCAGTGCAACTGATCAGACGACTCAAGGGGATCGAGAGTGGGAGAGACTTGCTGGCGGTCGAGTTCGCGGATTGGTGTCACATGTCGGCGATCGAGGAGGCTTTGTCGGTTTTTGGTGAAAACCATCTCATCTTTAAATGTTTCTTTAATTCCAAGAATTAGGAGTCTATTTGTGTTTAGTATTTTAGAGTAAGTGTAAACTTTTAGTATTTTTCAGAAATTCCATATTTCTGAAAATATATTAAAAGATTAGAGTCAAGTTGTAATAAAAAGTAGAGTCTATTGTGGGTATTTTTCAAAATATGTAATTCTGAAAATATCGCATGATCCTTTAGCTAATCTGAATATTCTCAAGGGTCTACTTGTAAAGTGTCCTCCTAGGGTGGCCTATAAAAGGGGGTCCAAGGCCTAGGGTTAAATTTCTCCTCCCCTTTTTGGCTGCTCTCTTTGGGGGCTGAACATTCTAGAGAGAAATATTTGTCACAATTATTATCTCCTCTCTCTTTTTCTTCTTGTTTGCTGGCCGATCTACAGAATTCTGTGTTTTCATCGCTGTTTCTCCAATGTCCTAGATATGCTATAGGAAAGCGTCAGCACTGTTTCACATTGGTTTTCCAGAGAAGAAGTCTTTAGTCGATTTATTCCCTTCGGTTCAGAACCCAGTTCCTGCGATAGAAGGTTCTGATTGCAACCAATTTTTGTTGCATCCAGTTAAGTATTTGTGTTTCATTTTCTTTCTAAATCATTGCTTCTTCTTCTGGTTTTGCTCTGGATGCATTTTATTCAATCTTTGCTAGAAAATCATCTCAGTTAGCCAGTGTTCTATTGATTTATTCAGTCTGTTTAGCAAGAAAGTTCTGAGAGCTCAAGCAACTTTCAAGTGAGCAATCTGTAGCCTAATTGTACCTGGATGTTCTCTGTTGTTTTCAGAAGGTTTTACTGACTTATTCTTCCTTGATCTTGCGGCTACTGTTTGAGTTTCTTCTTCTCAAACCTTGTGCAACATTCTGTGCCATGAATATTTGACATGCTACAGGATATACTTTGAGTAAAATTCCTGATGCATCCAATTACAAATTGAGTGGATTGTTTTATGATCACTTGGTATTGATTCTTCAAATCTTCTCAGTGTATTTTTCTCAGCACTACTGTTCATCATCTCATTGCCATACGTATTCTTCTTGATGATATATAGGAGCCTGCCTAGGTACTGATTCTGATCCGAAATAGTAGTGCAGTTCAGAGTTTCGTTTTACTTCTTTGGTTCTTGATCCTGTGCTAAATATCATTGATGGTATTGCAATCTGAACATCTGAAATTCACTTCACTGCTGTTCATTATGCATATACACTTCAGAGTTCGTGCATGAAGTAAACCTACAGCGTTGAGGAAATTATTCCCTTGATTTATTTGCACAGCTGTGTTCTTGATTAAATTTTCTGGACATCATTTCTTCACTATGCAATGTTTGGCTATGATTCACTGATGTTCTATTTCATTGCCATTAATCTGCAATAGGGCTGTGAACATAAGTGTTTCTTCTCTTGCTTGATTTCTCTTGCAAATCAAATCAGGAATCATACTTGTGTTCAGTTTAAAATCTACAAAAATCTTGAGTTCTTTTTACTGTGCAGTTTTTCTAGAACTCTCATGTTCTGATAAACTTTAATTTGTGAGCATCTGCATGCATTGTGTTCTGATTTCAACTGAAGGTCAACATATTAGCAGTAACTATGTTGATCTAATTTGAAGTTATTTTGGTTCTCTGAATATTTGCATTAAGTTGGAGTACAAGTGAATATTGTGTAGTGAATTCTGTTTCTCACTGTTTGAATTGTTCAGGAATCATTGTGTTTTGACATTGAACAATTTGCCTCTGATTTATCTCTGTTGTACCTCCGGTTGCTTGTTCGAGAGTGTACTGTTCATCCATGGCACACAGATTCAACATCTGGCTGGTTTTCTTGCCTCAATCAGTGTAGTGCTTCCTGCCTGGATTGATTTTTCACTGGACTTCCATCAAGTGTGGTTGAGTTTCGTTTTTGGTTCGGCAGTGCAAGTGTATTCATTAGTTTCTCTACAGTCTACGCATTGGTCATTGTTTCTAGTTTGTTGTCTTGATTCTCCATCACGACATGTTCTCTCTAGTATACTAGTTGGGAGTTTTCTATTGAATGATTAAGGCTATTGTTGGTGTAAAAGATTACGCTAACAGGGTTTCTAGAGATTAGAAACTAATAAACAAAGTGTTTGCGAAGTGAACTATTTCAAGCCTCTAAATTGGATAATAGCTTAAAGCAGTTCGAAGATGTGTATTGAATAACTCAGTATTCGATCATCATTACAGGGTAAAACAGGGGGTATTTATGTGCCAAAATCTTAAGAAAAAGATCATTTTACTCCTCTATTACAACCGACATAGTGGAAACTATTCGGTACCCTTAATAGGGCTAAAATGGTAAAAGACTAATCTAATGAGAAAGAAGATAAGTCTTCCATCTTAGCTGGCAGGGAGGTTCTTCGAAGAGTCAACGTTCGAAGCTATACTCTGAACAAGAGCCCGCTTTGATTCTTCGAACTTGACCTGGTTCTAAATCAGAGTTAAATACTGGAACTCCGGTTTAATAGATTGCCTTCGTATTGTTGTTGTAGTGACCCTGAGGATGAAGTATTTTCCCCCAACAGTAGCCCCTCGAATACGCTTCTCCGCTTGATCTGTAAGGTTAGGAGAGCAGTATACGCAAGAAAAATAATCATGCGTAGGCGTTATCAAATCTTATCAACCTTCGAAATACACGAAGATTCATAACTTCGAATTGATTTCTAAGAGAGTTATATTCGAACAATCCTGGAATCAATTTTTATGAAGCTAGAAAGCCCTTTTGTTGGACCGGAAATGGCGACCAGAGGGGGGTGAATGGGAGCTTTTTAAAAAACTTGGGCTTAAAACAGCCTTCGGTTTTAATTCTGCCTACTACGGAACAGGCTTCGAACACCAACCTTCGAAGGTCTGGTTCGGAGGTACTTGACAGCTCCGAACACAGGCTTCGCAAGGAGTAAAAGTCCGAAGCCAAGCAGACTTCGCTCCACCCACAACCCCGAAAACAACTCTGCTAAGTCAGTGCAGGCTCCGCACACAGGGTGCTTCGAGCAGGCTTCGCACTTCACCCTTCGCAAGAGTAGACAACCCTCTGAGAACTTCGACCTAATACTTAGCGACAACAACTGGTGCTGGGCTTCGTACTACGAAGGTCTAAACGCACACTGGTAGACTATGCTAGGGGCTTCGACACGAGAAGCAAAAACGGGCTTCGATCAGGGCTTCACTAGTAAGCAGCGAGGTCTAGCCTCCTGTTACACAGAGCGAAAGCGCACTGAAAAACACACTTCGCGCACAACACACTTCGCCAACACAGGCTTCGATGCACTGTCACAAGTCACTCAAGGTGACACACAAATGGACGAAGTATGCATCGATGTATGTAAAACAAGCTCAAGCAAAAAGCACACAGAAGCAGGGCTTCGCCGCTTGAACAAGGAACACAGTAAAATTGATCTCACTGGATGAATACAGAGTGGAGGCTAGTACAGGAGCTCAACAGTAAATGCTCAAAGTGTTAAATGTTACCTACCCAGCCCCCATATTTATAGCAAACAGTTCACCCAAGTGAATTGACTACTTTACCCCTAGGGTTTACACCAGTTTTGTCTCTACAGAACAGAGGGGTACAAAAGGTAGTCAACTTTATTATGGAGGCTTCTCTGTCAGCTTTGCAGAGGGGACAACGTCAGCTTTTTGCAGAGCAGACAGTGTCAGCCTTTGCAGTATTTGACCTTCCTAAAGCCCCCCTTCGCACGCGAGGGGTGCGGTAGCTTCGGTGAGAAGCCTTGAGCCTGATGGCCTTCGCTTCACCGAAGATAGCCTCCGATACAGCGACGGTTTTGAGCCGAAGCCGTCAAAGCCCTTGGGCCTTCGCACCACCACCTCCGGAGTGGACCACCACGGCTTCGCAGCTACTCCCAGCTCGAACTCCGTCAGTCCGTGTACCGAAGCCATGCATGGCCGAAGCACCACAAGTCAACCTCGCTCCGAAGCTAGCCTCGCTCCGAAGCCTTCCTCACTCCGAAGCCCCACCTTCGGAGTACCACCCTTCGAAGTCCCTCCTTTGTCCAAGGCCTCCGCACGAAGCATTCCATGAGCACTTCGTCGCAGTGTCTCTCCCCGAGCACACTCCTCGACGAGCCTCACCCGGACCATGCCTTTGACGCGCCTCGACTTCTGAGACCTTCGTCGGGTACCTTCGAGTGTCTCCTTCCGGAGCACACCTCGAACACTTTGCCTCCGCAGAGGACTTGATCCACCATACTCCGAAGTCACTCCATCCGGAGTACCCTTCGAAATGCCTCGCCTCCAAGGACTTTGTCTCGGAGTACCTTCACCCGGAGCCATGCTCCGCACTTACTGCCTTCTCCTGGTGCACCTCGACCCGAGGACTGACCCAGACCCCTTCACAGCCACCGTGATGGAGCTCCCCGCTCCCCTGGCATCAAGCCTCCTGCTTGACCCAGGTTCACCTGCTACGAACCGTCTGTCACCTCCGCAGTCCCCTGCGCACCACAGACAAACAGACAAGTGCATCCAGTACTCCGGAGACCTCTTCGGGTTAGCAACCTTCGGTACACACTCCGGTGTACCGCCCAAAGTACTGAGACCTCCGGTATGAACCCAGTCATCGTGTACTGTCGGACCCCTCCGACAAGCACACTCTGCTGCAACAACTGCATCAACCAAACCACCGAACCCTTCGGTGAAACCATGATATGACCACGCTGACCACTCCAACCTTTACACCGACCACTTCGACCATAGCGACTCCAATACATGTTTTTGATGGACCAATTACACGCAGTCGAGCTAAGAAGCTTCAACAAGAGGTGCACGCGCTACTTTGTGAAATTCATTTTACTATTAATGAGAGTTATATACTACCTAAGTCGTGTACATTGCTAATGCTCAGGTTTACCAAGAAGGATGACAAGAACTCACAAGGAAATGGACACATAGAAGAATCATGCTCGAACCAAGCTAGTCCTGCAGAATCGTCTCAAAGAAATAATCATAACTTTTGATTTACAAAAGCTATGAAGGCAAATGAGCACTTTTTGGAAAACTCTTGAAGTCTAGTTTCCAATGAATCTAACCCCGACCAATTTGAAGTTCGCATGAAGGCGTCCGACCAGTTTTAGTGCTTGCTGGTTTGAAGGTCAACAGTCTGCATGAAGTCAATGTTCTCGTATTAAAACTGCATCATTCTACCGAGTTACATGGTGCATATTATACATGGTGTGAAAGCTTATCAAGTCACCTTTCCAAGGGATCCAACCGTTCGTGAATTGAAGCTTCCAAGGAGGAGTTATTGCTGAAATACCGAAGACCGCTCAGAAGACCAACAGCCACGCGGAAACTCTCCAGAAGCTGATTCGTTTTCACATAGTTCGCCTAGTATTTTCGTTTCGTGTTCGCACCTATCTTCAAGGTCTACTCCTTGTATAAATACCCCCTAGCACCATTGTAATCGGCACCTTTGATGATTGAATACAGAACCCCTTGTTTAGCTGCGTGCTAACAAACTCAGAGAGAGATCTCTACCTTCCTTTGCTCTTGTGATTTCCTTCGCGGGATTACAGAAGCAGCGGCTTCATCCGCTCCCAATTGGTGCTCCTACTCCCTTCAAGGTCCTCCTTGATTGATTGTAGGCTGTGTTGGTTGGTTCTTTGAGAGTGTGGTTGGGCGAATCCTCGATTCAGGTTGCCGGTTAAAGACGGTGGTTGGCTTCGAGTTTTATTTGCCAGGTTGCACTAGTTATCGCTGCTTGCAGCAAGTTATCCGGCTATTCTATAGCTAGTTATTTGAAGATCGATCCTACGACGTGAAGATCGGGACCCTGTGACGCATCATCTGGTATCAGAGCTGATCGGTTTCCACGGTAGGATTCTTTACCCTTAGCTACATATATTTTGTTTCGTCCTATCCACCAAAAGCCAAAAAAAATATATACATATATATTGTTTAGCCCTTTGTTTCAATCTGTTATTTTAGTGAGTTCAGTTAATTTTCAGTCCATTAGAGTCTTTGTTTTAGTTGCTGATCATTTTCCGTCGTGTGTCCTTTGAACCTCTTATATATCTGGTCATTGTGTTCAGTTCTATAAAAAAAAGGTAAAAGAAAGAAAAGTTCAAAAAAAGGAATGTTGAGAAAAAAAATTGTGAAAGAAAAGTTTAAAGATCAGTTCGTTTGAGAGCACAGTTGCTGAAAGTTTGTGTTTCAAGTTGTGCAACCAGATCGCTATCTTTTGTTGGTACAAAATTTTGGTTGGGTTTGATTGCAACACTTGCATCCCAATCATACTCCTTGTTTACATCAATCTGAGATTTTCTTTGCACGTGTGTGTGATCCATTTACATCTTTAGCATTTTGAGATCAGCACTAAGCAGGGAACCTCTAGTTTGGATTGTTACTTAACTTTACAACAACTAGAATTCAGATTGCATTCCTTGTTTATAATCCCCACCAAGATCCACATAAAAGCCATCGTAATCGGTACTCTCTGGTCTTGTATTCGCTTAACCATCACTCTCGGTACCACCACACATTTTGTTTCTCTGTAACCCGCAGGAACTTCACTGAGCCTCGGTTGGTAAGAGAAGTGAGATTGAGAGATCCCACATATATTTTTATTCCACATATACTCTTGTTCCTTTGTTGTCACTAATTTTACAGAAAGATGGGTGACGGCGTTGAGATCAATGATTGTGTCACCATGGCACAATTTAATGAATTCCAGCAAAGTCTAGAAGAGAGACAAGATCGGTTGGCCCAAGATTTTCAAACCATACAAAATGAAATTAGGGGACGTCGTCCACCTAATGATGGAGCAAGCACCCATGGTGAAGAAGGTGATGATAGTGATGGAAGAGGAGGAAGAAGAGGACGGAGGAACCGAAGTGCTGCACATGGAAGAGGGAGGGGCTGGAATCGAAGAAATCAAGACACTGAAGAATCTGAATCTGAAAATGATGATAATCATTCCCATCATGATCGCCAACATCGTAGAGGAGGCCATCGTGAAGAGATGCTTGGTAAACTGAAATTTACCATGCCAAAATTTGATGGAGGATCTGATCCTGAAGCTTATTTCACTTGGGAGTTGAAGGTCGACAAGATCTTTCGCTTGCATAATTATACAGAAGAGAAGAAGTTGGCTATGGCATCTCTTGAGTTTGAAGGATATGCTATGATTTGGTGGGAGCAACTTCTCCAAGATCGTGAAGAAGATGGAGAACATCCTATTGCCACATGGGCAGAGATGAAACGTGAAATGAGAAGACGTTTCGTGCCAAAGCATTATCGGCGTGATCTTTTTGATAAACTACAGAATTTGAAACAAGGAAGTTATTCTGTTGAAGAGTATTATAAAGAGATGGAGAAGGCAATGATTAGAGCCAACATATATGAAGAAGAAGAACAAACTATGGCACGATTCATGGCTGGGTTGCATCGAAATATTCAACGCATTGTTGAGTTTCAGTCGTACCGTCGTCTTATTGATTTGGTACATCAAGCCTCCAAAGCTGAACGCCAACTGCAGCAAGATACCAAGAGCAGTAAGTCTTTGCCTTTTGGTACGAGGACTATGTCTGGAGGAAGCAAGTTAAATTCTAAGTTTACTACTGCACCGTCAGATGCGAAAGGTTCATTTGGAGGCTCATGTTCTAATGCTCAAAGTAATTTTAGTGGGAAGAACTCTGCTACCCCGAGCACGAGTTCCAAACCAGCAGCTTCCACCTCCACTTCAGTGGGTTCTACATCCAAGAGTAGTGGGATTCAGTGTTTCAAGTGTGGAGGTCATGGACATGTTGCTAGAGAGTGTCCAAATAATAGAGTGATCATTGTAACTGATAATGGAGAGTACGAATCAGCCAGTGAAGAGGAAGATATGGAAGAAGAAGCCCATGAAGAAGAGGAACATACCGGCTGTGATTTTGAGCAAGGTGCTGCTCTTGTGGTGGCCCCAATATTGAGTGTTCAGATGAAGGAAGCTGAGAACGGCCAGCGGCATAATTTATTTCAGACAAGAGCCAAAGTGCAAGATAAGGTAGTAAAGGTGATCATTGATGGAGGAAGCTGCCATAATCTTGCTAGTCGTGAGATGGTTGACAAGCTTGATCTGAAACTTCTGCGACATCCTCATCCATATCATGTCCAATGGCTTAATGATTCCGGTGACATCAAGATTGGATACAAAGTAAAAGTTCCCTTCAAGATTGGTGAATATGTTGACACGGTAGAGTGTGATGTGGCACCCATGTCCGTATGTCACATACTACTCGGGAGGCCATGGCAATATGATCGATATACTCAGCATTGCGGGAGAACAAATCAGTACACTCTAGATTTGAAGGGGAGGAAGTTTGTACTCAAACCTATGACACCACAGCAAATTCTTGCTGAGCATTTGCAAAAGAGATCTAGTATGAGAGATGAGATTGGAAAGGAAGAGAAAAAGAATTCGAGTGCCTTCCACAAATCAGAGAGTGAGAGCCACCAGCCCAATATGAAAAAATTTTTGAGAGATCAAAAGAAAGAAGAAGAAAAAAATTTAGTCATGTTAGCCACAAAATCTGAGATGAGAGAAGTAAGGAACAACCCAGATCAAGTACTCTTTGTACTTGTGTGCAAAGACATTTTAGTGTCAGCTAACGATAACACCTCTTTTCCTAGTATGGTGTCTCATCTTTTGCAGGAATATGAGGACGTTTTTTCAAAGGAAACCCCGAATGGATTACCTCCTGTACGTGGGATTGAACATCAGATTGATCTTATTCTGGGGGCTGCTCTTCCAAATCGACCACCATACCCCACCAATCCTGAAGAAACAAAGGAGATACAAAGGCAAGTACAAGAACTTCTCGATAAAGGTTATGTTCGTGAAAGCTTAAGTCCTTGTGCTATTCCTGTTATTTTAGTACCAAAAAAGATGGTTCTTGGAGGATGTGCGTTGATTGTAGAGCCATAAATAACATCACTATTCGCTATCGCCATCCTATTCCTCGATTAGAAGACATGCTTGATGAATTAAGTGGTTCCATAATATTCACTAAAATTGATTTGAAAAGTGGGTACCATCAAATAAGAATGAAAGCTGGAGATGAATGGAAAACTGCTTTTAAAACAAAATTTGGGCTGTACGAATGGCTAGTTATGCCTTTTGGTTTGACTAATGCTCCAAGTACTTTTATGAGATTGATGAACCATGTTTTGAGAGCCTTCATTGGAAAATTTGTGGTTGTTTATTTTGATGATATCTTAATTTACAGCAAGTCTTTTAAAACGCACATGAATCATATTCGACAAGTCCTAGATGAGCTCCGAAAGGAGAAATTATTTGCTAACCTTGAGAAGTGCAGTTTTTGCACAGACTATGTTGTGTTCCTTGGCTTTGTTGTTTCAGGAAAAGGAATTGAAGTGGATGAAACCAAGGTGAAAGCCATCAAGGATTGGCCAACTCCAACGAATGTAAGTCAAATAAGAAGCTTTCATGGTCTAGCTGGATTTTATAGGAGATTTGTTAAAGATTTTAGTACCATTCCTACTCCCTTAAATGAATTAACAAAGAAAGGTGTTGAATTTAAATGGGGAAGTTCACAAGAAAATGCTTTTCAAGAATTAAAGAAACGCTTAACTGAAGCACTATTGCTTGTTCTTCCTGATTTCACTAAAACTTTTGAAGTAGAATGTGATGCCAGTGGAATTGGCATAGGAGGGGTTTTAATGCAGCAAGGCAAACCTGTAGCGTATTTTAGTGAAAAGTTGGGAGGTGCTCAATTGAATTATTCTGTATATGATAAAGAATTGTATGCTTTGGTGCGTGTACTTGAAACATGGCAGCATTATTTATGGCCAAAAAAGTTTGTTTGTTATCCATTCCGATCATGAAGCTTTAAAGTATTTGAAAGGCCAAGCAAAACTAAACCGACGCCATGCCAAATGGGTTGAGTTCATCGAGACATTTCCATATATTGTGAAGTATAAGAAAGGTAAGGACAATGTGGTTGCCGATGCTTTGTCTAGAAAAATCGTGTTGCTAAACCAACTTGAGGTGAAGGTTATAGGTCTTGAAAGTTTGAAAGACATGTATAATGATGACCCTGAATTTTCAGAACCATACACTCATTGTAAAGATGGAAAGGGTTGGGAAAAGTATCATATACATGATGAATTTTTGTTTAGGGCTAACAAGCTTTGTGTTCCAAATTCTTCGGTTAGATTGCTTTTATTGCAGGAGTCCCATGGAGGAGGATTGACAAGTCATTTTGGACAAAAGAAAACCTATGAGCTGCTAGGTGATCACTTCTATTGGCCCAAGATGAGGAGAGACGTCATCCGGTTCGTGGAGCATTGCATCACTTGTCACAAAGCTAAGTCTAAACTGAACCCTCATGGTTTATACACTCCTCTACCTGCTCCTAAAATTCCTTGGGAAGACATAAGTATGGATTTTGTTCTGGGATTGCCTAGAACTCAGAGAGGAAAAGATTCTGTTTTTGTTGTGGTTGATAGATTTTCAAAGATGGCTCATTTTATCCCTTGTAACAAGAGCGACGATGCTTCACATGTTGCTAATTTATTTTTCAGGGAAATTGTGAGGTTGCATGGGGTGCCTAAGACCATTGTATCTGATCGTGATGTCAAGTTTGTGAGCTACTTCTGGAAAACATTGTGGTCCAAGCTGGGGACCAAGCTTCTATTCTCGACCACTTGTCATCCTCAAACCGACGGACAAACTGAAGTGGTTAATCGAACCCTGTCAATGTTGCTGCGAACCATGGTGAAAAAGAACCTGAAAGATTGGGAGGACTGCTTGCCTCATGTGGAGTTTGCTTATAACAGGGCAGTACATTCTACCACTAACTTGTGTCCTTTTGAAATTGTTTATGGGTTCAAACCCATTGCTCCGATAGATTTGTTGCCTTTGCCATTACATGAGAGAACCAATATGGAAGCCTCCAAGTGTGCTGCATATGTCAAGAAGATACATGAGAAAACAAAAGAAGCAATCGAGCTAAAGGCGACACGTAAGGCTGCAAGTATGAACAAGCATAGAAAGAAGGTGTCGTTTGAACCAGGCGATTTGGTGTGGATTCACTTGCGTAAAGATCGCTTTCCTGATAAGCGCAAGTCCAAGCTGATGCCACGAGGGGATGGTCCATTTCGTGTTCTTGCCAAGATCAACGATAATGCATACAAGATTGACCTTCCACCAAGCTATGGCGTAAGCAACTCGTTCAATGTTGCTGACCTATCAGCATTCACAAGTGAAGACATTTTAGAGTCGAGGACGACTCCTTTTCAAGAGGGGGAGGATGATATGACCACACTGACCACTCCAACCTCTACACCGACCACTTCGACCACAGCGACTCCAATACATGTTTTTGATGGACCAATTACACGTAGTCGAGCTAAGAAGCTTCAACAAGAGGTGCACGCGCTACTTTGTGAAATTGATTTTACTATTAATGAGAGTTATATACTACCTAAGTCGTGTACATTGCTAATGCTCAGGTTTACCAAGAAGGATGACAAGAACTCACAAGGAAATGGACACATAGAAGAATCATGCTCGAACCAAGCCAGTCCTGCAGAATCGTCTCAAAGAAATAATCATAACTTTTGATTTACAAAAGCTATGAAGGCAAATGAGCACTTTTTGGAAAACTCTTGAAGTCTTGTTTCCAATGAATCTAACCCCGACCAATTTGAAGTTTGCATGAAGGCGTCCGACCAGTTTTAGTGCTTGCTGGTCCGAAGGTCAACAGTCTGCATGAAGTCAATGTTCTCGTATTAAAACTGCATCATTCTACCGAGTTACATGGTGCATATTATACATGGTGTGAAAGCTTATCAAGTCACCTTTCCAAGGGATCCAACCGTTCGTGAATTGAAGCTTCCAAGGAGGAGTTATTGCTGAAATACCGAAGACCGCTGAGAAGACCAACAGCCACGCGGAAACTCTCCAGAAGCTGATTCGTTTTCACATAGTTCGCCTAGTATTTTCGTTTCGTGTTCGCACCTATCTTCAAGGTCTACTCCTTGTATAAATACCCCCTAGCACCATTGTAATCGGCACCTTTGATGATTGAATACAGAACCCCTATTTTAGCTGCGTGCTAACAAACTCAGAGAGAGATCTCTACCTTCCTTTGCTCTTGTGATTTCCTTCGCGAGATTATAGAAGCGGCGGCTTCATCCGCTCCCAATTGGTGCTCCTACTCCCTTCAAGGTCCTCCTTGATTGATTGTAGGCTGTGTTGGTTGGTTCTTTGAGAGTGTGGTTGGGCGAATCCTCGATTCAGGTTGCCGGTTAAAGACGGTGGTTGGCTTCGAGTTTTATTTGCCAGGTTGCACTAGTTATCGCTGCTTGCAGCAAGTTATCCGGCTATTCTATAGCTAGTTATCTGAAGATCGATCCTACGACGTGAAGATCGGGACCCCGTGACGCATCAAACCACCTCCAAACACCTTCGGAGTTCCAACCTCCGAACCCCCTTCGGAGGTACCCCTTCGAACCAGAGGGTAAAAGCCTGTCAATCACTCACCACAAACACCAAAACCAACCCTAGGTTTCTCAATCTCCCCCTTGATGAGTGCATTGACAACCAAATTCAAGTTCAAGAAAATTAGAAAATTTCAGCACACAAGTGACCATAAAAACTCAGAACAGAGCCAAATCATGTCACTTGATAAAAGAATTTTCCTCCCCCTTCTCAAAAGAGTAAAAACCCTTTCGGCAAATCTCCCCTTTTTCAAGATAAAAACTCCCCCTGTGAAAATTATACCTTTTTGCAACAGAGAACCCAAATTTCTCCCCCTTTACGACAGAGAACGTAGCAAAATTTCTCCCCCTTTGGCAATGCAAGCATCAAGGAGCATGTAACAGATGCATTGCTCTTGGAAATGAGCAGAATTGCAAAGACATATAAAGCAAAAATATGCCAACAGTAATACCAATGATCATGGGCTCAGCTCAATTTAACATTCTCTAAAAAACATGATGATAGCATGTGAGTTGAACATTTTTGAAATAAAAGCATCACCACTTAGTCAAGGAAACTAGACAAGTAGAAGCAAGGACTGCGCAAAGCTAGTCAATTTCTACTCTAGATATACAAGTCTAGTTCAAATGGAGCTATGAAAGCAAACTTGATGATCAATGAGCTTGGTTGTTCTTTTTCATAATGCCAGGGGTTATTTGTTTGTCCACCTTATACTATCCAATCAGGCCAAGCCTAGGCATGAAAACCATCAGAAGCTTAAAGCAATGATTTTGGCATACACTACACTATTCTAGTTCAGACCAATGTGCAATGGTAGGCAGTCTAGAATAGAGTAGTGCGACAAACAAACCCACCTGGATCTTTTCACTTATGCAAATCATGGAGTTTGGAATTTTGGGATTAAGTGAACAAATTGTTTGGCACTTTATGAATATCCATGAAAATGTAGAACAATTTTTCAAGTTGCAATTTTTAGCATCCAAAGAAATGTGTCTTGCTATCAAGCAGATAAAAGATAGCTAAAGCAGTCCTGCCTAAACATGCTAGATTCAAGACTAAGCAGTGAGCATGATTTGATTTTGAAAAGAAAACATCATGCACATGAATGTTTCAGATAAATTAAAAGGAGTTGAGCTGTCATGATTTCATGAATTAAAATGTGGCATATAAGTGCAACAGATGTACATGCAATTTCACACATGATGAGCATATGTCATACAATTAAAGACATCTCCCCCTCACAAAATGCCGTAAGGGTGACAAATACCAAGTTCCCCATGCAAGTAGGCAAATCGAGAAGCATCGAGGGGTTTCGTGAAAATATCGGCTAGCTGGTGTTGGGTATCAACATATTGAAGTTCAATATCACCCTTCTCATTGTGATCTCTGAGAAAATGATACCGCACATCAATGTGTTTGGTTCTGGAGTGCTGAACCGGGTTGTTTGCAATACAAATAGCACTAGTGTTATCACAGAAAAGTGGAACACACTTATAATCTAAGCCGAAATCCCGCAAAGTGGAAGCCATCCACAAAATCTGAGAGCAACAGCTAGCTGCAACAACATATTCGGCCTCAGCCGTCGATTGTGCAACACTAGACTGTTTGCAGGAAGACCAGCAAACCAGAGAAGTACCCAAAAAATGACAAGTACCAGAGGTACTCTTCCTGTCAATCCTACACCCAGCAAAGTCCGCATCGGAATAACCTCGAAGACATAAAGATGAAGATGCTGAATACCATATACCAAATTCGAGGGTATGTTTGAGATACCTGAGTATGCGTTTTACCGCTTGGCGGTGCGAAGCTCGTGGTGAAGCCTGAAAACGAGCGCACAGACACACTGCGAAGTGTATGCCCGGCCTCGTAGCAGTCAAGTAGAGGAGGGAGCCGATCATGCTTTGAAACTCCTTCTGATCTACGGCTTCTCCATCTTCGTCATGATCCAATGCTACAGATGTAGCCATTGGAGTGGCGAGGGGCTTCGCATCTGCCATGTCGAATTTCTTGAGCAGGTCCTTGGTGTACTTCGTCTGGTGGACGAAAGTACCTTGTTTGCTTTGCTTGATTTGCAAACCAAGGAAAAAGGTGAGTTCACCCATCATGAACATTTCAAATTCCCTGCTCATGGTATCTGCAAACTCGGCAACCAAAGCATGAGAAGAGCCACCAAAGATGATATCATCCACATAAATCTGCACTAGAAGGAAATCTTTGCCATGCTTGAGAGTAAACAGGGTTTTATCAACAGAGCCCATCAAATACCCTCGCTCAAGCAGAAAAGACTTAAGTCTATCATACCATGCCCGAGGGGCCTGCTTGAGTCCATAAAGAGCCTTATGAAGTTTAAGGACTTTATGTGGGTACTTGGGGTTTTCAAAACCAGGGGGTTGTTTTACATAAACATCTTCACCTATGAAGCCATTAAGAAAAGCACTTTTCACATCCATTTGATAGAGTTTGAATCCCCGGGATGTCGCAAAGGCAAGCAAAATCCTAATGGCCTCAAGGCGAGCAACAGGTGCAAAAGTTTCAGTAAAATCAATCCCTTCTAGTTGAGAATAACCCTGAGCTACAAGCCTAGCCTTGTTTCTAACTATAGTCCCATCCTCCCCTTGTTTGTTTTTTAAAATCCATTTTGTTCCAATGAAATGAACATTTGGTGGAGGATCAACTAAAGTCCAGACTTGGTTTCTCTCAAAGTTTTCAAGTTCCTCATGCATGGCATTGATCCAACTAGAATCAGAAAGTGCATGACTAACATCTAAGGGCTCGAAGGAGGCAACAAAAGCGGAATCAATGAAATGAGCATGTGAACATGTTACCCTTTGATCAAGCTCACCAATGATCTGTTCAGGAGGATGCATCCTTTGAACATGGTGTGGAGCCTCGTGGCTGGATGCAGTCTCCCCCTCAACTTGTGCGTTGGAGTGGTCCAAGATGACCGATGTCGAGGTAGTTGCTTTGGGGCCTCGTGCCGAAGTGGTTGAAGCGGGGTCAGCTTCGAGGGTTGATGTCGAGGGTAGTAGGGGTTCATCCTCGAACTCTCCGGGATCTTCGTCTTCGAAGATGGTCTGTTCCATGTCATGTTCATTTGCCTGTTCAAGAGCAGAACTAACAGAGGGGGTTGATTCATCAAAAGTCACATCACATGACTCGATGACAGTGTTAGTTTCCAAGTTATAAACACGATAACAATGATCATGTGTAGTGTAACCCAAAAAGATCCCGTCAGAAGAACGCGACTCAAATTTATCCAAGTTACCACGTTTTAGGATGAAACAACGACAGCCAAAAACTCGAAGATGAGTAACCTTGGGCTGTCTCCCAAAACGTAGCTCATAAGATGTCAAGTTTAAAATTGAGCGCAAGAATATTGGGTTTGAGATGTAACATGCAGTGTTCATGGCCTCAGCCCAGAATTTTCTAGGAGTCCCGTGCTCATCAAGCATCGTCCTAGCCATCTCAACCAAAATGCGGTTTTTCCTCTCAACAACACCATTCTGTTGAGGAACCCGCGGAGTAGAGAATTGATGTTCTATGCCATGCTCGATGCAAAAGTCAACAAAGATACTATTTTTGAACTCGGTGCCATTATCACTTCAAATGAATTTCAATGCACCTGGGAGTTCAGTGAAAAGTCTCAAAGCCAAGCTCCGAAAGTGTGAAAACACTTCATCCTTGCTGGCAAGAAAGAAGACCCAAGAGTAGCGAGAGAAATAGTTGACAATGACTAACACATACCACTTGCCGCCTAAAGAACTAACCCGAGAAGGACCTACAGTGTCCATGTGGAGAAGTTCTCCGGGTTGTTCAGTCATCACTGTGGTGACTAGCGAATGCGAAGCGGCAATCATTTTTCCATGTCGACAAGGAGCGCAAACTAAATTCTTCTCAAACTTGAGCTTGGGCAATCCTCGGATCAGGCCTAGGGCACTCATATGCCCTAGTCTCCTATGCCACTTCCAAAGCTCAGAAGTCGAATGTGCAACAAGACAATGAGAAGAACCAGATGACTCTGAAAAATCAGCTCCAAAAACTCCCCCAACTCTAAAGATCTTACACACCACAATGCCATCAGAATTGAGCACTTGCGAAGTATCGCGATGAAATCGCACTTCGAAGCCCTCATCAAGCAACTGAGATACAGACAACAAATTGTATCCCAGGTTTTCAACCAAAGCAACATCTTTGAGAGTGAAATTCGAATTAATTCTTACCACACCTTTACCTTTTACTCTACTCCTTCAATTGTTTCCGAAGGTGATATGTTCCCTTTGCTTGGTTGTGGTGAGGCTGGAGAACCATGCTGCATCTCCGGTCATGTGGCGCGAACAACCGGAGTCCATGATCCACGTGCCCTCCAAGCCTCGATCTGTCGCCTACACATGATAAGAATATCTCGATCGCTCAGTGCTGGGGTGAGTGAAAAAATGACGAGGCATCCAGCACTGAGTGACACGAGTAGTAGGCACAGTAAAAGTAGATGGTCTACGCACATAATAATTCGAATGATGCAAAGTGCGAGGTCTACCTACATGCTGTGATCGAACAACATGTCGAGGTCTCCTACTCTGACGAGGTGCAAAGCTACTCGCCCGGGGTCTACCACCATATGGAACATGGTGAACACCTCGAGGAGCAAAACCTCTCTGAGAAGCACGAGGAGCCTCAAAAGCAGGACGATAGTAAAACTCAGACTCATGCATACCTAAAGATGCGTAATGCATGTCCTGGTAACTCATCGCCTGAGAGCGTCGCTCATCCTTGATGCGACGAAAACAGAACCCAACCAAATGACCCGCCCGCTGACAATAGGAACAATGAAACACTCTCCTCGGGGCACTCTCATGGGTCTTAGGAGCAAGTCTCACAGGCTCCTTGGGCTTATGCTGAGTGGTTTTCTTGGGAGGATTTTTCTTGGCAGGAGGAGTGGTTTTCTTTTGAGCTCGGGTAGGTTTCTTGGATGGTGGAGTGTCTAACAGAGCTCTCTCTTTCTCTAGGGTAGTGGGAGAGGTAAAAATAGTTTTGTTTCCATTTTCTGAAGGAATCCTCTCAAAACCCAAACCTAGAGCTAACCCTGCTCTGTCAGCACACATCTTGGTCTTAGCCAAGAGCAAATCCATCCTACCCTTTCCCTCAGTGCATTTATTAACCACGGAAAGAAGGTATTCATTTTCTGACATGAGGTTCTCAGGTCGCTCTCTAGCAGTGCCTAGCTGGTCCTTAAGGGTAATGCACGTGTCACAAGCAGGCTGCACATCCTTAGAACTACCGGCCCTCTCCAATCTAGCCTCTAAGTCATGAACATGTTTATCACGTAAATTAATGCTCTCGCGCAATAAAGAACAGTTCATGCATTCAATATTATCATGAGGTCTAGAATCCACCACCAAAAGCTGCTTTTGTGCAGTCTCAAGCTCAGAAAGAGTTTGAGCATGTACAGAGCGCAACTGAGTAAGCTCACCCATGACAACAGAACAAGATTCACATTCAGCATCATTAAATTTAGACTTAAGCATGGCATACTCAGTAGAAACAGATTCTAGCCTAAGTCTAAGGTCTTTTCTTTCTCTAGCGGCTTGCACAAGTAATCTATCCTGACCGAGAACTACTTCATTCAGCTCATCTAATTTAATTAATAGCTGGTCAGATGATAGAGGTACCTTAGATGAGTCAAGCTCATCGCCGCTGTGATCGTTGTCGGCCATGAAGGAAAGGCCGGTGAAGTCTCGTCCCTTCTTGTCCTTCTTGTCCTCCTTCCTTGGGGACTCCTCCTCCTCAGAGCTCGACTCCTCAGTTGAGGAAGTGTCGATGTAGCTGAGAGCAGCAACAAATGCTCTAGAAGCGGCTTTGGCTACTCTCTTAGCCACCTTGCCACGCTTGCCCTTCACAAAGGGTTTCCTCTCCTTCTTGTGGTATTTGGGGCGCTCACTCTCATCTCTCTTCTTGATTTTAGGGCAATTGGCCTTAATATGAGAAGTGTCGCCACATTCAAAGCAACCACTGAAACCACTTCTCCTCTGATCCCGTCTTTCATGATGAAAACGGGTGAACCTTCTGGCAATGAGAGCAAGCTCATCATCATCTAGAGTGTCCACCTGCTCCTTTGTGACGGAGACTAGGGAGGACAAAGCAAAACCATCTGCAAGAACACAAGTACCAGATGTGCTTGGTTCTGCAGTGGTGCCACGGCTAGTGCTAGAAACCAATGCCAATGGTTGTGGCAAAGAGCTTCTGTGCACTGCAAGAGATGCCTTGGCAATCTCTGTGGACTTCAGCATGCTAAAGAGCTCATCACAGGTCAATGTGTCATAACCTGCGGACTCCTCAATGCTGGATATCTTCACTTCCCATATGCTACGGTCAAGAGCATAGAGAAGCTTGATAGCCCTATCATGATCATTGTAAGCAAGCGTCTCATTGGACCGCAAGTTACTCACTATAGCATCAAAGCGCGAAAACATGGCATCTATAGATTCACAAGGTGCCTGCACAAACAACTGATACTGTTGATTGTATGTGCTTTGGCGCCTGGCCTTGATCTGTGTAGAGCCCTCGTGAAAAATAGTGAGAGTGGTCCAAATTTCCCTAGCAGTCCTAAGGTGCTGCACCCTATCAAACTCACTCCGGCTCAAACCAATGAACAGTATATTTCTAGCCTTGGAGTTTGCATTATACTGATCTTTTTCTGTTTGAGAGGTGTGAGTCTCAGGGATGGAGTATTGTGAGTCCACAATCTCCCAAATTGCATTTCCTTGGCTTAACAAGTAAGCCTCCATGCACACCTTCCAGTATGCGAAATCAGTCCCATCGAACAGAGGAATTTTACTAGCTCTGTCCATGTCGCCAACAGATCACAAAACTGGTTAAGGTCAACTGGTGATCTTAACCCGCTCTGATACCAATTGTTGGACCGGAAATGGCGACCAGAGGGGGGTGAATGGGAGCTTTTTAAAAAACTTGGGCTTAAAACAGCCTTCGGTTTTAATTCTGCCTACTGCGGAACAGGCTTCGAACACCAACCTTCGAAGGTCTGGTTCGGAGGTACTTGACAGCTCTGAACACAGGCTTCGCAAGGAGTAAAAGTCCAAAGCCAAGCAGACTTCGCTCCACCCACAACCCCGAAAACAACTCTGCTAAGTCAGTGCAGGCTCCGCACACAGGGTGCTTCGAGCAGGCTTCGCACTTCACCCTTCGCAAGAGTAGACAACCCTCTGAGGACTTCGACCTAATACTTAGCGACAGCAACTGGTGCTGGGCTTCGTACTGCGAAGGTCTAAACGCACATTGACAGACTATGCTAGGGGCTTCGACACGAGAAGCAAAAACGGGCTTCGATAAAGGGCTTCACTAGTAAGCAGCGAGGTCTAGCCTCCTGTTACACAGAGCGAACGCGCACTGAAAAACACACTTCGCGCACAACACACTTCGCCAACACAGGCTTCAATGCACTGTCACAAGTCACTCAAGGTGACACACAAATGGACGAAGTATGCAGCGATGTATGTAAAACAAGCTCAAGCAAAAAGCACACAGAAGCAGGGCTTCGCCACTTGAACAAGGAACACAGTAAAATTGATCTCACTGGATGAATACAGAGTGGAGGCTAGTACCGAAGCCATGCATGGCCGAAGCACCACAAGTCAACCTCGCTCCGAAGCTAGCCTCACTCCGAAGCCTTCCTCACTCCGAAGCCCCACCTTCGGAGTACCACCCTTCGAAGTCCCTCCTTCGTCCAAGGCCTCCACACGAAGCATTCCATGAGCACTTCGTTGCAGTGTCTCTCCCCGAGCACACTCCTCGACGAGCCTCACCCGGACCATGCCTTCGATGTGCCTCGACTTCTGAGACCTTCGTCGGGTACCTTCGAGTGTCTCCTTCCGAAGCACACCTCAAACACTTTGCCTCCGCAGAGGACTTGATCCACCATACTCCGAAGTCACTCCATCTGGAGTACCCTTCGAAATGCCTCGCCTCCGAGGACTTTGTCTCGGAGTACCTTCACCCGGAGCCATGCTCCGCACTTACTGCCTTCTCCTGGTGCACCTCGACCCGAGGACCGACCTAGACCCCTTCGCAGCCACCGTGACGGAGCTCCCCGCTCCCCTGGCATCAAGCCTCCCGCTTGACCCAGGTTCACCTGCTACGAACCGTCTGTCGCCTCGACAGTCCCCTGCGCACCACAGACAAACAGACAAGTGTATCCAGTACTCCGGAGACCTCTCCGGGTTAGCAACCTTCGGTACACACTCCGGTGTACCGCCCAAAGTACCGAGACCTCCGGTATGAACCCAGTCATCGTGTACTGTCGGACCCCTCCGACAAGCACACTCCGCTGCAACAGCTGCAGCAACCAAACCACCGAACCCTTCGGTGAAACCACCTCCGAACACCTTCGGAGTTCCAACCTCCGAACCCCCTTCGGAGGTACCCCTTCGAACCAGAGGGTAAAAGCCTGTCAATCACTCATCACAAACACCGAAACCAACCCTTGGTTTCTCACCTTTAGACTTAGAAGAAATAGCCGTTGGCATTTTCCTTTCAGAAAAAGTTATGCGCTGCGTTAATTTCGCAAAACGTAATGGTCAAGAATATGAAACGGCAGGTCTGAACGGTAAAAAATTGTGAACCGAGGCTATAAATAGAGGACCTAGAAACTTCTCAAACACCTTTCTCACCATCTTTGCGCAATCAACCATTAGCCTCCAAACCTTAGCTTCAATCACTCGGTTTGAATCAATGGCGAAGACAGGCTTCAAGGCTCCCGGGGCGACTTTGGCCCTAGCCCAGCAACAGGCCATGGCGGCGGCAGCAGCGGTGACGCCGGTAGGGAATCCCCAACAGATCGGTCCCCATGACCTCCTCCCGGCTTCTTCGAAGTATCCTGACTAGTCTTACAAAATGGGGCCATCCACCTGCAAGAGGAAGACAATCACAGCAGTGGTCGAGGGGAATATTAGCCCGGAGATCAATGTCTGCAAACCCGGAAAGGAAGCCATCCCTTCGCCGTGGCCCGAAGAAGTTGTCGTCTTCGAAGCAGGGTTAGGACTCCCGGCGGTGGACTTCCTGTCGGAGGTACTAGATCTCTTCCATGTCACCCTTCCTCAATTGTCTCCGAACGCAATAGCATGCATGGCTATCTTCGAATGGGCGCTGCGGGCTGAAGCTGCGAAGGAAGAGCAGAGATATTTGCAGCACTGCAGAAGGCATCTTACCAGCCGAAGACTTACCAAGGTTCCGGATGGGAGAAAATCGTAGTAGCCTTCGGCAGCATCAATTTCAGACTCCGAGATGAATTCCAACTGTGATTTCTAGCGAAGGCCATCAACGCCAAATGGTACATAGATTGGATTCTCTGGTGGTTCTATGCCAAAGTTGGAGCAGGCAGCCGTCTGATCGGACCCCTACAAGACATATACTTCCGAAGGGAAGCCGAAGTTCACCCAGACCCCGGCCAGCTCGAAGCCCGCCTTAACCTGCTCCAAAGAATTAGTCGCCGCATGAGCGTGCGGGACTTAGCGGAGGAGTTCATCGGGCTCCAAATTCCGCCTCTGATGGCTAACTGGCATATCAACTTCGAAGAGGATCCGGAGGGAGGACTCCGAAAAATTTCTTCGAACTTGAGCCCTGCAGGTAACTTCGAAAACTACACATGTTTTATATACGATTGTTTGATAAAATGACTAATAAAAACTTATCTTTCAGCTTCTCAAGCCCCTATGACTTCGGAGCAAGTCTTTCGAGCTTCGAAGAAGATTCTTGGAGCTCCTACTCCGGCTGAAAAGGAGTGGAGGAAGAAACTGGTGGGCAGTTGGGAGCGACTTAACTGAGTATGGGGCATACTCAGAGTCGTAGCCCCCCCTTCCGGATTGGGTGCCTTCTAAGCAAGGCCCGAAGAAGAGGAAAGCAGATGCTTGGACTTCGGCACTGGCCAAGACTCCCATGAAAAAGTTAGCCCGAAAGCCTAAGAATGTGGCTCCTTCCAAGCCTGTGGCTTCGCCTTCTGATTCATCTGAAGATGAGGGGGTGAGAGAAATGCAAAGGTTCCTCATGAACCTTATTACCGAAGATGAAGCGCAGGCAAATGTCGAAGTTGTAGACACTGGCGCATTGCAAGTGTGCCAGCTGCTCTAGACAGCTCCGAACAGGCCGGGACCTCGAGTGTCCAGCCTTACTTGCCACATCAAAAAGCCCCTGCTACCGAAGGCGGAGTCGAAGTTATAGTTGAACAAGCTTCGATTCTGGACGAAGTGGTAGCTATTGCTCCAAGGGAGGTTTCAACAGCCAACCCTTCGGTTCTAGACCCCGAGTCTGATGAAGACTTTGAAGGGGCCTTCGACCCTCCAAGTAGCCCCGTACTCATTCGCCGACAGGATTTCGGAGGTAATTTTCATTAAAGCACTTTTTTCTTCACCCTGCAAAATTATGCAATATCTAATACCTTCGTTTTGGCAGGGTCTGCTCCCATGGAGACGACTCCTCCTACGAAGACTGCTCCTAGGACCTCGACATCTCTGGGGTTGGTTCCAGAAGCTGCACAGATGGGAGGCTAAAGGGTCAGAGCTAAACGCAGCCTTGGAACGGGCAGCATACTAGGTACGAAGTATCAGCAAAAACAAGATTAATTTCAACTTATGAACAATTTCTCACCTTGCTTTTTCTCTTCACAGCAAATAGTCTTGGCTCGAGCTACAACTGTTTTGAATGAGCGAGGCAGTATTCGTCTTAAGGAGAGGAATACTGCCCTCCAAAGGAGTCTTGAGGGCTCCGAAATTAGAATCTCTAGCTTGGACGAGATGTTTGCAGTAGAGAGGAGAGCTAGACTTGGTCTGGACGCTGCAAATCAAAAGCTCAAAGCTGAGCAAATCGTGCTTCAGGCTGAAATAGAAAAAATGCGAGCAGAGCATGCAACTGCGGGGGCTGAGCTGGTTAAGCTTCAAGAAGAAAAGACGAAGGCCATGTAGGAGGCCAACAACCTGCTTAGCCAGAAGAACTCTTTGGCTATGGAGGCAACTAGACTATCTTCTGTGGTAGACGAGCTGTCTTCGTCAAGGGATGCCTTAATTGAAGACAAGGTGAAGTCGAAAAAGGTAGCTGCGGAGGTCATGGATAATCTTTTAGGTGTCTTAGAGTACTTCAGTACTTCTTGGACACTATCTTCGAGTGACAACGTCCCCTTGCTGCGACGACTGAAAATGATCCAAGGAGCAGCGAAGATGATGAAGACAACAGGTATTCAGTATGGAGAACTCTCCAGCCAAGTATGTGCTCTCGGAATACTTCGTTACTACGAAGATCTAGGGCTATCAGTAGCACCAGACTTGGGGGCGACTCCTATTACCTTCGACGACAACCAACTACTAAACCCTTCCGAAGATGTGGCCGCAGCTTGGCAAGCCTTCCAAGCGTCATGGAGAGCCGAAGGTCGAACAGCGATCAAGGCTTGGATCGATGAAGGGCTTTGCCAGAAACAAGCTCGGTCTCAAGCTTCGAGCAGCCAGCCTCTGCCAGACCCGTAGGTTTAGTTTTGTTTAGGGGTCCGAACATGTAAAAAATTATGCTTTCATATGTTATGAATGTACACTTATTTGGAAATGTTTTTAGGCTCTCCAACCTCTTATGGATGATCTCGAAGTGTTAGAAGTTACCGAAGAACTTCGCCTACTATGGGCTACCTTCGACCTTTTAAAACTTCACAAACGACCTCGATTTCTGATTCCTCGAGAAAGCTCCGGTGTGATTGCTCCCGAAATACGCAAAGATATATTATCTTATATTAAAGAAGAAGAAAAATAAGTTAACATGGAAACCTCATATTCCGAAGACGTTGAATGGTACGAAGAAGAGAGTACTGCTGAAGAACAAAGAAAGAACCCCGAAGAACATCGAAGCTAGGAGAGGAGCCCCGAGCGACTTCGAACTTGGGTTGAACTCCAACAAGAAAAAAAGATTTTCGAGCTTCGAGGGGAGGGAGAAGAATTAAACGTAATGTTATTAGGACTCTCGGCTCCAGAACTAATCGTTCTAGCTTTAGTGGTAGCTCTAGGGATCAAAGGGGTGTTCGTTTCCTTCTTGCTATAGATACAGATTTTTATAATGTAATGTAATCTGTTCAAATGATAAAGATTAAGATTTTAAAATTGTCTCCCTATTTCCCAGCCCCTCTTTGGGCGTAAGCAACTTTGAAGTGTAGTCGAAGATGGTTAGGCGCAAAGAAAAAGACTTAGGAGTACAATTTTGGAGGCTCGGAGCCCCTTAGCAACTTAGAAATTGATTAAAATCTCACAAAATGTCTTCGACTACTTGGAGTCTGAAAACTGGTAACTTAGTACCTTTTGTTTGAAAGTAGTCACTTCGGACTAATTTTCCGGACACCTTAGCATCCAAAACGATTGGTCACTTTGGACTCTTTTCACAGATATTCGAAGCTTATCAGCTCAAACTCTATTCTGTTTGGCCTCCTTCGGCTCTTTTTGCGAATGCTATCAAACCAGTGGTTCGGAATTCGCAGTGGTCTCCTTGGACTCTTTTTACGGATGCTTTCAAGCTAGAGCTTGGAATCCGCATTATTTGGTCTCCTTCGACTCTTTTTACGGATGCTTTCAAGCCACTGGCTTGGAATCCATTTTTCAGTGACTTTCCCACCTCGTCGGAAGCTTCGAACCAGTGGTTCGAAGTCTGAAAAATTGGTTCAAATGAATGGCACTTCCCTCAAAACCAACTTCATTCCTCCAGTGTGTCCACTAGAAGTAGGAAGTGTTTGAGAGGTAGGCATTATCTGAACCCTGAACTTTATTAATTCAGAAGGTGTTTACAAATGATTACAAGGAGCCCCTATGCGAAATATCGCTTTAAGTGCTCCGCATGCCAGGCATCCTTTAACTCTTTGCCTTCTAAATTAGCTAACTTAAAAGAACCAGGGCGTCCTAAACGGAGAATAATGTATGGACCTTCCCACTTATTTCCTAATTTCCCTGGTGCTATAATGCTTCGCAAAACTAGGTGACTTGGCTTAAGTTCGTTAAGCTTAACCTTCGGGTCGAACCAAGTATTCGTTTGCTATTGATATTTTGACAAATTGGCGACAGCTCGAAGTCTTGTTTCTTCAGTTAAATCAAGCGAAGCTTGCCTTTCTCCTTCTATTTCAGGCTCGGTGCTACGAAAAGATCCTCCTTTAAGCTCCGTTGGCATCATAGCTTCATCTCTAAATAATAGTTTGAAAGGAGTGAATCCTGTGGACCTTGTTTGGGTGGTCCGAATGGACCACAAGATCTTTGGGAGCTCTTCGGTCCACAACCCTTTTGCCAGCCCTATTATTCTTCAATTCAACCCTGACAAGATATTACCATTGGCTCTTTCTACAGCTCTGTTATACTGAGGATGGCGCACAACAGCGAAGCATATTTGTATGCCAAGATCTTCGCAAAATTTCCTGAAGGGCTCTGCATCAAACTGTGTCCCATTGTCAATTGTGAGCTGTCGAGGTACTCCGAACCTGCATATAATACTTTTCCAGAAAAAGTTTTGTAAATTATTCGAAGTGATAGTTGTGAGGGGTTCTGCTTCGACCCACTTGGAAAAATACTCAATTGCTACCACTGCGAATTTCAAATTTCCTTTTGCTACTAGGAAGGGGCCAATAAGGTCCATCCCCCATCTGGACATGGGCCAAACGGGGCAATGACTTGAAGAGTTATTGGCGGACGATGACTTCTTCTTCCCATCCATTGACAACCCTGGCATGTGCGGACTAGGCTCTCCGCATCAGCTAATATTGTAGGCCAATAAAGCCCCTGGCGAAGTGTTTTTCCCGCCAAAGCCCGAGGGGCCAGATGGCTACCACAAAGGCCTTCATGAATTTCTCGGAGAATCTCCTGACCTTCAGCTTGAGATATACATCGGAGCAGAGGGGAACATACTCCGGCCTTGTAGAGAATACCGTTGATTATATGATAATTTCGAATTCTGAGCTTTAACCTCGAAAGTTGTGGCCCTTCAGGCAAATTTGCTTCACCTTGCAATAATTCCATAATTGAACTTCGCCAATTAGTACTTGGAATGGAAAGAACTTCCACAGGAGGGATCTGTGGCACCGAAGGTGAACTAAGCTCTTCGTAAAAAACTCCTTCCGGAATGTCCATAGCTCCAGCTACAGCTTTTGCCAAAGTATTAGCTTGCATATTTTTAGCTCGGGTATACTTCAAATGAAAATCCCTTTAAAAGTCGCTTCAATCTTACGGATCTCTTCCAAATATTTTGCAAGCTGGGGGTGATGGACTTGAAAACTTTTATCAACGTGCCCTACTACAATTTGAGAATCTGTTTTAATAACAACTCTTGTAGCCCCCAAAGCACGCGCCTTTCGAAGTCCTAACAAAATTCCTTCATACTCCGCTGTATTATTGGTGGTCTTAAAGTTGAGCCTTGCGGAGTACATTGCTCTTTGCCCTGAAGGCGAAATTATTACCGCTCCGACACCTGCTCCAGATGCTTGGAAAGGTCCATTGGAGTATATGGTCCATATTCCTTCATTAGGTTTCTCTGGAGCCCATACTACGGAGGGAGTCCATTCTGCCACAAAATCTGCCAACACCTGTGACTTGATTGTTGTCCTTGCCACGAAGGAGATGCCGAAGGGTGCTAATTCAACAACCCATTTCCCAATTCTTCCTGTAGAATCCTTGCTTCGGAGCATATCTCCTAAGGGATACGAGGTTGGTACAATCACATTATGTGCTAAGAAATAATGTCTTAACTTCCTCGAAGCCATTATCAGAGCATAGGTGAACTTCTCAAGCTCAGAATATCTTGTTTTTGCTCCATACTATGCTTCCGATACAAAATAGACTGGATTCTATACCAACTTCCCATTGAAATCAACTTCTCTGACAAGGACTGCACTAACAGCAGAGCCAGTAGCTGCAAGGTAGAGGAGTAGGGTTTCGTCCGCAACAGGCATCGTGAGTGCAGCGAGGTTACTGAGATAATTCTTAATATCATAAAAACTCTTTTGACACTCCGGTGTCCATGCAAAATCTTCGGACCCTTTCAATGCTTTGAAAATGGGCAAACTTCTCTTCGCAGACCTTGCCAGGAACCTGCTAAGTGCTGCAAGGTGGCCAATTAGCTTTTGCACCTGCTTCAAATTTTCTGGAGGAGCCATCCTTTGTAATGCATTTATTTGAGTAGGGCTAGCTTTGATCCCTCTGCTTGAAACTAGATACCCTAACAATTTTCTAGCCTTAGCCCCGAAGATACATTTTCGGGGTTAAGACGAACTCCACATGCCCGAAGGCTACTGAACGTTTCTGCTAAGCCTAGGCTATGTTGGTGCTTTAGAGCACTCTTTATTACAATGTCATCCATATATGCTTCTACATTGCGGCCCATTTGATGACCTAGAGCTTTAGCAATTAACCTCAATAAAGTTTCCCCGGCATTTCTTAAGCCGAAAGACATTCTTACAGAGCAGAAGACTCCCGACGGAGTTACAAAGCTTGTTTTGATTTCATCTTCGCGCTTTAACCAGATTTGATGATAACCAGAATACTCATCGAGGAAGCTTAATAACTCCGAACCAGCAGTGGAGTCAACTAATTGATCAATTCGGGGCATGGGATAGGGGTCGCGGGGGCATGCTTTATTCAAGGATGTAAAGTCAATACACATGCGCCACTTCACGAAAGATTTATTCCTGATGAAGACTGGGTTGGCTAGCCACTCCATATGAGCTACTTCTCTGATAATCCCATCCTTAAACAACTTTTCCACTTCTGCCTTAGCAAGGATGGCCCTCTCCGTAGATAACTTATGGAGTCCTTGTCGAACAGGCCAAACCCTCGGGTTCACAAGCAAGCTATGTTCAATAATATCCCAGCTAACTGCGGTAATGTCTTCATCGGACCATGCAAATACATCCAAATTTTCTTCAACTACTTTTTGTAATGAAGTAGCGACTTGTGGAGGCAAATCCTTGCCAAACTGAAATGAATAGTCTTTGCCGTCTTTGACAATAACCTTCTTTACAATCTCTCCTTCGAGGCTTGGTCTTGGGAAGGACTTCTTCGAAGGTTCACCTGAAGCAGAGATATCCTCTGGGTTGCCTTGTAGGTTGTTCACTTTTCTTGGGTCAAGAGGGGGGCCATGACCATATTCTGCTCTTCGCGCAGTGGCCTGATCTCCGAAGACAGTGAGCACTCCCGCTTGCGTGGGCATCTTCATACATAAATAATTATGATGTGCCACGGCTCCAAACTGATTCAACATGCCCCTCCCGAAGATAACATTATATGCGTACGGGGAATCCATAACATCGAAAATCACCTCCTCCGTCCTAGCCAGTAGCCCCTCTCCGAAAGGGACCTCCAGACCTATTTGGCCGAGGGCATCAAGAGGGGGTCCTGCGAAGCCTTGCAAAAGATGAGCTGCAGGGAGAAGATGCTTCCTGGAGATACAGAGCTGATCGAAGGCTTGGACGAAGATAATATCTGCTAAACTCCCTCCGTCAATCAGCACTCTCTGGACTTCAGTCCCTGCTATATCGGCAGTAATAACAAGGGGATCTGCATGCAGAAACTTTATGCTAGCTGCATCATCTGCAGAGAAAGATATCGGCACATGGGACCACTCAGGCATGGTAGCTGCGGATGAAGAAGTTCCAATATGGCCCACTTCTCGAACATATTCTATTCGTTGTCTCTTCGACGTACTACCGAGGGTCCCTCCTCCGGAAATGGGGAGGACTACTCTTTTTCCTCGATCTTGACCATCTTCCTGCTTTGGAGGTGTCATAATATTGACCACCGGAGGTTGCCTTGCAGGATCGAAGTTATCTATACGTGCCACAGCCTGGACAGGCTCCGGACACACCTCGGAAAGAACTCAGTTAGTAGTGCCTTGACCCGAGGTTCTTTCAAGGTACTCGCCTCTTAAAGCGAGTATATACTTTCACGCATCAGTAGCATGACTTCGATTCTCACCATGGATGCAGCAAAAGAAGGCTTGGGCTTTGCCAACCGGCTTCCCTGGCGGCCTCCAGCCGCTGGTCTTGCTTCCCGAAGCTTGTGAAGTCTTATGAGCAAATTTCTGCGGAGGTGCAATGTTCAAGACTTCTGAACGAGGATGCTTTTGCCCCCGACGCCTGTCATGCTGGACTTCGAAGTTAGGCCCCTATGAAGGTGTTGAAGTCTTCACTTCCAACTTGACTTCTTGCAGGATTGACGGAGTTGAAGCAGTTCTCCAAAGCCACCCTTCTTTTGACCTAGCATACTCTTCAAAATAAGACATCAACTGAGCAACAAAGGATATCTGTTTCCGATGAAGTTTATCAAGGAGGCCCGCATGGGTAACTCCCACTCGAGCTAGATCAACTACGGAGGATGTAGTCAGCCCTCAAATTTGCGACTTCATATGGGCGAAGCGCTTGAAAAATTGCCTTAAAGTCTCTCCAGGAAGCTGCCTCACCAGGAAAAGACTTCCTGTAGACATTGGGGGTACGAAGGTACCCTGAAAGTTACTTATGAACTTCTTCCTTAATTGCTCTCAGGTTCTAATTGACCCTGCCTTCAAGGACCAGAACCACCGCAAAGCCACCCCTTCGAGAGCAAGAGGGAAACACTTGGCCATGGTGTCCCGCACTCCTCCACTGGCCTCAATTGCCAACGCATAAGAACGGGAGAACTCCCCGGGGTCCTCGTCTCCAGAATACTTGCAGAGATTCAAAGTTTTAAACTTAGGGTCGAAGCGCACTTTCTGCAGCTCGGGATGCAGTGGAGACTCGCTATCGAAGGAAGCGTTCTCTGGGGCTTCGGGATAAGGAAGTTTGTCGTCTTGGGCCACTTCGGAAATGACCGGGGTGGCTTGAGAACGAAGCCTATATGTGGCTTCTTGCCTCCACCTCACCTCTTCAGCTTGGAGACTAGCCATTTGGGCTGCCATGTCGCCAAGACCATCTTCATCTCCTCCGGAAGGACCTTCCGGGTCTTGAGAAATGTACGCGTCAGTTCAAAGTGGAATCGGAGCTGGAGAAGGGACTCTGCCTGGCCGAAGTATAGATGGGGTTGGAGGAGGAACTCTGTATGCTCGAGGAAGGGGAATCCCTTCAAGAGTCTGAGGTGGAGGAATTACTGAAGGTCCTCCAACCTCGACTGTGTTCGAAGATCTTACTCTGGAGGTCCGAGGGGACCTCCGAGTAGGACTACCACCTGAACTCCGCTTCGGAGGCATGGTTCAAGAACTTGGTAGAGAACGATGTTTTTTGTACTAGATTCCCCACAGATGGCGCCAACTGTTGGCATAAAAGATTACGCTAATAGGTTTCTAGAGATTAGAAACTAACAAACGAAGTGTTTGCGAAGTGAACTATTTCAAGCCTCCAAATTGGATAATAGCTTAAAGCAGTTCTAAGATGTGTATTGAATAACTCAGTATTCGATCCTCATTATAGGGTAAAACGGGGGGTATTTATAGGCCAAAATCTTAAGGAAAAGACCTTTTTATCCCTCTATTACAACCGACATAGTGGAAACTATTCGGTACCCTTAATAGGGCTAAAATCGTAAAAGACTAATCTAATGAGAAAGAAGATAAGTCTTCCATCTTAGCTGGCAGGGAGGTTCTCCGAAGAGTCGATGTTCGAAGCTATACTCTGAACAAGAGCCTGCTTTGATTCTTCGAACTTGACCCGGTACTAAATCAGAGTTAAATACTAGAACTCCGGTTTAATAGATTGCCTTCATATTATTCTTGTAGTGACCCTAAGGATGAAGTATTTTCCCTCAATAGCTATTTCATTGGCTAGCATTCTGGTTTTGTGTTTCAACGAGCCATTTAGTCACATTTGCATTCTAATGGCTTGTTCATTTAGAGGCGCGTTGGGTGTTTTTGGAAAGGCCATCATATTTGCAAGAATTTGTCGAGGTGCCTATTCACCCCTCTCTAGTCGCCATTCCGATCCCACAATTGGTATCAGAGCCAGTTAGATCACCAGTTGACCTTAACCGGTTTGTGATCCTTATTTTGGCGACATGGACAGAAACTCTAAGATTCTAATTTTCGATGGTCATGATTTTACCTATTGGAAGGTGCGCATGGAGGCTTACCTACTAAGCCAAGGAAGTTCTATTTGGGACATTGTTGATTCCCAATATGTGATCCCTAAAACTCGCACTTTAGAGATTGAGGAATTACAGTACGATTGTAATAGCAAAGCAAGAAATATATTGTTCATCAGTCTAAATCGCAATAAGTTTGACAGGGTCCAGCACCTTAGAACCGCACGTGAGATTTGGTATACTTTGAAAACCTTTCATGAGGGCACTTCTCAGATTAAGGCTATGAGGCAAAGAACTTATAATCAAGAATACCAATTGTTTGTGCAAGGCCCCAGCGAATCTGTAGATGCCATGTTTGCTCGATTTGATGGAATTGTGAGCAACTTGCGCTCCACTGGGACTTTAGCTTACTCAGACCATGATAGGGCGATCAAACTTCTCTATGCTCTTGATCATAGCATATGGGAGGTGAAGATATCTAGTATTGAAGTGTTGACGAGCTTTGACACTCTAACTTGCGATGAACTCTTTAGTAATCTTAAGTCCACTAAGATTGCCAAGGCGTCTCGTCTAGGATTTGGAAACTCTTTGTTGCCTTCTATTGCTTTGGTTTCTGGTTCTGGCAGTGGTACCTCATCTGGAGGGAGTCTTTCTGGTGGTTCGGGAGTTTGTGCTTATTCTGGTGGTTTTGACTTGTCCTCTCTGGTCTTTGTCATGAAAGAACAGGTGGACACTCTAGATGATGAGGAGCTAGCTCTCATTGTCAAGAAGTTCACATGCTTCTATAATGATAGATGAGATCAGAGGAAAAGAGGGTCTCGGGGTTGTTTTGAATGTGCAGATACTTCTCACATAAAAGCGAATTTCCCTAAACTAAAAATGAAAAATGAAAATGAGCACAAGTACCAGAAGTGGAACAAGAAACCCTTCTTTAAGGGGAAGCGTGACAAAGTTGCTAAGAGAGTAGCTAGAGCATTTGTGGTCACCCTCAGCGACATCGACAGTACATCAAGTGAGGAGCCAAGCTCCGATGAAGAAGAGCCATCCAAGAAAGAAGAAAAGAAGAAGGAGAGAATGGACTTCACCGGCCTTTGCTTCATGGCCGACAGCATCCACATCAGCGATGAGCTTGACACATCTAAGTTATATCTATCACGTGATCAACTTCTTGTTCTGATTGATGGATTACATGATGTTGTTTGTTCTTAGGATAGATTACTTAAACTTGCTGTTAAAGAACGAAAAGATCTAAAACTCAGACTTGAATCTTTATCCACTGAACTTGCAATCTTAAAATCTAAGTTTGATGATGCTGAATGTGAGTCTTGTCTGATTGTTATGAATGAACTTGCTCAGCTGCGTTTTACACATGCCCAAACTGTTGAAAAACTTGAATTTACTGAAAAGCAGCTTTTGGTGGTGGAGTTTAGTCCTGCGGTCATCAATGAATGTATGAACTATCCTTTACTTGTTGAAAGCATTAATTTGAGACATATGCATGTTGATGAACTTAAGGCTAGATTGGAGAGTGCTGAGTGTTCTATGGATGTGTAGCCGGCGTGTCCCACCTGCATCACCCTTAAGGACCAACTCAGCTTTGCTAGTGAGCAAGTTGAAAAATTAAAATATGAAAATGATTATCTTCTCTCCATGGTTGAAAAATGCACTGAAGGGAAGGGTAGGATGGATTTTCTTTTGGCTAAGACAAAATTGTGTGCTGACAGGGCAGGGTTAGCTCTAGGGTTGGGATATGAGAGAACCACTTCAAACACTCTGAGCAAAACAGTGTTCACTCCACCCACTACCATTGAGAAAGAAAGAGCCCACTTAGACACCATTCAAAAAGCCGAGAATCCTACTCAACCTACAAAGAAAGACCTTCGTCCACCAAAGGAAACTTCTCAGCAAAAACCCAAGAAGATTGTGAGATTTACACCTGAGACCTTTGCTCACACACCCAAGAGAGTGTATCACTACTCCTATTGTCATCGGGTGGGTCATTTGGTTGGGTTTTGCTTTCATCGTATCAAGGATGAATGGTTCTATTTTGCGATGAGCTTTGAGGACATGGATTACCCATCTTTAGGTATGCATGAGTCTACTTTTTACTCTTATTCTGATTTTGAGACTCCCCATGGACCCACGAGAGATTTTGCCCATCGTGGTGTACACCATGCGTCATATGGTGCTAGACCACGTGTAAGAGGCTTTGATTCTCGATAGTTTAGGAGACCTCATCGTTTTCTAGGCTCACGCTTTGAAGGTAGATCACACACTTTTTATCATGACTCATACCCTGTGCATGATCAGTCAACTGCCCTACCTGGTTCTTGAGTTTTACAATGATGGATTCCTAAACAGTTTTTCACTCACCCCAACAGTGAGCATTCGAGATCTTCTAGAATGTTTTCAGGGGGGGTTGTGTTGCACTGCATGAGCTTCTATTATATGATTAATTGCTTTTACAAGTACATGCTTTGTTATGGCTTTGAAGTATTGTCTTTAATACTGTTGATTTCACTTGGCTTGTTTACATCTGATATTTGTCATGAGCATGGCTTTTATTTGTGAAAATTTTAAAATGATCACTGCATTCTAAGGGCATGTTCATTTAGAGGCGTGTTGGGTGTTTTTGGAAAGGCCATCATATTCACAAGAATTTATCGAGGTGCCTATTCACCCCCCTCTAGTCGCTATTCCGATCCCACAGTATGTGTACATGACACAACCTAAAGGTCTTGACAGTCCGGGGAATGCTAGGAAAGTTTACAAGTTGCTAAAGTCCATTTATGGATTGAAGAAAGCTTCTCGGAGTTGGAATCTTTGCTTTGATGAGGTAGTCAAAGGGTTTGGCTTCATCAAGAACGAAGAAGAACCTTGTGTTTACAAGAAGTCTAGTGGGAGCTCACTTGTGTTTCTGGTATTATATGTGAATGACATATTATTGATCGAAAATGACATTCCTTTGTTGAATGCTGTCAAGACTTCACTGAAAAATAGTTTTTCGATGAAAGATATTGGATTAAGCCAAAGTATGTACATTGACAAGGTTTTGAAACGATTCAAAATGCAGAATTCGAAGAAGGGTTTTCTGTCAATGTCACATGGTATTTCTCTTAGTAAGACTGAGTGTGCTACGACACCTGATGAGCTAGAGAAGATGAGTGTGATCCCGTATGCCTCCGCAATTGGATCCATCATGTATGGCATGCTATGTACATGCCCAGATGTGTCATATGCTCTAAGTGTTACGAGCAGGTACCATTCGAACCTAGGTGAAAGTCACTAGGCTGTAGTAAAGAGTATCCTCAAGTATTTGAGAAGGACTAAGGAAATGTCATGGATGCTAGCTTTCAGACCGATAAAGATGATTCATGATCGTAATCTGGCTTTGTGTTATGCCTTAATGGAGGCGCAGTGAGTTGGAAGAGTTCCAAGAAAGAGAAGGTGGTCGATTCTACAATAGAAGCTGAGTATATCGCCACTATAGAAGCTGCGAAGGAGGCCGTTTGGATCAGAAAGTTTGTTTCTGAGCTAGGTGTTGTTCCTAGTGCGTCTAGACCAGTGGACCTCTATTGTGATAATAGTGGTGCCATTGTTCAAGCCAAGGATCCTAGGTCGCACCAGAAGTCCAAACATATACATCGATGATATCACCTGATCTGCGAGATCATTGAGAGAGGTGATGTGAAGATTTGCAAGGTGCACATAGATTTAAACATGGCGGATCCATTGACGAAGCCTCTTCCACAGCCCAAGCATGAGGCACATATGAGCTCTATGGGTATTAGATACTTACGTGAGTGAGTCATGTGTATGTGGAAGATGCTGGTAGAGTCTATGCTAATGTATTAGGATAATTGTTATCTTGTTCCTTGAATAAATATCATTTGCATTTAATTAATGAGTACGACTTTTTATGTGAAACTATTTGCTTTATGAAGATGTTGTTCAAAAGGGTACCTAATCTTGTCATCATGTGGGACAGTGATGATACATGGATTAGCACATCTGACTGATTGATGATTATGTTTCATAGATCATAGACATGGAGATGTCAAATCAGTGATGTCGACACATGTTGGTGAACATGGTATTGGACAGACCCACTTGAGATACTACTGAGATTGTTATGTGCCAACAGTTGTCATCTCAAATGGTGTACCTATAGATTCCTTAGACTTGAGATCTCGTCATTTGATTCCAAAATGCATAGTGACACACTTAGATGCTTCCTAACGCTATTCTGTAATAGGGTAGTAATAAGGGTTGTTTTCAGGTGTGTTGTGAAACATGTCTTGGGATATGAGCGGTCAAGATGAAATTTACCCCTCCTAATAACGGGAGAGTCGTCTCTGGGCCCCTTGAGGTATTGGATTGGAAAAGTGCATGGCCATGACACTATGACTAAGGAGTTAGTCATGATTTGAATCCGATACTTGATCGAGTGAAATGCCAAGTTAACCTACAAGGGTGGCACGTATCTCACCTTGATCTTGACTGACGACGTGTGGTAAAGGGACTGGTGCTTGCGTATATCAAGGTTCATGAAAATTTGATTTTGTATGCTTTCGGGGGTCAATACGTGCTGCTAGGTACTGCTATTGATCAGTTAGTCGAAAAACGTTTCCGCTAAACAACCGTTAGTGTATGAAACTATCGGGTTAAACACTTAAGGGGATTGATTAAAACATGCAAACGATTGGTTCCTGTGCAAGTGGGAGATTGAAGGTTATGCCCAAGAAAATTCCATTCATCAGATGTTCTAATAGGAAGCACCAGAAGTTCCGATTATTTTCTGGTCTCGATATAGAGAGAAAATTTTGCTTTGGAAGTTCCGATATGGTATCGGAAGTTCCGACGGGCCAGAAGTTCCGATTCGGAATCGGGTAATTTTTATACTGATCGGAAGTTCTGATATGGTATCGGAAGTTCCGAGGTGGGCGATAACAGATTAGATCTGTTGCGTGTCATACTGTATCAGGAGACCTAAAATACACTGTCGGAAGTTCTGATCAGATCGGAAGTTCCGATGTGGGCAAACAGATTGGATCTATTATGGTTTTTAGGGTTTCGGGATGAGGACGACAAGGGGGATCTCAACCCTATAAAAGGAGAGGAGGAGGACGTCTTGGAATAAGCAATAAGCCTAGATTAGACCTAGCCACCCAAGAGTTCTCAACTTCCTTTCTTGATCTCAAACATTGATGTCAATGATCCCCGTCTCTCACATGTGGTGCTAGCACACTGCCGTGGGAGGTACTCCATCCCTATACATGTGGACTCTGTGGAGGTGTTGCTCCAATAGCGACGCTTGTGAACATCTACATGCGAATGACTACATCGTCTTCATCGATCGGATCGGCAAAGGACGGCAAAGATAAACTGAGGGGAGGCTTGACACGCTGCTCCAACATCTTCATCCATTGCACCTAGCACATCTCATGCTAGAAGGTATCGATCTATGATCTCACACGTGCATGAGCCTAGGGCTTAGGGCGGAAATTTTGAAATTACCGACTAGCGTAGCTCGCCTATTCCCCAACACTCTTGTCTTTGTAGTCTTGGGTCAGATGCCGAAAGTGGCACCGGTGCACCTCTTTCGAGGCCATATGGCATGCTCTATAGTGAACTCTATGCGGGAGCCAGTGGCTAGGTCATCTTTTTTCCTTCATGGCCGAACAAGATGCCCTACTGCTCTAGCCTCATCGGCCCCTGTAGCTATGCTGTTGGCCGAGTATGCAATGGATTACGCAATGACCTTATTTGACTGCCAAGGAAATACATCGGACCTTGTGGTGGCTTGTGGGCTATAGTGCTGTCAACGGTCTTCTTGATCAACACGTGGAGGGTGTTGACCAACATTCTGGATTGGTTGATGAGCACTTGATAAAGGGCGCTATCGATGATCTCTTGAAAACTAACGTGAAGGCTTTCTTCTAGCTGACTAGTCCCTATAGCCAGAGCCGGTCTTGGAAACAAGTCCCTTTGGATAGGACCCGACCGAGTCATACTGTAGGCTTGTAGGCATAGCTTCTGGAAATCATCCACATGCTTCTATGCCTCTACCCTTTGATCTTCATTCAGTGTGTCCAGAGTGTTCGGGATGATGTTGTTGTTGTTGATCTCGCCCGCCAAGGCCGAGTCGCTGAATTGGTCCCACCGGGCATGCCACAAAGCGTGTTAGTGTCTTCTTTGGTCACACTTTGGCACACGCGTGGCCTGGGAGATATGCTTAACACTAGTGCAAGTCCTACAATCTTAGAAAAAAGGGTCCAAGGCGTGCCAATCAGTTTGACCCTATAACTGATAAGGGAATAGAAAAAATATCATTAGTATCAAAGTCGAACGGCCGTCAAGCCGATGACTACGGTGAGGATAAAAGAATCATGAGCGAATGACGCCAATCGGCCATAAGGCCGATGACCAAGGCAGAGCGATCGGGAAAAATGCACCATCGACCGATTAGATAAGTAGTTTATGCATATAGGCCGATGAGCATTCCTCGATAGTGGATAGAATATAATGTTGAATTGAAGATAACATATCAGCTTGTACTTCGATAGAAATAAATAAAATACGCTAGATAACATATCTGCATCATCAAAATCATCACAATAACAAGATTGAACCTAACCAAGATAGTAGCTAGTAATGATGACCTTAACAATACTTCAAAGTATCAGGCACACTCTATTTAGATGAACGGTATACAACATGAAGAAGATACAATAGAAAGAGATGTCAGACTTAATCGATGAAGCCTCAGACTACCACACCTAAATCACATCAATCTAAGAGATCAAACTGATGCAGCCTTAGACCTAGCCAATACACCGAAATAAACAAGCGATTGTACTGTTTCAGCCGATGTCTCATGAGATCAAATTGATGTAGCCATCAGGACACTGACCTAGTCAATACGATCGTCGGGGGTCGTCAGACTCACCTCTTCGCTAGAGATCGAAATGATGCAGCCTAGCTCTGAGTGCCGAATCCCACCAGGATTAACCTTGCGAAGCCAAGGGTGGCGATGCGGTGAAGAGTTGTTTGTAGGGTTGTGTTATTTTTTTGACCAAACTAAGGGATAATATTTATAGTCCGGAGACATGCCGTCCAAGTAATCTATCCTAACCGATTCTGGAAAATCTTTATCTTCTCATCATCGTCTCCTTCATATCTAGTCATGTTGTAATGTACGGGCTTCATTGACCACCTTTGACCGGACTCCCTTTGACTCTTATTGACCTTGTGGCATCCCTGGTGGGCCCAGGGATTTACCAAATTTTGGTGTCAATAGATCCTAACCGCCATGAGTATTTCAGCTTTCTATAATGGACTATTTTTGATTGTGGCCCCATCTACCAACCTTGGGGGGAAGACCGAGAGGGATGTGAAGGGATGCGGTGTAAAGGCTTGCTGCGCAAGCCCCAGGCCCTTATAAAGAAGGCAACGGTCTCCCATTTACCGTGAAGTTCCCTTGCTTCTCTAGTTTCCGCTTTTTTGTTAAACCCTCGCTTTTACACTCCTTGTCGGCTACGACGATGGCAGCCACTGTAGCGGGGATTTTGGGTGCGCCCAAGGTTGACGGCCCCTGGGACCTTTGACCTCTTTCCGAGAATTCTCGGAATATAGACATTCGTCCTGGAGAGGTCCATCTGCACCGTAGAATCTGTGAAGGAGGCAGTGCATGAGTAGCTCGAACCTGGAATCACGATGCGACTTCATGGAAATGAAGTCATCCCCAAGCCGCATGAAGGGGAGGTGGTCGTCTGTGAGGCCTTTCACGTGGGGCTTACGTTCCCCGCGATGGAGTTTCTGGTGGAGGTTCTCCGCCTCTACCATGTGGACCTACCGCAACTTTCCCTAAATGCCATCGCACGTCAAGCCATCTTCGAATGGGCTATGAGGGCAGAGGGGTGCGAAGGGAGGGCCAAATTCTTCATAGTGATGCACGAAGACAGTTGTTAACCAAAGAAAAGATATGGCCAGAATGGCTCCACAAAGCTATTGGCCTACGGAAGCGTCCACTTCTAGCTCAGGAAGGAGTACGCGAACAACTTCACAACGAAGGCCATCAACGAGCAGTTGTACTCCGAATGGATCCACCAGTGGTTCTATGTGTTGGTGGGAATGAACTTTGGTTTTGAGGGGGTCCGCCAGCAAATCTTTTATCAGAGGGAAGCCAAAGATTCAACAAATGCGGGCTCGGTTAAGGCCCGTGTCTAGATCACGTATCTCGTGGCTCGACGTATGAGCATGCGGGATTTGGCAGAGGAATTCTGAGAAACCAAGGGTTGGTTTCAGTGTTTGTGATGAGTGATTGACAGGCTTTTATCCTCTGTTTCGAAGGGGTACCTCCGGAAGGGGTTCGGAGGTTGGACCTCCGAAGGGTGTTCGGAGGTGGTTTCACCGAAGTGTGTTCGGTGGTTTGGTTGCTGCAGCTGTTGCAGCGGAGTGTGCGTGTCGGAGGGGTCCGACAGTACACGATGACTAGGTTTGTACCGAAGGCTTTGGTACTTTGGGCGGTACACCGGAGTGTGTGCCGGAGGTTGCTAACCCGGAGAGGTCTCCGGAGTACTGGATACACTTGTCTGTTTGTCTGTGGTGCGCAGGGACTTCGGAGGCGACGGACAGGTTCGTAGCAGGTGAACTTGGGTCAAGCGGGAGGCTTGATGCCAGGGGAGCAGGGAGCTCCGTCACGGTGGCTGCGAAGGGGTCTGGGTCGGTCCTCGGGTCGAGGTGCGCCAGGTGAAGGCAGAGAGTGCGGAGCGTGGCTCCGGCTGAAGGTACTCCGAGACAAAGTCCTCAGAGGTGAGGCACTTCAAAGGTACTCCGAATGGAGTGACTTCGGAGTTGGATGGATCAAGTCCTCTGCGGAGGCAAGGAGTTCGAAGTGTGCTCCAGAGGGAGACATTCGAAGGTTGCCCGAAGAAGGTCTCAGAAGTCGAGGCGCATCGAAGGCATGGTCCGGGTGAGGCTCGTCGAGAAGTGTGCTCGGGGAGAGACACTGCGACGAAGTGCTCATGGAATGCTTCGTGCGGAGGCCTTGGACGAAGGAGGGACTTCGAAGGGTGGTACTCCGAAGGTGGGGCTTCGGAGTGTGGTTGTCTTGTGGTACTTCGACCTGCATGGCTTCGGTACACGGACTGACGGAATTCGAGCTGGGCGGAAGTTGCGAAGTCGTGGTGGTCCACTCCGGCGGTGTTGGTGCGAAGGCCCAAGGGCTTTGACGGCTTCGGCTCAAAACCGTCACTGTATCGAAGGCTGACTTCGTTGAAGCGAAGGCCATCTGGCTCAAGGCTTCTCACCGAAGCTATCGCACCTCTCGCGTGCGAAGGGGGCTTCAGAAAGGTCAAAGGCTGCAAGTCTGACAGTGTCTGCTCTGCAAAAAGCTGGCGCTGTCCCCTCTGCAAAGGCTGACAGAGAAGCCTCCAATAAAGTTGACTACCTTTTGTACCCCTCAGTTCTGTAGAGACAAAACCAATGTAAACCCTAGGGGTAAAGTAGTCAATTCCTTTGGGTGAACTGTGGGCTATAAATATGGGGCTCGGTAGGTAACATTTAACACTTTGAGCATTTACTGTTGAGCTCCTGTACTAGCCACACACTTCGTTGTAGTCATCCAGAGTTCAATTTTATTGTGTTCCTTGTTCAAGCGGTGAAGCCCTGCTTTTGTGTGCTTTTTGCTTGAGCTCGTTTTACATACCTCGCTAGTTGTAGTGCACCGAAGCCTATCTAGGCGAAGGGTGTTTTGTGTGAAGTGTGTTTTTCAGTGTGCTGTCGCTCTGTGTAACAGGAGGCGAGACCTCGCTGCTTACTAGCGAAGCCCTGATCGAAGCCCGTGCTTTTATCGTGTTTGTGACTCTAGCGAAGTCTGTTAGTGTGCGTTTAGACCTTCGTGTACGAAGCCCAGCACCAGTTGCTGCTGCCAAGTATTTGGTCGAAGTCCTCAGTGGGGTGTCCACTCTTGCGAAGGGTGAAGTGCGAAGCCTGCTCGAAGCACCCTGTGTGCGGAGCCTGCACTGACTTAGCAGAGTAGATTTTCGAGGGTTGTAAGTGGAGAGAAGTCTTCTTGGCTTCGAACTTTTGGTCCTGCGAAGCCTGTGTTCGGAGCTGTCAAAACACCTCCGAACCAGACATTCGAAGGTAGTGTTCGAAGCCTGTTCTGCAGAAGACAGAACTAAAACCGAAGGCTAGTTTTTAGCCCGAAATTTTAAAAGCTCCCATTCACCCCCCCTCTGGTCGCCGTTTCCGGTCCAACAATTGGTATCAGAGCGGGTTAAGATCACCAGTTGACCTTAACCGGTTTTGTGATCAATGGCGACATGGATAGAGGCAGTAAAATTCCTCTGTTCGATGGGACTGACTTTGCATACTGGAAGGTGCGCATGGAGGCTTACTTGTTAAGCCAAGGAAATGCAATTTGGGAGATTGTGGACTCACAATACTCCATCCCTGAGACTCGCACCACTCAAACAGAAAAAGATCAGTATAATGCCAACTCCAAGGCTAGGAATATACTGTTCATTGGTTTGAGCCGGAGTGAGTTTGATAGGGTGCAGCACCTTAGGACTGCTAGGGAGATTTGGACAACACTCACTGTTTTTCATGAGGGCTCTACACAGATTAAGGCCAGGCGCCAAAGCACGTACAATCAACAGTATCAACTGTTTGTGCAGGCACCTGGTGAATCTATAGATGCCATGTTTTCTCGCTTTGATGCGATAGTGAGTAACTTGCGATCCAACGGGAGGCTTGCTTACAATGATCATGATAGGGCTATCAAGCTTCTCTATGCTCTTGACCGTAGCATATGGGAAGTGAAGATATCCAGCATTGAGGAGTCCGCAGGTTATGACACATTGACCTGTGATGAGCTCTTCAGCAAGTTGAAGTCCACAGAGATTGCCAAGGCATCTCTTGCAGTGCACAGAAGCTCCTTGCCACAACCATTGGCATTGGTTTCTAGCACTAGCCGTGGCACCACTGCAGAACCAAGCACATCTGGCACTTGTGTTTTTGCAGATGGTTTTGCTTTGTTCTCCCTGGTCTCCATCACAAAGGAGCAGGTGGACACTCTAGATGATGATGAGCTTACTCTCATTGCCCGGAGGTTCACCCATTTTTATCATGAGAGACGGGATCAGAGGAAAAGTGGTTTTAGTGGTTGCTTTGAGTGTGGCGACACTTCTCACATCAAGGCCAATTGTCCTATGCTCAAAAAGAGAGATGAGAGTGAGCGCCCTAAATACCACAAGAAGGAGAGGAAACCCTTTGTGAAGGGTAAGCGCGGCAAGGTGGCTAAGAGAGTAGCTAAAGCCGCTTCCAGAGCATTTGTTGCTGCTCTCAGCGACATCGACACTTCCTCAACTGAGGAGTCGAGCTCTGGGGAGGAGGAGTCCCCAAGGAAGGAGGACAAGAAGGGACGAGACTTCACCGGCCTTTGCTTCATGGCCGACAGCGATCACAGCAGCGATGAGCTTGACTCATCTGAGGTCCCACTATCATCTGACCAGCTATTAATTAAATTAGATGAGCTGAATGAAGTAGTTCTAGGTCAGGATAGATTACTTGTGCAAGCCGCTAGAGAAAGAAAAGACCTTAGACTTAGGCTAGAATCTGTATCTACTGAATATGCCATGCTTAAGTCTAAGGTTAACAATGCTGAATGTGAATCTTGTACTGTAGTCATGAGTGAGCTTGCTCAGTTGCGTTCTGTACATGCTCAAACTCTTTCCGAGCTTGAGACTGCACAGAAGCAACTTTTGGTGGTGGAATCTAGTCCTCATGATATTAGTGAATGCATGAACTGTTCTTTATTACGCGAAAGCATTAATTTACGTGATAAGCATGTTCATGATTTAGAGGCTAGACTGGAGAGTGCCGGTAGTTCTAAGGATGTGCAGCCTGTTTGTGACACGTGCATTACCCTTAAGGACCAACTAGGCACTGTTAGAGAGCGAGCTGAAAACCTCATGTCTGAAAATGAGTACCTTCTTTCTGTGGTTAATAAATGCACTGAGGGAAAGGGTAGGATAGATTTGCTCTTGGCCAAGACCAAGTTGTGTGTTGACAGAGCAGGGGTAGCTCTAGGTTTGGGTTTTGAGAGGATTTCTTCAGACAACAAGACCAAAACTGTTTTTACCTCTCCCACTACCTTAGAGAAAGAGAGAGCTCTGTTAGACACTCCTTCAGCCAAAAAGCCTACCCGACCACCAAAGAAAGCCACACCTCCTGCCAAGAAAAATCCTCCCAAGAAAACCACTCAGAAGAAGCCCAAGGAGCCTGTGAGAGTTGCTCATGTGACCCATGAGAGTGCCCCTAGGAGAGTGTTTCACTGTTCTTACTGTCAGTGGGCGGGTCATTTGGTTGGGTTCTGTTTTCGTCGCATCAAGGATGAGCGACGCGCTCAGGCGATGAGTTACCAGGACATGCATTACCCATCTTTAGGTATGCATGAGTCTGAGTTTTACTATCGTCCTGCTTTTGAGGCTCCTTGTGCTTCTCGGAGAGGTTTTACTCCTCGAGGTGTTCACCATGTTCCATATGGTGGTAGACCCCGGGTAAGTAGCTTTGTACCTCGTCAGAGTAGGAGACCTCGTCATGCTTTTCGATCACTGCATGTAGGTAGACCTCGCACTTTGCATCATGCTGATTTTCCTGTGCGTAGACAGTCTACTTTTACTGTGCCTACTACTTGTGTCACTCAGTGCTGGATGCCTCGTCATTATTTCACTCACCCCAGCACTGAGCGATCGAGATATTCTTATCATGTGTAGGCGGCAGATCGAGGCTTGGAGGACACGTGGATCATGGACTCCAGTTGTTCGCGCCACATGACCGGAGATGCAGCATGGTTCTCCAGCCTCACCACAACCAAGCAAAGGGAACATATGACCTTCGGAAACAATCGAAGGAGTAGAGTGAAAGGTAAAGGTGTGGTAAGAATTAACTCGAATTTCACTCTCAAAGATGTTGCTTTGGTTGAAAACCTGGGATACAATTTGCTATCTGTATCTCAGTTGCTTGATGAGAGCTTCGAAGTGCGATTTCATCGCGATACTTCGCAAGTGCTCAATTCTGATGGCGTTGTGGTGTGTAAGATCTTTAGAGTTGGGAGAGTTTTTGGAGCTGATTTTTCAGAGTCATCTGGTTCTTCTCATTGTCTTGTTGCTCATTCAACTTCTGAGCTTTGGAAGTGGCATAGGAGACTAGGGCATATGAGCTTTGAGTTGCTCGCTCGTCTGAGCACCCTAGGCCTGATCCGAGGATTGCCCAAGCTCAAGTTTGAGAAGAATTTAGTTTGCGCTCCTTGTCGACATGGAAAAATGATTGCTGCTTCGCATTCGCAAGTCACCACAGTGATGACTGAACAACCCGGAGAACTTCTCCATATGGACACTGTAGGTCCTTCTCGGGTCAGTTCTTTAGGCGGCAAGTGGTATGTATTAGTTATTGTCGACGATTTCTCTCGCTACTCTTGGGTCTTCTTTCTTGCCAGCAAGGATGAAGTGTTTTCACACTTTCGGAGCTTGGCTTTGAGACTTTTCATTGAACTCCCAGGTGCATTGAAATTCATTCGAAGTGATAATGGCACCGAGTTCAAAAACAGTCTCTTTGTTGACTTTTGCATGGAGCATGGCATAGAACATCAATTCTCTGCTCCGCGGGTTCCTCAACAGAACGGTGTTGTTGAGAGGAAGAACCGCACTTTGGTTGAGATGGCTAGGACGATGCTTGATGAGCATAGGACTCCTAGAAAATTCTGGGCTGAGGCCATGAACACTGCATGTTACATCTCAAACCGAATCTTCTTGCGCTCAATTTTAAATTTGACATCTTATGAGCTGTGTTTTGGGAGACAGCCCAAGGTTACTCGTCTTCGAGTTTTTGGCTATCGCTGCTTTATCCTAAAACATGGTAATTTGGATAAATTTGAGTCACGCTCTTCTGACGGGATCTTTTTGGGTTACACTACTCATGGTCATTCTTATCGTGTTTATAACTTGGAGACTAACACTATCATCGAGTCATGTGATGTGACTTTTGATGATTCAACCCCCTCTGTTAGTTCTGCATTTGAACAGGCAAATGAACACGACATGGAACAGACCTTATTCGAAGAAGAAGATCACGGAGAATTCGAGGATGAACCCCTACTACCCTCGACGTCAACCCCCGAAGCTGACCCCGCTACGACCACTTCGACACGAGGTCCCGAAGCGACTACCTCAACATCGGTCATCTTGGACCACTCCAACGCACAAGTTGAGGGGGAGACTGCATCCCGCCGCGAGGCTCCACATCATGTTCAAAGGATGCACCCTCCTGAGCAGATCATTGGTGAGCTTGATCAAAGGGTAACACGTTCTCATGCTCATTTCATTGATTCCGCTTTTGTTGCTTCTTTCGAGCCCTTAGATGTTAGTCATGCACTTTCTGATTCTAGTTGGATCAATGCCATGCATGAGAAACTTGAAAATTTTGAGAGAAACCAAGTCTGGTCATTAGTTGATCCTCCACCAAATGTTCATTTCATTGGAACAAAATGGATTTTCAAAAACAAACAAGGGGAGGATGGGACTATAGTTAGAAACAAGGCTAGACTTGTAGCTCAGGGCTTTTCTCAACTAGAAGGGATTGATTTTACTGAAACTTTTGCACCTGTTGCTCGCCTTGAGGCCATTAGGATTATGCTTGCCTTTGCGACATCCCGGGGATTCAAACTCTATCAAATGGATGTCAAAAGTGCTTTTCTTAATGGCTTCATAGGTGAAGATGTTTATGTAAAACAACCCCCTGGTTTTGAAAACCCCAAGTACCCACATAAAGTCCTTAAACTTCATAAGGCTCTTTATGGACTCAAGCAGGCCCCTCGGGCTTGGTATGATAGACTTAAGTCTTTTCTGCTTGAGCGAGGGTATTTGATGGGCTCTGTTGATAAAACACTGTTTACTCTCAAGCATGGCAAAGATTTCCTCCTAGTTCAGATTTATGTGGATGATATCATCTTTGGTGGCTCTTCTCATGCTTTGGTTGCCGAGTTTGCAGATACCATGAGCGGGGAATTTGAGATGTCGATGATGGGTGAACTCACCTTTTTCCTTGGTTTGCAAATCAAGCAAAGCAAACAAGGTACTTTTGTCCACCAGACAAAGTACACCAAGGACCTGCTCAAGAAATTTGACATGGCTGATGCGAAGCCCCTCGCCACTCCAATGGCTACATCTGTAGCATTGGACCCTGACGAAGATGGAGAAGCCGTAGATCAGAAGGAGTTCCGAAACATGATCGGCTCCCTCCTCTACTTGACTGCTACGAGGCCGGATATACACTTCGTTGTGTGTCTGTGCGCTCGTTTTCAGGCTTCACCACGAGCTTCGCACTGCCAAGCGGTCAAGCGCATCCTAAGGTATCTCAAACATACCCTCGAATTTGGCATATGGTATTCAGCATCTTCATCCTTATGTCTTCGAGGTTATTCCGATGCGGATTTTGCTGGGTGTAGAATTGATAGGAAGAGTACCTCTGGTACTTGTCATTTTCTGGGTACTTCTTTAGTTTGCTGGTCTTCCCGCAAACAGTCTAGTGTTGCACAATCAACGGCTGAGGCCGAATATGTTGCTGCAGCTAGCTGTTGCTCTCAGATTTTGTGGATGACTTCCACTTTGCGGGATTTCGGGTTAGAATATAAGAGTGTTCCACTTTTCTGTGATAACACTAGTGCTATTTATATTGCAAACAACCCGGTTCAGCACTCCAGAACCAAACACATTGATGTGCGATATCATTTTCTTAGAGATCACAATGAGAAGGGTGATATTGAACTTCAATATGTTGATACCCAACACCAGCTAGCCGATATTTTCACAAAACCCCTAGATGCTTCTCGATTTACTTACTTGCGTGGGGAACTTGGTATTTGTCACCCTTACGGCATTTTGTGAGGGGGAGCAGTTTTAGATGGATGTGCATTTGCTAATTGTGTGTTGAAATTGCATTTACATCTTTTGCACTTATATGCCTGATTATAATCCATGACATCATAACAGCTCAGCTCTTTTTAATTTATCTGAAACATTCATATGCATGATGTTTTCTTTTTAAAATCAAATCGTGCTCACTGCTTAGTCTTGAATCTAGCATGTTTAGGTAGGACTGTTTTTAGCTATCTTTTATCTACTTGATAGCAAGACACATTTCTTTGGATGCTCAAAAATTGCAACTTGAAAAATTATTCTACTTTTTCATGGATATTCATAAAGTGCCAACAAATTGGTTCACTTAGTTAAAATCAAAAACTCCATGATTTGCATGCTTCAAGTTAAAAGATCCAGGTGGGTTTGTTTGTCGCACTACCCTATTCTAGACTGCTTACCATTGCACATTGGTCTGAACTGGAATAGTGTAGTGTATGCCAAAATCATTGCTTTAAGCTTCTAATGGCTTTCATGCCTAGGCTTGGCCGGATTGCAAAGTATAAGGTGGACAAACCAATAACCCCTGGCACTAAGAAAAGAACAACAAAATTCAGTGATCATCAAGTTTGCTTTTCATGCTCCATTTGAACTGGACTTGTCTGTCTAGAGTAGAAATTGACTAGCTTTGCGCAGTCCTTGCTTTTACTTGTCTAGTTTCCTTGACTAAGTGGTGATGCTTTTATTTCAAAAATGATCAAATCACATGCTTCATCATGTTTGAGCTAAGCCCATGATCATTGGTGTTATTATTGGCATATTTTTGCTTTATATGTCTTTGCAATTCTGCTCATTTCCAAGCTATGCATCCTTTTCATGCTCCTTGATGCTTGCATTGCCAAAGGGGGAGAGACTTGCTACGTTCTCTGCCGCAAGGGGGTATAATTTCCAAAGGGGGAGAAAATTTTACATAAAGGTGGAGAAGGTTATCTGTTGCAAAAAGGGGGAAAATTAACTCAGGGGGAGTTTTTATCTTGAGATTTGCCGAAGGGGCTTTTACTCTTTTGAAAAAGGGGGAGGAAACTTCTTTTGTCAAGTGACATGATTTGGCTCTTTTCTGAGTTTTTATGGTCACTTGTGTGCTGAAATTTTTTGAAATTTTCTTGAACTTCAATGTGGTTGTCAATGCACTCATCAAGGGGGAGATTGAGAAACCAAGGGTTGGTTTCAGTGTTTGTGATGAGTGATTGACAGGCTTTTATCCTCTGTTTCGAAGGGGTACCTCCGGAAGGTGTTCGGAGGTTGGACCTCCGAAGGTTGTTCGGAGGTGGTTTCACCGAAGTGTGTTCGGTGGTTTGGTTGCTGCAGCTGTTGCAGCGGAGTGTGCGTGTCGGAGGGGTCCGACAGTACACGATGACTGGGTTTGTACCGAAGGCTTCGGTACTTTGGGCGGTACACCGGAGTGTGTGCCGGAGGTTGCTAACCCAGAGAGGTCTCCAGAGTACTGGATACACTTGTCTGTTTGTCTGTGGTGCGCAGGGACTTCGGAGGCGACGGACAGGTTCGTAGCAGGTGAACTTGGGTCAAGCGGGAGGCTTGATGCCAGGGGAGCAGGGAGCTCCGTCACGGTGGCTGCGAAGGGGTCTGGGTCGGTCCTCGGGTCGAGGTGCGCCAGGTGATGGCAGAGAGTGCGGAGCGTGGCTCCGGCTGAAGGTACTCCGAGACAAAGTCCTCGGAGGTGAGGCACTTCGAAGGTACTCCGAATGGAGTGACTTCGGAGTTGGATGGATCAAGTCCTCTGCGGAGGCAAGGAGTTCGAAGTGTGCTCCGGAGGGAGACATTCGAAGGTTGCCTGAAGAAGGTCTTAGAAGTCGAGGCGCATCGAAGGCATGGCCCGGGTGAGGCTCGTCGAGAAGCGTGCTCGGGGAGAGACACTGCGACGAAGTGCTCATGGAATGCTTCGTGCGGAGGCCTTGGACGAAGGAGGGACTTCGAAGGGTGGTACTCCGAAGGTGGGGCTTCGGAGTGTGGCTGTCTTGTGGTACTTCGACCTGCATGGCTTCGGTACATGGACTGACGGAGTTTGAGCTGGGCAGAAGCTGCGAAGCCGTGGTGGTCCACTCCGGAGGTGTTGGTGCGATGGCCCAAGGGCTTTGATGGCTTCGGCTCAAAACTGTCACTGTATCGAAGGCTGACTTTGGTGAAGCGAAGGCCATCTGGCTCAAGGCTTCTTACCGAAGCTATCGCACCCCTCGTGTGCGAAGGGGCTTCAGAAAGGTCAAAGGCTGCAAGTCTGACAGTGTCTGCTCTGCAAAAAGCTGGCGCTGTCCCCTCTGCAAAGGCTGACAGAGAAGCCTCCAATAAAGTTGACTACCTTTTGTACCCCTCAGTTCTGTAGAGACAAAACCAATGAAAACCCTAGGGGTAAAGTAGTCAATTCCTTTGGGTGAACTGTGGGCTATAAATATGGGGGCTCGGTAGGTAACATTTAACACTTTGAGCATTTACTGTTGAGCTCCTGTACTAGCCACACACTTCGTTGTAGTCATCCAGAGTTCAATTTTATTGTGTTCCTTGTTCAAACGGCGAAGCCCTGCTTCTGTGTGCTTTTTGCTTGAGCTCAGTTTACATACCTCGCTAGTTGTAGTGCACCGAAGCCTGTCTAGGCGAAGGGTGTTTTGTGCGAAGTGTGTTTTTCAGTGTGCTGTCGCTCTGTGTAACAGGAGGCGAGACCTCGCTGCTTACTAGCGAAGCCCTGATCGAAGCCCGTGCTTTTATCGTGTCTGTGACTCTAGCGAAGTCTGTCAGTGTGCGTTTAGACCTTCGTGTACGAAGCCCAGCACCAGTTGCTGCTGCCAAGTATTTGGTCGAAGTCCTCAGTGGGGTGTCCACTCTTGCGAAGGGTGAAGTGCGAAGCCTGCTCGAAGCACCCTGTGTGCGGAGCCTGCACTGACTTAGCAGAGTAGATTTTCGAGGGTTGTAAGTGGAGAGAAGTCTTCTTGGCTTCGAACTTTTGGTCCTGCGAAGCCTGTGTTTGGAGCTGTCAAAACACCTCCGAACCAGACATTCGAAGGTAGTGTTCGAAGCCTGTTCCGCAGAAGACAGAAATAAAACCGAAGGCTAGTTTTTAGCCCGAAATTTTAAAAGCTCCCATTCACCCCCCCTCTGGTCGCCGTTTCCGGTCCAACAAATTCATTTCCCTCCGCATTTCTCCTTTGAAGGTCATCTAGCCCCTCGTCTTCTAAAGCCCCCAAGACGATGCTCTCCTTGAGATATCTTCTGGCTCTCCTGGTACGCTTTGAAGGAGTTCTTCCTGTAATTTTTAGTCATTTTCTATTCAAAAAATACTTATCAGAAGGTACCTTGGCCTTCTTAGGTTCGCGGGTAATTATGACCCCGAAGTAGGTGGTCCGGGTAGTCGAGAAGGTCTTCGGGTCCCCTACCCTGGCCGAGAAGAAATGGAGGATAGAACTGGTGGGGGTCTGGGAGCAATACAACCGCGTATGGGGCTGCCTTGAGATCGAGCCCCCTGCACTCCTTAGACTAGACATCCCAGATCCTATTCTGAGGAAGAGGAAGGCAGAGAAGGGCCCAGCGGGGACCCTGAAGCCTTCCGAGAAAATGGTCCACAGGCCCAAGAGCCATGTTGGCCCAAGGCCTCGCCCTGATTCCCTAGAGGAGAGGTCCACTCCCTCATCGGTGGCCGAAGAGAGGGCTTCGGGCGACGTCCCAGCCGTCGAACAAGAGGCCTTTGTTCCGTCGGCGACTAGGAGGGTGACCTCGGCTGAGTGAGCTGTGGCCGAGGAGGTAGCAGCCAATGAACTTGATGACGAGATGACGGCCGCACTGCGTGGATCCCCGAGGGACTCCATAGGGGGCGTCTTCCAGATGTTATCAGACATGGAGTCCCCCGAGAAATCTTCAAATGGTGCTAGAGCCGGTAGGTCGCCTTCCATTGGTAACACATTTATTTGTCCTCTTGGTATTTGCACTTATTTACATATGTTTCATGTGTTTTATTGTATGGTAGGTACCATGGTGAGGGACCCTCCGAAGATCCCTTCACCCATATCAGAGAGGTTTGAAGTGAAGGGGAAGGCCCCCATCGAGGTAGTCGACGTGCCGGAGTCGGATGAGGAGGCTCGTTCAAAGTGGGATTGGGGGGGCTTCATAGCACCTTGAGATGTCATCTTAGGGGGATATCCAGCGGGCATTGGCAGACATCCCCATGCTGACTCCATTCTTGACTCTAGGACAGGGGCTTGTCGCGAAGGTGGCACCATTAGCTCAGCTCTGCTAGGCCTTGAGCGACACTAACCTAGTCATCGAGGTGATGCGAGCAGATGGGGTCCAACTGAGCCTCTCCATTGAACGGGCAACTTACCAAGTACTTTCCAGTGTATATTGAAGTGTTGCGGTCTGTTTCTCCCTTTTTTTCTTTTACTTACTTCCTCCTGTTTGAAGTTCGTTGTTCTAGCCCAAGGGGTCTGGGCTGCCTTCGATGCAGAGTGCACTCGACATGTCAGTAAAGTTGCGAAGCTCAACAACTGCCTCACCAACTCTGAGGAGGAGAGGAACCATCAGGCTGAGCAGGATGCTTTGGCGGTTGAGGTTGAAAAGCTTTGGGGGAGGCGACTGAGGTCAAGGTTCTTCGGGGTCAGAGGGTGATCTTGGAGAGTACGATTTCAGACCTCTTGGCCTCAAGCCTCGAACTAAAGTCGTCGGTAGAGCACTTGCTTGCCGATCGAACGAAGAACGAGGGGGTGACGGTCGAGACGATGGACGTCCACCAGGACATCTTGGAGCACTATGGCACGTCTTTCCTCCTGCCTTCTGTTGTCACAAGCGAGCCCTTGGGCCGCCGGCTAAAGCTCATCTAGACCATGGTGAAGATGATGGATGATCGTAGCCAAGTACAGAGAGGTCTCCGGTCGGGTGGCCGCCCTCAGCATCCTTCATCCCTCATCTTGACCGGAACGAAGTGAGCTACCTTGGTGAGTCGGTGGACGATCACCCAGATAGAATCATGACCAGCTTGGGTCTTGGGCAGTCCCGTGATGAAGTCCATCCCTATCTCTTCCCACTTCCATTCGGGGACCTTGAGAGGTTGAAGAAGTCCGGTAGGCCTCTGATGCTCTGCCTTGACTCGCCGGCATGTGTCGCACTTGGCCACATACTCAGCTATTTCTCTCTTCATGCTGACCCACCAGTATTTCTCCTTCAGATCTTGATACATCTTTGTACTCCTCCCGGGATGGATGGAGTATAAAGTATCGTGGGCTTCTTGAAGGATGAGGGTCTTCAATTCAGGCTGGTCAGGTACACATATCTGGTTTCCGAACCAGATGGTACCATGCTCGTCCTCGGAAAATCCGGGGGCTTTACCCTTCCTCATGTTCTGCTGGATCTCCAGGATGTCCGGGTCTTCCTTCTGCTTCTCTCGGATCTGGTCTATTAAGACAGGCCGAGACTCCAAGGCAGCGAGGTACGCTCGGGTGGTGATCCCTAGGTTTAACCTTTCCATCTCCTTGTAAAGTAAAGGAGCTTGGTCCATAATCATGATGGCGTTGCAGTACCCTTTTCGACTAAGGGCGTCTGCCACCACATTGGCCTTGCCTGGATGATAATGGATGCCCAAGTCGTAATCCTTAATCAGTTCCAACCATCTCCTTTGCCTGAGGTTCAGATCTGGTTGGGTGAATATGTACTTGAGGCTCTTGTGGTCGGTGAAGACCTCACACCGATTCCCCACAAGGTAATGTCTCCATATCTTCAAGGCATGAACCACGGCTGCTAACTCCAGGTCGTGGGTCGGGTAGTTCAGCTCATGCGGTCTCAGTTGTCGGGAGGCGTATGATATCACCTTCCCTTCCTGCATTAAGACGCATCCCAATCCTTGGCGAGAGGCATCATAGTAGACGTGGAAGTCTTTCCAGATGTCTGGCAGAGTCAGGATGGGGGCTAACACGAGCTTCTTCTTGAGGGTCTGGAAGCTTTCCTCACAATCAGGGGTCCATTCAAACTTCACTTCCTTCTGCAGAAGTCTGGTCATAGGCTTGGCGATCTTGGAAAAATTCTCGATGAACCGGCGGTAGTATCCGGCCAATCCGAGAAAGCTCCGGATCTCGATCACGGTCGTGGGCTGCAGCCAGTTGGTTACCACTTCAACGGTGGTTGGGTCCACCGCTATTCCTCCGGCAGATATAACATGGCCGAGGAACTACACCTCAGACGACCAAAATTCGCATTTGCTGTATTTGGCGTACAGTTGCTGCTCCCTTAGCCTTCCGAGGGTCAGACGGAGGTGAGAGTCTCATGTTCTTCCTTGGTCCTGGAGTAAACGAGGATATCGTCAATGAATACCACGATGAACTTGTCCAAGAACTCCATGAATACATTGTTCATCATGTTCATGAAGAAGGCTGGGGCATTCGTGAGTCCGAACGACATCACGGTGTACTCATAGAGTCCATAGCGGGAGGTGAAGGTAGTCTTGGGTATGTCTTCTTCTCTAATCCTCAATTGGTGATAACCTGACCTGAGGTCAATCTTCGAAAACACCGAGGATCCTTTCAATTGATCGAACAGGTCATCGATCCGAGGCAATGGGTACCCTTTCTTGATGGTTACGTCGTTTAGGACTCTATAGTCCACGCACATCCTCTTGGTCTTGTCCTTCTTCATGGCAAATATAACTGGTGCACCCCAGGGTGTGGTACTCGGTCGGATGTACCCTTTCTGCTCTAGGTCTTCGATGTTGCTCTTGACTTCGGCTAGCTCATTAGCGGCCATCCGGTACGGGCGCTTGGAGATTGGAGTGGTCCCGGGGACAAGCTCGATTCTGAATTCGATGTCCCGTTTGGGAGGCATTCTAGGTAGGTCTTCAGGGAAGACGTCCGCGAACTCCTTGACTATGGGTACCTCTTCAAGAGCTATTGAGCGAACGGATGCTCCGAGTGGTTTGCGACTGGTCATTCGAAAGGTGATGGCTGCACCTTCAGGGTTGGTCACCGTGACAGACTTGTTGGCACAGTCGATCACTCCCTTGTGCTTCATCAACCAATCCATCTGTTGGAACGACGGATCGGGCCAGCATGCTTTCTTGGTGGAAATGAGAGTAGTGTATTCAATGCGCCTTGAGCCTGTGTCTTACAACTACAGCTGAGGGGTATTTATAAGGCACCCCTTCCAGAGGACCAAGCGCCTCTGGACCGCCAACGGCTACATGGCCAAACGCTGGTTGGTAGTACAGACAAAACGGACGATACATAGTACAGACAAGAAGATTCAACTCTGACAGCGTATCAGCCGTGTCGGACGCTGCCTGCGCCGCCCGACACGGCTCAAAGGATCGCGATCCTGTCTCTCCGTATACTTGTCCAGTCCTTTTCCCGCCAACACTCTCCTTGGGTTCGCTACTGCGGGCCGGAGGGCGGCCTCCGGCATCCTTCCGCTGGAGGACGGCCTCCGGCATCCTTCTGCCAGAGGGCAGCCTCAGGCGTCCTTGTCCCGGAGGGTAACCTCCGGCGCTAGGCTTCGGATCCCCTGGCTGTGGGCCCTCTTTGGCTTCCGGGATTATCTCCCCCAACAGTAGCCCCTCGCTTCTTTCCTCTCGGGAGCCCTGCATTAAGAGAGGGTGGAAGCGCACATGATAATCCCGATAGCTCTCACAAGGACGTAACTTACATTGGGGTGCCGAGTCCGCCGCAGCGCGGCCTTCTCGATAAATGCGGCGGGGCTCCGGAGCAGGGAGGCGCGACTAGGCCCGAAGAATGAGGACCGCCTTGAATCCTTTCTCCGACGGGTCGAGAGGAGTTTGACCGGGCTCGCGGGATGCATGCACACCTTGACCGGGGGCCCCTGGCCCCGAGGAGGCGGCCGGGCGCCGCCGGAAGCAGTTAATGCATGCTCAAACAGCATCGGGGAGGCGAACCGCCAGGGGGCCGCCGCGCCCCGATGCGACAGTTTGCCTTAAATGCAGCGCCACGCGACCGCCGCGTTCACACGCTAATCGAACCAGAAAAGGGACCGACGGTCTTGCGCTTAAATATAACTCTCCGCGCGGCCTCCTCCTAGTTCTTCACCTTGTTGCGCCCATTCTAACCACCTCAGCCATAATTCATCCCACTCCCTGAGCTCTAAGCCCCCTTTCGCCTCTTTGAGCAATGGTGAGGAGCGTCGTCCCGGCAATGGCGATGGACCCGCACTTCTTGCAGCGCCAGATGGCGGCGGCGGCGACAGCGATAGACTCGTCGGAGGTGCGCGGTGCGCGCGAGCTCCGCCCCGCCTCAGAGCGGTTTCGGGAACAGACCCTAGAGCTCGGGCCATCTGCGTGCACAGAGACGTCAATCGAGCAAGCAACCAGGGCCCGCCTTGGTCTTGGGATGCCGGCGAGGAAGCCTGGCCGAGAGACGGCCCCGCAGCCGCGAGAAGGTGAGGTCGTCGTTTTCGAAGCTTTCTTCGACGCGGGGCTGGGGTTCCCCACTTCGGAGCTCCTCGCCGGGGTGTTGGACGCGTTCCACCTGGAGCTCCCGCAATTATCTCCCAACGTCGTGGCCCGCCTCGCCATTTTCGAGTGGGCCATGCGCGCCGAAGGCTGCGAAGGGAGGGCGGAAGTCTTCGCGGAGATGCATGAAGCCCTCTGCCAGCCGAAGAAGAAAGGAGGCCAGATACTGGCCTTCGGGAGCATCAACTTCCAGCTCCGAAGGAAGTACACGGAGTCCTTCCCGGCGAAGGCCACCAACGAAAGGTGGTACTCGAAGTGGGTGAGCCGGTGGTTCTACGTCCGCGTGGGGCTCAGCTCCGGCCTCGCAGGAATCCCGCGCCATATTTGGTTCCGGAGAGAAGCGTGCATCGAGACCAACGCTGAGTCGATTTCTGCGAGGGTCCAGCTTCTCTAGATCGTCGCCCGCCAAATGAGTATGCGAGACTTGGCGGAGGAGTTCGTGGCCCTCGAGATCCCTCCGCTGAAAGAGGAGTGGCCGGCGTCGCTCCGGAGCAGCCGAGACGAGTCGATGCCAGCGAAGCTCTCCCGCCGGCTGGGTGAGTGTCCGCCTCCGTCGTTTTGTTCCTGTTTTTTGTGCTCTAAGGGTGCTCCGGCCCTGATGATCGAATGTAGGATCGCTCGTCGCCCGGACCCCCGAGGAGGTAGCCCGCTTGACGGAAAGGATTCTCAGAGTCCCTACCACGGCCGAGCGGACCCGTCGAATGGAGTTGGTGGGCTCTTGGGAGCGCTCCAACAGGGTGTGGGGGGCACTTGAGCTCTCGCCCCCGCCCCTCCCGGAAGGCGAGGTCCTCCGGGACGTTTCGATGAGAAAGGCAACCGACGTCGAGGGCGGCCTCTCTCCGTGCCGCCCCAAAAAGAAGAAGATAGTGAAGGGGCCAAGGCAGCTGTCTCCGGGGCACTCTTCCGCCTCCCACTCCGAGTGCGGGGGTTCCAGTGACGGGGCCCAGTCGGAGTCGGGAGACCCCCTGACGATTCCGGACCCGACCCCATCGGTTCGGCCGGGCGCCAGAAGGAGCGAAGACGCTCCCCCTCGCTCGGGTCCGACGGAGCCTGCACCCGGGGCTAGGCAGGAGGAGCCTGTCGTCGGAGCGACGCCGCGCCCCGAGACCGCCCCCTCGCGCGGACCGGTTTCGGAGGGGGGCTCCGTCGGCTCCCACGAGAGTAGGGCTACAGATAGCTTGGACCATGGGGGCCTGGCCGACCCGCTCGGCGCCATCGAGAAGAGTGCTGACATGGAGGCGGAGCTCGCCGTGGCGGCGGCGAGTTCCCCGGTGAATTCCATCGATATCCTCTTCTACCGCCCGAGCCCGTCGGAGCCCATCCAGCCTTCGGAGTACCCTACCGACACCGCGGACGAAGGTACAATAGCTCATCCATACTTCCCCGAACGCTAGGGCCTTCTCGACCTTAGCTTTTGCTCGCCTGCGCAGGCACATCGGCCCGAGGCGTCGAACCAGTCGCCCCGTTCCCCGAAGACGCTCCGGACGCGAGGTTTGGAGCCCCTGTCGATGCGAGGGGGGCCCGGGTCAGCAAGGCGAGACTGAGTCTGGAAACTCCGAAAGGGCCCCTCCGGAGGCCGTCGAAGACGCTAAGGTCCGGCCTCAGCCCCCTACTGACCGTCGAGGCGCGCGCGGCACCGTGCCCCTCCTGCGCCCCTTCTTGGCGGACGGCGAGGACTTCGCGTCCAGGGTGGCCCCGGTTCATGACTATTATTTGCGGCTGCACGAGGCTCCAGTGATAGGCGAACTGGGGCTATCAGACGGCCTGGACCTCGGGAGGGCCATCGAGACGGCAGCAGGCCAGGTACCTTCTTTGAGTACATTCGATATATGCTTAGCTCCTCTTCTGACCGTCTTCTTCGCACGCAGGTGGTTGCATTGGCGCAGGGACAGCTGATTGCTCTGCTCTCTGAACGCCAACACCACGAGGCGGACGCCGCGGAACTCGTGGCCCGGGTGGCTACTGCGGAGAGGTTGGCTCGTGACCGGTCCTCGGAGGTCGAGGCCCTCCAGCTTCGGGCATCAAGAGTCGACGCGCTTGAGGCCCGAGTAGCGGAGATGGACTCCCTCAAGGCCCGCGTCGCGGAGTTGGAGGGGCTCCGCGCTCGGGCCACCCGGGCCGACGAGCTGGAAGCGGAGATTGACGCCCTTCGAGCCCGAGCTGCCGAAGCGGAGGGGCTTCGATCCCGTGCTGCGGAAGCGGAGCGGCTCGAAGGGGAGGTGTCTCGCCTCGGGACCCAAGCCTCGGAGGCGGTAGCTAAGGTCGAAGCCCTCGAGACCCGGGTGGCCCAGATGGAGCGGGTTGAGGTGGACCTCAACGCCCGGAATGGGGAGGTGACCGAGGCGCTTGCCGAAGCTGGGAAGACGGCGGCTGACGCCGCAGAGTCCCTCCGGAAGGTGCTGGCACGCTACGGCACCGGCTGCGTTACGTTTGACATCGCCCGGGAGCCCCTGGTCCATCGGGTGAAGTTCATCCAGGCCGCCATCCGGCAAATACACCTTACCATGGCGCAGTATGGCGAGGTGTCCGCTCGGGTGGCCGCTTATGGAATTCTTCAGCATCTCGAGGCATCTAGGCTCCCGCTTCCTTCATCTTCGAGCCCGCATCCGGTTGCCTTCGTGGGGGATCACCTCCGGACGCCGAGCCTCGCGCTGACCCAGTCCTGGAAGGTGCTCAAGGCGGTCTGGCAGACCGAGGGTCTTGAAGCGATCAAGGCTTGGCTGGAGGAGGCACTCCGCGCGCGTGGTCCTCCGGCTCCCTCGAAGCCTTTGGCCTCGGCCCGTTCGCTAGACCCGAAGGTGTAGCTCCTTCAAAGTATATCGCTGTCTTCGCCTGTAATATCTTAGGGAACTTAACCATATATTAATAAAGAGTACTTTCTGGGGCTCACTCAGGGTGTCCGTGGTTGCGACTGTGACGTCGAAGTGCTTGATTTTGACGACGCCCTTCGACATCGATGGGCTATCTTCGAGGCTCTGAGAGTGAACCGGCCTGCGTGCTTCGTTCTTCCTCGTAGTAGTGACGGGCGCGCGGATCCTGACGTCCTCCGAGGGGTTTTGAACCATGTCAAGGAAGAAGAAAGAGGGCCCCGCTCCCTGTCCTCGTCTCCCGAACCGGTTGACTGGTCTGATACAGAGGTCGGCTTGGACGAAGCACCCCCCGGGGGGGCGATCTACGCAGCTGGGCCCAACTTCAAGAAGACCAGAGGGCTTTCAGGCCCAGAAGAAGGAGGAGGAGCGAAGGAAGAGGAAGGAAAGGTCCACGCGAACCGCGCCCAGGCCTTCGACCGAAGCGCGCTCTGGCTCGGGTGACCCCTCCGACCGAGGGGGCCTTCGGTTCTTGCTTGGGTTGGATGAGAACTTCTCTTGACTCTTCTTTTCTGTCCTTGACTTGTAATAAACATTGTACGCCTTCCGTGCTTCCAATATGTGCGGTTGAAGTCTTTCGCCTTGCTCCTTCCCTTCCCCCCTTAGCGGGTAGTCGGTTTGCCGGCTGGGCGCTAACCAGCTAGGAGGAAGGCGCGGTGAATGTATCCCACGTACGGGGGCGGCACACTTCGGACGGGATATAGGAAGCCGAGTGCGAGGGAGTGTCGAGCCGGAGCCCAGAACCCACTAGCGAGGGTGCGTCGAGCCGGAGCTCGGAACCCGAGAACGAGGGTGCGTCGAGCCGGAGTTTGGAACCCGAGAGCGAGGGTGCATCGAGCCGGAGCTCGGAACCCGAGAGCGGGGGTGTGTCGAGCCGGAGCTTGGAACCCGAGAACGGGGGTGCGTCGAGCCGGAGCTCGGAACCCGGGAGCGGGGGTATGTCGAGCCGGAGCTCGGAACCCGAGAACGGGGGTGCGTCGAGCCGGAGCTCGGAACCCGAGAACGGGGGTGCGTCGAGCCGGAGATCGGAACCCGAGAACGGGGGTGCGTCGAGCCAGAGCTCAGAACCCAAGAGAGGGGGTGCGTCGAGCCGGAGCTCGGAACCCGAGAGCGGGGGTGCGTCGAGCCGGAGCTCGGAACCCGATTGCTTTGGTGAAGCGAAATTCTTAGAGTCGTTGCGCGTTTCGTTCTGGGCGAAAACACTTGTCTGGTGATTTTATTACGCAATTAGGATACAAAAGCAGGCGCTATCAACCGCTAGCGGAATACAGTGACGACTCTACGGAAAGTAGCGCTTTAGGTGCTCCGCGTGCCAAGTATGCTTCAGCTCCTCGCCTTCTAGGGTGGCGAGCCGGTAGGATCCCGGTTGCCCGGACTTTGTTATGATGTACGATCCTTCCCATTTGTTGCCCAGCTTGGTGGGAGCGACCACCGCGCGAAGGACAAGGTGCCCCGGTTGGAACTCATTGCGCTTAACCTTGGGGTCGTACCATGCTTTGGTCTCCTTCTGATACTGGGATAGGTTGGCGACGGCTCGGAGCCGCGTTTCTTCGGCCAGGTCAGGGAGACGGTGCGCTCGTCATCGGCCTCGGGTGCTGTGACGCGCAGCGAACCGGCTCGAAGCTCCGTTGGGGTCATTGCTTCATCGCTGAACAAGAGGCGGAATGGAGTGAAGCCGGTGACCCGGGAAACGGTTGTCCGGATGGACCACAAGATCTTCGGCAGCTCGTCGGGCCATAACCCTTTGGCTAAGCCGACGATGCGTTTATTGAGGCCTGAAAGGATGTGCCCATTAGCTCGCTCCACGGCTCCGTTAGACTGGGGATGCCGCACGGCGGCGAAGCAGAGCTGGACTCCCAATTCATCGCAGAATGCCCGGAAGGGTCCGGCGTCGAACTGCGTTCCGTTGTCCAATGTGAGCTGCTTGGGTACTCCGAAACGGCACACGATGTTCTGCCAGAAGAATTTCTGGACGCTTCGGGATGTGATGGAGGTCAATGGCTCCGCTTCGACCCACTTGGAGAAATATTCGACGGCAACAATGGCAAAGCGCGGGTTTCCTTTTGCTCTGGGGAGTGGCCCGATGAGGTCCATGCCCCAGCGTGCCAGAGGCCACACGGGGGGGATGGGTAGCAGGCTTGCTGGAGGTCAGTGACTGCGCCGCCCCATCCACTGACAACCCTAGCAGGTGCGGACGAGTTCTTCGGCGTCGGCAACGACAGTGGGCCAGTATACGCCTTGCCGGAGAGCCTTGCCTGCGAGGGCCCGCGGTGCCAGGTGGCTCCTGCACAGCCCCCGGTGGATTTCTTGGAGCATGGCCACTCCGTCCGAGTGTGAGATGCAACGGAGTAACGGGGAGCATACTCCGGACTTGTACAGAATGCCATTGATAACCTCGAATGACCTCGCACGGAGCTGCAGGCGAGCTTGGCTTGGGCTAGGATGATCATCTTCGCTGCCCGCGAGCGTGCGTAGGATGGGCTCCCGCCAATCGGCATCAGCCGTGCACGGGACTGGAGCTGGCCGGGGTGGCGGTGGGGGCTCATCCGAGGAGGTGGAGGCGGACGCCTCGCTGCGAGGGGACGCCGAAGGTTGGGTGATCTCCTCGAAAAAAGCCCCCGGTGGCAAGGCTTGAGCTCCTGCCCCGGCTTTGGCGAGGGCGTCGGCTTGGCCGTTTTCGCCTCGCAGAATGTTTTGGACGGATATACCCTTGAAGGTTGCCTCGAACTTGCGGATGGAGTCGAGGTAGGAGGCAAGGTCTGGGTGCTTAACCCGGAAACTCTTGTCGATGTGCCCGGCGACTACTTGGGAATCGGTCTTGACGACCACACGCGCGGCTCCCAGCGCGTGCGCCTTGCAGAGTCCCAAGAGGACTCCTTCGTACTCGGCGATATTGTTTGTGGCCTTGAAGTTTAGCCGAGCAGAATACAGGGCCTGCTGGCCGGATGGGGAGACGATGACTGCTCCGGCCCCAGCCCCCGAGGCCTAGTAAGCACCGTCCGAAAAGACGGTCCAAACCCCTTCGCTTGCTTCGGCGCTCGCGGGCTCGCGGGCCATCGTCCACTCCGCAACGAAGTCAGCTAGGATTTGGGACTTGATGGCTGTCCGGGCGACGAAGGAGATCCCGAACGGGGCCAATTCCACCGCCCACTTTCCGATGCGGCCGGTGGCGTCCTTGTTCCGGAACATGTCGCCTAGCGGGTAGGCGGTCGGGATGACGACATCGTGAGCCAAGAAGTAGTGTCGGAGCTTCCGGGAGGCCACGACGAGGGTGTAGGCCACCTTTTCGAGCTCGGAGTACCTAGCCTTGGCTCTGGCGAGGGCTTCGGAAACGAAGTAGACGGGGCGTTGGATCAGCTTCCCATTGAGTTCTTCCTCTTGGACTAAAGCCGCACTTGTTGCATTGCCGGAGGTGGCGAGGTAGACCAATAAAGGGCTGTCGGCCTGGGGTGTGGCGAGGGCCACGAGGCCGGAGAGATATTCCTTGATTTGTTGGAAACAGTCGTGACACTCGAGGGTCCACTCGAAATGCTTAGAACTTCGGAGCACCTTGAAGATGGGCAGACTTCGCTCTGCTGATTTTGCCAAAAAACGCCCGAGGGCCGCCAACCGCCCGGCCAACTTCTATGCTTGCTTCAGGTTCTGAGGGGGGCCATGTTCTGCAGCGCCTGAACTTGAGTTGGACTGCCTTCGATGCCTCGGCTGGAAACGAGGTACCCAAGCAGCTTCCCAGCGCGTGCTCCGAAGACACATTTGTCCGGATTGAGCCGGATTGCACATCGCCGGAGGCTGTCGAAGGTCTCAGCTATGTCCAAGCCGTGGTGGCTCTTGGTGGCGCTTTTGATGACGATGTCGTCCATGTACGCTTCCACATTGCGCCCTAATTGATGGCCCAGAGCTTTGGAGATTAGTCTCGAAAAGGTGGCCCCGACATTGCGAAGGCCGAAGGGCATCCGGAGGTAGCAGAATACTCCGGCTGGAGTGACAAAACTTGTTTTCACCTGGTCTTCGGGCCTTAGCCAGATCTGGTGGTATCCTGAATAAGCGTCGAGGAAACTGAGGAGCTCTGCTCCGGCTGTGGAGTCAACTAGTTGGTCAATGCGAGGCAGGGGGTAGGGGTCACGGGGGCAAGCTTTATTCAGAGAAGTAAAGTCGATACACATGCGCCACTTGCCAGATGTTTTCTTCTGGACAAACACTGGGTTAGACAACCAGTCGGTATGACTCACTTCCCAGATGACCCCTGTTCAAAGCAGCTTCTCCGTCTCAGCCTTGGCGAGCTCGGCCCGCTCGGTGGAAAGTCTCCGGAGCCCCTGGCGAACCGGTCGTGCCTTGGGGTCGATGGCCAGCGAGTGCTCGATGATCGAACGGTCGACGCCGGTAATGTCTTCGTCGGACCATGCGAAGCTGTCGAGGTTGCCGTGGATGATGGCTTCGAGCTACGCTGACACCTCCGGTTCTAGGCCCCCTCCGAACTTGCTCAGGCCCCCTCCGAACTTGATCGGGTACTCCTTCCCTCCTTGGGTCAAGGTCCTGGTGATGATTTCCCCTTCTGGGAGGGGCTTGGCGGGGCGGCCCTTCTGCCCAGGGTCCCCGCTTCCTGTGAGGCCGACTCCTTCGGCGCCTTCGCGGACACTGTGAATTTGTCGTGGCTCCAACGGTGCTGAATGGCCGTATTCGACCCGGCCGGCTGCGGCCTGGTCACCCAGGACTGACAACACCCCCCCAGGAGTCGGCATCTTGAGGCAGAGGTAGTTGTGGTGGGCGATGGCTCTGAAGCGATTGAGTATCCCCCTTCCGAAGATAGCGTTGTAGGCGTACGGAGCGTCAACTACGTCGAACATGATCTCTTCACGGCACTGGAGGGGGGAGTCGCCGAAGGTCACCTCCAGCAGGACCTGGCCCAGGGCATCGAGCGGGGGGCCTGCGAAGCCTTGGAGCGGGCGTGAAGCTGGCAGTAGGTGCTTGCGCGATAGGCACAGCTGATCGAAGGCCTGCACGAAAATGATGTCAGCGGAACTCCCCCCGTCGACCAGTATGCGACGCACCTCAGCTCCGGCGATGTCTGCTGAAATGACGAGGGGGTCGGCGTGCGGGAATTTGACTCCGGAGGCATCTTCAGCGGTGAAAGTGATGGGGACATGAGACCATTCCGGGAGGGTCGAGGGGCCGGACGTGCCGATATGCCCGACCTAACGAACGTAGTCTCAGCGCTGCCGCTTGGAAAGAGCCCCCATGGCTCCCCCTCCGGATATGGGGATGACCACTCGCTTCCCTCGGTCTAGGGCACCTTCGAGCTTGGGGGCCGGGACTCTGCCGATCTCCGAGACCGGGATCAAGGCTTCTGGCTCCTCGCGGTGCCCAACTACCTGGACTGCTTCTGGGCGAGGGGTATGGACCCTCCTATCGGTGGAGCCGCGACCGGCGTTGCGCTCGAGGTAGTCGCTGCGAAGGGCGAGTATGGTCCGGCAGGAGTTGGTGTCGTGGCTCCGGTTCTCGCCGTGGACGCTGTAGTAAAAGGCTTCTCTCGAAGGCGCTCGGGGTGGAGGCTTGGCTCCGACTGGGCGGCTTCCGCCGGGCGTGTGCAGGTGCTTGGCGGGGGCTTGGGGGGTAATACTGAGGACTTCCCCCCGAAGGTGCTTTCAGCCCCGTCGAGAGTCTCGATGGATGGAATCCTGCCGACCGGGCTCCTGGCGGCGGAAGTCGGAAGCATGGCGCGCGCCCCGGCTGGGGTCCGGGGGGGCTTCATACGTCTTGGCGCTCGGGGCCCGGACGGGGACTATCATCGCTTGCCGACGCATCTGGCCCTCTTCGGACCGGGCGTACTCCTCGAAGTACGTCATGAGTTGTGCCACCGAAGAGATAGGCTTCTGGTGGAGCTTATCGAGGAGGCCTGGGTGGGTGACGCCTTCTCGGGCCGCATCGATGACGGAGGAAGCCAAAAGTCCCTTGATCTGGGCCTTGGTGTGCGCGAAGCGCTGGGAGTACTGCCGCAAGGTTTCCCCGGGCTGCTGCTTCACTTGGAAGAGGCTCCCGGTGGACATGGGGGCCACGAAGGTCCCTTGGTAGTTGTTGACGAACTTCTTCCTCAGCTGCTCCCACGAATGAATGGTCCCGGGTCGGAGCGACCAGAACAACCGGAGGGCGATCCCTTCGAGCGCCAGGGGAAGCATTTAGCCATGGTGTCCCGGCTCCCTCCGGACGCTTCTATTGCCAGGGCGTAGGAGCGGGAGAACTCCCCAGGGTCGGAGTCCCTGGAGTACTTGGGGAGCTTGGCGGCGCGAAACTTCAAGCCGAAGCGCACCCTCTGAAGGTCCGGATGCAAGGGGGACTCCTCGTCATACGACGGGTTCTCTTCGTCTTCTGGATCTTCGTCGTCGCTCAGCGCCACGGCCATAGCTTTCGCGGCGCGGAGGGGCTCCAGAGGGCGGAGCGACGCCTCCTGGCGCCACAAAGCCAGTTCTACCTTCAGCCGAGCGTTCTCGGCGGCCAGGGCGTCGGCTTGGCTCCCGCTTCCTCCTCAGGCGGTGTCGGGGTCCCGTGAGTGGGCGTAGTCAGTTCGAAGGGACACCACCGGGGGTCTGGTTGGAGCGTGCTGCTCTGGCGGTACCTCCGGTACCCCCGCCAGGTTGACGGAGGTCGGCTCAGGTATGCCGGTAGGGCCTCCGGCCTCGGGCGTCCCTTCCGGCATCTGGGTTGGCTCCAGGGAGGGCGCCCCGACCAGCGTATCGGCAGGGACCGAAGGGCCGGGGTCGGGGATCGCGGCGGGCTCGACCCCGGTGGTGCGGGCTGACCGGCGCGGGGGAACCGCGCTTGCTCCCTTTCGACTTGACATGCTTTGGTGAGTGGGTGTAGAGGATGATAGCTTCTTGGACTAAGGACCCACGGACGGCGCCAACTGTTGGAACGACGGATCGGACCAGCAGGTTTTCTTGGTGGAAATGAGAGTAGTGTATTCAATGCTCCTTGAGCCTGTGTCTTACAACTACAGCTGAGGGGTATTTATAAGGCGCCCCGTCCAGAGGACCAAGCACCTCTGGACCGCCAACGGCTACATGGCCAAATGCCGGTTGGTAGTACAGACAAAACGGACGATACATAGTACAGACAAGAAGATTCGACTCTGACAGTGTATCAGCCGTGTCGGACGCTGCCTGCGCCGCCCGACACGGCTCAGAGGATTGCGATCCTGTCTCTCCGTATACTTGTCCAGTCCTTTTCCCGCCAACACTCTCCTTGGGTTCGCTACTACGGGCCAGAGGGCGGCCTCCGACATCCTTCCGCTGGAGGATGGCCTCCGGCATCCTTCTGCCGGAGGGCAGCCTCAGGCGTCCTTGTCCCGGAGGGTAACCTCCGGCGCTAGGCTTCGGACCCCCTGGCTGTGGGCCCTCTTCGGCTTCCGGGATTATCTCCCCCAACACCATCCCTAGTATGAGGTCGAGTCCGGTGCATTTTATGAGGACTGGCTCGGCCCGAAATAATACTCCTTGGATGTCAATCTGAACCTTAGGGCTGTATAAGCGGGCTAAGGTCCTATTGCCGGGAGTGGCAATCACCATGGGGATGGGTAGAGGGAGTACGTCCAGTTCGATGGTTTTCACAAAATCTTCAAAGACGAAGGAGTGCGTTGCTCCAGAGTCAAATAATATTACGGCCGGTACGGAATTCACAGTAAACGTATCGAGCATGACTTTAGGAGCCTCCTGAGCTTCCTCCGCGCTGATGTGGTTGATGCGGGCACGAACCGCCTGGTTGGGTGCCGCGCCTTGGGGCTTCTTGGGGTGAGCACACTAGTGTGAATAGTGCCCTTCCTTGCGGCAGTTGAAGCAGATGACCGGCCTCCCTTGGCGATCCTTCAAGATCGGGGCCTTGGCGGCTGGTGTCGGCTGAGCGGCCGGAGCTGGTGGAGCGGGGCGAGGATGCCCGGCGTTGGATCCACCGGCGGCGTGAGGTGGCCTGAAGGCGGGCCGAGGATGGTAGGCGGGCGCTGGTGGCGGAGGGACGAAGCGGGGCCTCTGAGAGTTTGCCTGCTGGTGCTTGAAGGCGATCATCTTCCTCTTCTTGAGGTCCAGCCTGTTTTGCTCAGTCTCTTGGATGAGCGCTTTGTTGACTAGCCGTTGGAAGTCGGTGTAGTCGGTGGCGACGAGCTGGATGGACAGCTCATCCTTAAGTCCCCGGAGGAACTTGGCTTGGCGGAGGGCGTCGGAGTGCACTTCCTCCGGTGCGTAGCGGGCGAGGCGATTGAACTCATGGAGGTACTCCATGATGGTCTGGTTGCCTTGTTGCAGGTCGCGAAACTCTTGCTGTTTCACCACGATGACACCGGCGGGGACGTGGGCGGCAAGAAAGGCGATGGTGAACTCCGCCTAGGTCACCACGTGGTCCTTTGGCTGGGACTCACGATAGTTGTCCCACCATTCAGCGGCGGGACCCTGGAGCTGGTGAGTGGCGAAGGCCACTCACTCCCGGTCGGTGCAGGGGAGGAGGTCAAGCTTCTTTCCGATGGTACGAAGCCAATCTCCGGCCTCCATCGGGTTGGTGGTGCTTGAGAAGATGGGCGAACGCACGCGCAGAAACTCCGAGAGTTGTGGAGCGGGTGCGGGTGCTGGTGTGTGAGGGGCAGGCTCCCTGTTATATAGTCGGTCCAACTGAGCTTGTTGGTGCTGCATCTAGGTAAGGAGGGCGGTGATCAGTTGGTTCTGATTCGCCATCATCTCCGCCAAGGTGGGGTGGTTGGCGGAGGGCGACCCAGACTGACGCGGGCCCGTTGCACCCCAGTTGGGTACAACACCTTCGGGCGCATCGCGGCTTCCTCCTGCTCCGTTGTTGGAGTCGGTGTTCTGGTGGTCGGCCATCTTCTGAATATACGATGTTATAAGGCAAAAAGATGACAACACAATTAATGAGAATAGCTCTTAAAACACATACATATAAATCAGGTGGTAAAAATGTTTATTACAATCAAGCTCTTATTCTACCCACAACACACTCGTCGTGGGTAGCACCACATACAAAATTATGCTTTTTATTTAAATAGCGACTCCTAACGCCTACTCGCCACCGGAGGCGGTCTCCGTGCTCTCGGAACCACGAGTACGCGGCTCCAGAGGGATGGTGGGTTCGAGAAAGTTCTCGATGATGGAGTCGGAGACGAGGCCGAGGCGCGGTGCAGGGGCGCTGGTGGAGGGTCTGGCGGGGGAGGGTCGTGGCGGGATCCTCTTGGGGCGAGGGAGGGGCTCACGGATGGGCTTCTTCTTCCTCGGAAGAAGTGGAACCATCTCCGCAATATCCTTCTGCAGCTGTATGATCTTGCGCTGCAGCTCGCCGTTCTGTTGGATCAAGTTCTTCGTTTCTTCACGAAGGAACTCAACCGCCTCATGGTGCTCGTCGGTGTCGAGCACCGCCTCGGTATGGAGATCGTCCATAGCCTGTAGAAGACGCGACTGTCGGGCCATGACCGGATCACGCACGGAGTGAACTCCGAGGTAGATGCTACGGTGGGCTCTGGGAGTACGCTTTGGCACAAGCTGGAAGGACGAGTTCTGAAGACGATCATCGTAGATCATCCTCAGCTCCATGAGGGCCTGGAGAGTGACTCGTTGGCACGTGACGTCGAAAGTCGGGCCTCCAAGTGTTGTGGTGTAGGGCGGCAGGTGTTCTCCGGAGCCGTGGACGGTGAGGGAGACGTCGCAAGGCCCGGCGAACTCGTCGGGGTACACTCCTTTGAATTCGGGTTCAAAGAGGAACCCGAGGAAGGTGAGCATCATACGGAGCTCCCGGATGAAGCCCTCGTAGTGGCGGCAGTAGCTGTGAACTTGGTAGACAGGCATCTACAAAACAGGAAGTTGAATAAAAGTGAGGAGAGGAACAAAGTTTATAAAGTAGGTTTTCGAGAAATAATTTCCTGTGGCTAATGGCTAGGCGGGTCTGTTTGGCTTCCTAGAGTCAAGTCGGCTCTAATACCATCTTGTTGCGCCCCGATTTATCAAAATCGAGACATTATTGAATTTCCATAGAAAAACAATAATAACAAGAGGTTCATCATGCAACAATCGTACATACGACAAGTATTCATGGTACGCAGACCATAGTTATTACATCAGAGTAAAAATTAAATAAGTAAATAAAAGCATGACGAACGTCTTCTTCAGGATCTTCTCTTGACTGGGTCGCTACTCCAGACCATCTTCGTAGTAGGCATCCTCTGAGGTGTTCAACGGGTATGAGTACAAAAAGTACTCAACAAGCCACCGCAAATGCAAGTAATAATGTAGGATAATAAACAAGGAAGGGTAATGGCTAACAGTGCGGAAAAGTACATTTTCAGTTATTGCATTTAGTGTAATCAAATTTTATCATGCGGAAATATAAACATGAACATCAACATCATCTAACTCGAGGAGTACGTTTTACCTCCTCGCACAACAGTCCTTACATGTCAACCAACATGCACATCCATATTCAAGTAATCTAACTGGGGGATGTCACGCAACCCGCCCTTGACCGTGGGCTCGGCTTTTCGAAAAGATTTAAGACTCTGATCAGAGATGTACTACTGTATCCACAAGGCACACACTCATCCCAAACGAGATGACCCATACCACGGGAACTCGTGCCAAAACCTCGGCATGAAATGTTCCAAGCGATAACCACCCGCTCTAGGTTTCGCCGGCGCGCCGGGCCGCATCCCGGCTAACGTCGCACCCCCTTTTGCGCCACATTGGTACAAGTCACCCGCAGGTGCTACTTTACCCATCTCCAAATGGTGGCCTCGGTTTGGAAAAATCCATACCTTAGTTAGGACTTACCCACTAGACTTGTGGTTAGTACGTAAGTGTATTGCAACGGATCCCTCAGACCGGTCCTTATAGTGCCTCGGGTGCTACCGACCAATGCCCTAGCTTGCACCCGGAACCCACCATGCATTCACTCACAACCACAACTCCAACACCGACAAAATTCAATAGATAAGAAACAATGGGGATCATATAATAGAACCATGCACTACGACTCATTTTTATCCTATAGCGATCGTGTCAATACATTGGACACTAGCTAATAACATTTATCATATGGTGACAAGGAGTTTAGGCTAGAGAGCATGGCTTGGGTTGCACATCAAGGTCGGGGGATCCTAAATAAATATATTGTAAGGGTTCATTTGACTAATGCATATATAACATATGTGTTTTAGCGATAGTTTAATCAAACATGGGTTCAATATGCTCAAAAGAATGGTTTGGTGACTTGCCTTGTTCAGCGAAAGGCGAGGGAGGGACTTCCGGGAAGTATTCCGGCTCCTCGGTGGCGTCGTAGTCTTTTCAATATAATAAAGTAAAATAAAAAGAACGCAACATTCAATCAAACAATATAACATTACATGATAAGCACATAAGTTAAAGTTGGTTTGATTAAAAATAAAATAAATTCAATTGCTAAGGTCCTGAGATTTATTTCATAATAAATTTTAAAGGAATTAAAATGAAAAGTTGTCCTTTTTAGAAAGGGGTGTTTAAATGTGATTATTGTCATATTAAGTTTCCTAATAAACTTTTAAATGGAAAGTTCATGTTAGTTTAATGGTTTTTAGTACATGGACAGAAAGGAAATAAATATAAATTTTTCTGAAGTTTAAATATTTGAATTTGTATCTTAACCCTAAAGGCATTTGAATATCCATTTGAATAAACATGAAATGTCCAAAATAAACCTACTGTTTTTATTGCATAAACATGTAGAGAATAATATTATGAATTTTCTGAAATTGGAATGGCAATTTTTAGAGTTCAAATGTGCCAGATATGAATTTTACAAGTTTTAAACCTTTTCTGGAATTTATTTTCAATTTTAAATCCTCTCGGGTCCACGATGAGCCAGGCTCACGGTGAACCCGCGCACTGTGTGCATGCGCCGGATCCAGATCCGCCGTTGGATCGCGATCGGGCGGTCACGGGCGAGGCGGGGGAGTTAAAATGACGTGGACGGCTGAGATTAAAACGTTTGAACCGGTACGCGATGGACGTTCCAGATTAAACGTGGGTTTTTAAAACTAACGGATGCGCGAGATTAAAACATACCCCTTCGCTCAGATCCGACGGCGCAGATTAAATCGCACATGGGATTTAATCGGTACCGTTAGATCCAGATCGCACGGCCAGGATCAGATCCGACACGGCACGGGTACTCGACCCATGCCGGTCGTCTTCTCCGGCGACGGCGAGCGGGCCAGCGGCCACGGCGGGCAACGGCGGTCGGGTCTAAGGCCTAAAATGGAAAGAGGGAGCTACGGGGATCACGAGGGTACCCTTGCAGCGGCGAGCGGTCGATGGAGCGAGGCCGGCGACGAGCGGGGGCGGCGAAGGTGTTCGGTTCCTTGGCGGCGACGGCGATCTGGCGGGGTCCGGCGTCGATGGAGGGGTGGCCGAGGTCGGGGATGTCCGTGCGGTCGTAGAGGTGCGGTCGGCGAGGGCGGAGGGGGACTCCGGCGACGGCGAGCGACGACTGAAGTGGGGGCGGCGGTGGTGCGCTAAAACTTGGGGTGAGGGCGTTCTGTGCGTTCTCGCAACGTGTAAGCGTGGGGGTGAAATGCGGGTGGCCAGGGGGTTTAAATAGGGTCACCGGCGGGGGCAGAGGGGGCGCAATTGACGGTGGCCGAGGGTTAAAGCGTTTAAACGCCAGCGAGGTTCGGGTGGCATGCAGATTCATCGAACCGGGACGCAATCGGGCTGGGTTTAATGGGGGAAACGGTCACCGGAGTGCGGGGGTTTGAATGCTGTGCTTAATTCGGGGGAAGGGGGTCGGGAGCGACGGATCGAAGGCGCATTATTGCGTCGGCCGGCGAGGGGGGGGATTTGGGGGCGGATCTCGCGGAGACGAAGGATCCGACAGGTGGGGGCCACCTGCCAGTGAGCGCGAACGAGCGAGGGAGGCGACTGACGGGTGGGGCCGTGGCATCGGGCGCGCGCGCGAGGGGAGGCATTCGGCACCGACAGGTGGGACCAGGCTGTCAGCCTAAGGCGAGCGCGGGTGATGGGCTGGGCCGGCCGGGAGAGAGAGAAGGGAGGAGGAGGGCCCAATGCTGTTTTAAAATATTTTCTGATTAAAAATAATTGCAGAAATTGGTTTAAAATAATAGGGCTACTTCCAAGCTTGGTAAAAGTTTATAAAAATTCTCAAAAATAAATTTTAGCCTTGGGAGTTTATACAAAAATTTTCAACTCCTGGTTTGGTCATTAACTCTATGTTGTAGTTCAAAAGGGTATAAAAGGATATTAAAGGTATTTTCAGAATATAAAATCCAGGAAATTAAATTAAATAATATTTTTATTGTTTTGGAAATTTGGGGTGTTACAGGTATTTATAGACTAGATACATTAGGAAAAGACCTCTTTACCCTCTAATTACAACCAACTTAGATGATACTGTTCAATATTCTTCGTAGGGTTAAAAGGGTAAAATACTAAATTAACAGTGAGAAGGTAATTCTTCTATCCTTGCTAGTAGTACCCCTCCGGGTAAAGAGATTCCGGGACTCTTTGTCATGTCGAAGGCTTTGCGGAGACCTTCATTGTAGAAGGCTTCGAATGTAGTGAAGCCTTGATGCTTTAGGACCTCTGAAGATCAAGGCTTCTAACTTCCTTTTGTCTTCTAATAACATTGTTGTAGAGGTTTTAAAATGATGTTGAGGATGAAATATTTCCCCCCAACAATTTGGCTTATGAACCCCTGAATGCTATGAAAGGCCAAGTCATTGCAAATTTTATAGTTGATCACCATGTATATGTCAATTAGAGTAGTGATACTGCCTTGATTGAAGTAATACAATGGAAACTTTTCTTTGATGGTTCTGCTTGTAAGAATGGCCAAGGTGTTGGAGTTGTGCTCATATCACCTAGTGGTATGAGTTTCGAGACCTCGGCCCATTTAGAATTTCCTTGTACTAATAATCAAGCTGAATATGAAGCTCTTTTGTTAGGACTTGAATTTCTAAGCTCCATGGGTATTAAATATATTCATGCATATGGTGATTCATTATTAGTAGTTCAACAAGTAGCTAAAGACGCTCAATGTTTTAATGGTTTGCTAAATAGCTATTTGGATAAATGTCTAGACATAATTGCTACTCTTGATGATTTTGAGATTTCACATGTGTCTAGAGAAGCCAATTCAGTAGCAAATGACTTGGCTCAGCAAGCATCTGGTTACAAAATTAAAAGTGGTAAATTTTTAGCTCAAGAAAAACCGATGCTTGACTTTATTTCAGTACCTGAGTCAGAACACATCGGTCTTGTGGGATCGGAATAGGCGACTAGAGGGGGGTGAATAGGCGCCTCGACAAATTCTCGTTAATAAGATGGCCTGTTCAGAACACCCAACGCACCTCTAACAGACTGCAGAAACAAAATTAAGAATCACGGTACAAATCTAGAATAAAAATCAACTCAATTTGAAATTTCCTTCTAGATTGGAGTTTGAAACGCCAAACTACTCTGTCGGTAATTGATTTGCCGATCTACAGATTCTAGATCGATAATTGAAATGCCGACAGGAGGCTATCGGTAATTGATTTGCCGACAGAGTTTAGAATTTTCAGAGAACAAATTAGAAACAGAATTGATTCATAAGTTAATACAGAACCACAGAAACAGATTAAAGAGACAATTCTAGAAGCTGTATTCAACACTTAGATATTACTTCAGATTAACTTCTAGATGAACCAACTAGATTGCAATACTGATGATTCAATCAGAGCAGAACTGAATTTCTGAAATCCTTTCAAAACTCCTGTGTTGAATGATGAACAAAGTTGAAACCAGATCAGTTTTAAATAATCCAGACCAACCTTGTTCAGCCAAAAGTTTTAATCCCAAAACAGTATACTTCCACTTATCAGAAGTATTGCACTGAATTTAGTTCATATCAGAGAATGAAGTGTATGTCAAATAAATGCACACAGATCGACAATAACTGATACAGAAACATTCAGAAATTATTCCAGGTAAAGAGCATCAGAACATGTTTTGTTTGCTCAGAAAATGCTTGATGCTCTCATCAGTATTGTATAGAAACAATCAGCAACAAGAAATTAAATCATAGTAGAAACATATCAAGAACAGAAATCAAACCTATGAACATGAACTCCTTTGAAAAACTGCAACAGAACCTAGATGCAATTGTAAACAACTCAACTATGATTCTGTTTGATTGTCAATACAATGCATCAGGGATTATGGCAATAGAATGAATCAGGTTCAACCATCCTGAGTTGTATCCTGTATTGCAATAATTCTTTGGCAAATATATTTAAACAGAAGAACTAACCAAGACTTATACAAGAATCATTATCTCTGAACAGTGACCAAATCATGGAAATCAGAATAGAATTGATGATTCCATTTCAGTAAACAAAAGTTGTCACAATTGAAGCATAGTCGATGAAGAACTAAAGCACAACCTGAACCAAACCAAAGACTCTAAAACAGCAAGATTAGTCACAAGTGCACAACAACAACTTTGAATCAGTGCAATAGGTACTGTTCTGATACTTCTAATGTACTATAGTATGTAATCAAGGACCAAAACCAATCACTCTCATGAAGAACACACTAATCCACAGAAACTTTCTCAAGGAAAGAGATCAGATCAAAAATATTTAGAACATAATGACTGAATCTAGAAGAAATAAATCTGTTGTAATACTTTCATGCACCAAATCAATTCAAGAACTGAAGTTTCAATCAATTTAGATCATATAAAGAATCACAGGTGGAATCACTTTGATATACCAAATCTGAATCAAGAAGATTAACCATGAACAAACTGCCAAAAGATTGATTCTCAAAGAAAAGAGGATATAGAACTCACCTGTGCAAGATAGACGCTATGGCTATGCTATTCCTCATCCGGGACAGAAACAAAGTAGCCTTGCGCTGTACACTTTCAGGCCAAAGGAATAACGCTGCAATTTTGTAGATGATGAAGAACAGCGCGATGCACCTGTAGAATCTAATCATGAATAGCAGTCTTCAATGAACATGAGCAAACAAATCACACAACCAACACATATCCATGGCACTAGAATAGCTCTTGGCCGAAAGTTCTGTAGCATAACCAGGGAATAAACGTTGTGGTTTTCTTAACAAAAGGAACAATGCGATCAGAAACAAAAGGAATAGCGTACTATTTTGAATCAAGGTAATACTTCAAAGATATTTGAGCAAGAAAGAAACAAGGAGGCAAAATCAACACACAAAGCAAAGATGAATACAATTCTAGTAAGGTAGCCCCCAAAAGTTCAGCCACTTGTTCACAAAATAAACTCCTATTTATTGGAATTTAAAATCACTTTCTGATACGACGATTTTCAGCTGAAACCGACAAAGCCTTCCCGATCACCGACATGTAACACAAGACTGACGTCGCTTTCTGACTACCCTTAACAGTGGCAAGGAGGGTGGAGTCGCCAGGTAATCAGATCACAAGCAAATTGTAACACCCCAAATTTTCAAAGAAATAAAAATATTATTTAATCCAATTTCCTGGAATTTATTATTTTGGAAATACCTTTAATACCCTCCTCCACCATTTCCTGGAATGTATGATCCTAAGTCCAAGATATATTTTTGAGAATTTTTACAAATTTTTACCAACCTTGGAAGTAGCCCTATTATTTTAAACCAATTTCTATAATTATTTTTAATCAGAAAACATTTTAAACAGTAATGGGCCTCCCTCCTCCCTTTCTCTCTCTCCCGGTCGGCCCAGCCAGTTGCCCTCGCCCGCCTCGGACTGACAACCCGACCCCACCCATCAGCGAGCCCCTCTCCTCTCGCGCGCGCGCCTGACACCCTGGCCCCACCTATCGGCGCCAACCGCCCCCTCTCGCGCCCGAGCCCGACCCCACCTGTCAGCCGCCTCACTCACTCGCTCGCGCCCGCTAGCATGTGGCCCCCGCCTGTCAGATCCTTCATCTCCGCAAGATCCGCCCCCAAATCTCACCCCCCTCACCGGTCGATGCCTTAATGCGCCTCAGATCCGTTGCTCCCGACCCCCTCCCCCCAAATTGAGCCCGGCATTCAAACCCCCACACTCCGCCGACCGTTTCCCCCTTTAAACCCAGCCGGATCGTGTCCCGATTCAATGAATCCACATGCAACCCGAAACTCGCCGACGTTTAAACGCGTTTACTCCTGGCCACCGTCAATTGCGCCCCCCTGCCCCCACCGATGACCCTATTTAAACCCCCTGGCCATCCGCGTTGTACCCCTACGCTCACACGCTACAAGATCGAACAGAACGCCCCCTCTACAACTTTTAACTCTCCACCGCCGCCCGCACTCCGGTCGCCGCTCACCGTAGCTGGTGACCTCCTCCGTCCTCGCCGTCCACACCATTGTGACCGCACGGACCTCGCCAGCCTCGGCCACCACTCCGTCGTCGACGAACCCCACCGGATCGCCGTCGCCGCCAAGGACCCGAACGCCTTCGCCGCCTCCACTCGTCGCCGGCCTTGCTCTGTCGACCGTTCGTCACCGCAAGGGTACCCTCATGACCCCTGCAGTGTCCTCTTTCCGTTTTAGGCCTTAGGTATGACCGCCGTCGCTCGCCGTGGCCCCTGGCCCGCTCGCCGTCACCGAAGAAGACGACCGGCACGGGTCGAGTACCTGTGCCGTGTCGGATCTGATCCCGACCGTCCGATCGTGATTGGACGACTCAGGTTATATCACACGTTCGGTTTAATCTGGTTCATCGGATCGCAGCGAAGGGGTACGGTCTAATCTGAGTCGTTCGCTAGATTTAAAAACCCGCGATGAATATGGGTCATCCATCGCGTACCGGTTCAGCGTTTTAATCCTGGCCGTCCGCGATAACTTAACTCCCCCGCCTCGTCCGTGACCGCCCGATCACGATCCAATGATGGATCTCGATCCGGCGCACGCGCACATTGCGTGGGTTCACCGTGGGCCTGTCTCACCGTGGACCCGAGGATATTTTGAGTTTAATTTAAATTCCAGAAATGCTTTTAAACTTCAAAAATTCATATCTGGCACATTTTAACTTCAAAAATTACCATTCCAATTTCAGAAAATTTGTAATATTATTCTCTTCATGTTCATACAATAAAATAGTATGTTTACTTTGGATTTTTCACTTTTATTTAAATAGGTATTCAAATGCCTTTAGGGTAAAAATGTAAATTCAATTATTTAAATTTCAGTAAAGTTTATATTTATTCCTTTCTGTTCATATACTGAAAACCATTAAATTGTCCATGAACCTTTCATTTTAAAATTTAGTAGAAGACTTAAAATGGGATTACTCACATTTAAAACCCTTTTTACAAAGGACTACATTTCATTATAATTCCTTCTAAATTATTTATAAAATAAATTTCAGAAACTTAACAACCTGATTTCCTTTAAATTAAACCAATTTAGGCCTATGTGCGTGTTGTGTGATTTTATATTGTTTAATTTAATGTTGTATTTATTTTATTTTACTTTATTTATATTGGGAAGACTACGACGCCGCCGAGGAGCCGGAATATTACCCGGAAGTTCCTCCCTCCCCATTCGCTGAACAAGGCAAGTCACCAAACAACACTTTTGAGCATATTGAACCGATGATTTATCAAACTATCGCTAAAACACATAGGATATACATGCATTAGTCAAATGAAACCCTTACAATATATTTATTTAGGATCCCCGACCTTGATGTGCAACCCAAGCCATGCTATCTCGCCTAACCTCCTTGTCACCATATGATTAGTATCATTAGCTAGTGTCCATTGTATTGACACGATCGCCATAGGATAAAAATGAGTCGTAGCAAAATTGTTCTACTATATGATCCCCGTTACTTCTTATCTTTGGAATTCTGTCGGTGATGAGTTGTGGTTGTGAGTGAATGCATGGTGGGTTCCGGGTGCAAGCTAGGGCATTGGTCGGTAGCACCCGGGGCACTATAAGGACCGGTCTGCGGGATCCGTTGCAATACACTTCCGTACTAACCACAAGTCTAATGGGTAAGTCCTAACTAAGGTATGGAGTGTTCCAAACCGAGGCCATCATTTGGAGATGGGTCAAGCAGCACCTGCGGGTGGCTTGTACCGACGTGGTGCAAAAGGCGGTGCGACGTTAGCCGGGATGCGGCCCGGTGCGCTGGCGAAACCTAGAGCGGGTGGTTATCGCTTGGAGCATTTCATGCCGAGGTTTTGGCACGAGTTCCCGTGGTATGGTCATCTCGTTACACTTTGGTGTAGGGGATGAGTGCGTGCCTTATGGGTACAGTAGTACATCTCTGATCAGAGTCTTAAATCTTTTCGAAAAGCCGAGCCCACGGTCAAGGGCGGGTTGCGTGACATCCCACAGTTAGATTACTTTTGATATGTATGTGCATGATGGTTTGACATGTAAGGACTGTTGTGCGAGGAGGTAAAATGTACTCCTCGAGTTAGATGATATCATTGTTGTTCATGTATACTTTCCGCATGATAAAACTTGACTACATTAACTGCAATAACTGAAAATGTACTTTTCCGCACTTTTAGCCATTATCCTTCCTCTTGTTATTACCTTGCATTATTATTGCATTTGCGGTGGCTTGTTGAGTACTTTTTGTACTCATACCCGTTGAACACCTCAGAGGATGCCTACTACGAAGACGGTCTAGAGTAGCGACCCAGTCAAGTGAAAAGATCTTGAAGAAGGCGTTCGTCATGCATTTCAATTATTTTTATTATTGTTTTTATTAAACTCTGATGTAATAAATATGGTCTGCGTACCATGAATATTGTCATATGTACGATTGTAACATGATGAACCTCTTGTATTATTGTATTTCATATGAAATTCAATAATGTCTCAATTTCGATAAATCGGGGGCGTTACAAGATGGTATCAGAGCCGACTTGACTGTAGGAAGCCAAACAGACCCGCCTAGCCAATAGCTGCAGAAAATTATTTCTCGAAAACCTACTTTATAAACTTTGTTCCTCCCCTCACTTTTCCTCAAGTTGTTGTTTTGTAGATGCCTGTCTACCAAGTCCACAGCTACTGCCGCCACTAC
>JAAALK010000082.1:14020731-14157453 GCA_019279435.1 Zizania palustris
AAACATGTAGAGAATAATTTTATGAATTTTCTGAAGTTGGAATGGTAATTTTTAGAGTTCAAATGCATTAGATATGAATTTTACAAGTTTAAAAGCATTTCTGGAATTTATTTTCAAATTTTAATTCCCTCGGGTCCACGGTGAGCCAGGCCCACGGTGAACCCGCGCACTGTGCGCGTGCGCCGGGTCGATCTGGACCGTCGGATCCAGATCCGACGCGCGAGGGCGAGGCGGGGCGCGTAAGTGACTACGGACGGCCAGGATTAAAACATTCGAAGGGGTACCACGTGGACGCACGAGATTAAACGCAGGGTTTTAAAACCAACGGACGCACGAGATCGCACCGTACCGCTTCACTCAGATCCGATGGCCCGGATTAAACCGAACAGATGATTTAATCCCGAGCGTTGGGTCTAGATCGCACGGCCAGGATTGAATCCGGCACAGTGCGTGTCGGGGGGGGGGTAAAGTACCCCTTCTTCCCCGACTCCGGCGATGCGACGGCGAGCGATTCCGGCGAGGTTGAGGGTTATCTAGCCTATCTAGGACTAAAAACGGAAAGGGGGTACCGAGGGGGACAAAAGGGTACCCTTGTGGTGTTCCGGGGTCGACGGGGTGAGGCCGGCGACGAGCGGTGGCGGCGAAGGTCCTCGGTTCCTCGGTGGGGACGGCGATCCGGCGAGGTTCGTCGTCGATGGAGTGGTGGCCGGGGTCGTAAGGTTCGGCGGTCACGACGGTGCGGTCGGCGTGGACGGAGAGGGGCTCCGGCGACGGCGAGCGACGGCTGAAGAGGTGACGGCGGTGGTGCGCTAAAACTTGGAGTGAGGGCGTTCTGTGCGTTCTCGCACGTGTAGGCGTGGGGGTGAATGTGGGTGGCCAGGGGGTTTAAATAGGACCACCGGCGGGGACAGAGAGGGCGTAGTCTACGGTGGCCGGGAGTTAACGCGTTTAAACGCCGGCGAGGTTCGGGTGGCATGCAGATTCATCGAACCTGGACGCATCGGGCTGGGTTTAATGGGGGAAACGGTCACCGGAGCGCGGGGGTTGAATGCCGGGCTCAATTTGAGGGAAGGGGGTCGGGGGCAACGGATCCGAGGCGCGTTATTGCGTCGGCCGGCGAGGGGGGGATTTGGGGGCGGATCTCGCGGAGACGACGAATCCGACAGGTGGGCCAAGGTGGTCAGCGGGAGCGAGTGCGCGAGAGAAGGGACTGACGGGTGGGACCGAGTTGTCGGTGTGCGCGCGCGCGAGGGAAGGAAACCGGTGCCGACAGGTGGGGCCGGACGAGGGTGTAGAGAGGAGGTCGCTGACGGGCGGGGTCCACTAGTCAGAAGGCGCGCGCGGGTGGGATTGGGCTGGGCCGGCCGGGGGAGAGAGAGGGGAGGGAGGGGGCCCAATACTGTTTTAAAACATTTCTAAATAAAAATAATTCCAGAAATTAGGTTAAAATATTAGGGCTACTTCCAAGGTTGATAAAAATTTATAAAATTCCCAAAATTATATTTTGGTCTTAGGATCATATACAAAAAGTTTCACCTCCTAGTTTGGTCATCTACTCTATGTTGTAGTTCAAAATGGTATAAAAGGGAATTAAAAGTATTTTCTGAAATAATAATTCCAAGAAATTGAATTTAATAATATTTTTATTGTTTTGAAAATTTGGGGTGTTACAAACCTATCCCCCTTACAAGAATCTCGTCCTCGAGATTGGAACGTTACTCGAATAACTCGGGGTATTGGGTTTTCAGTTCGTATTCTTTTTCCCAAGTGGCTTCTTCGACGGGATGGTTGTTCCATTGGACTTTGCAGAAGCGAACAACGCGACTTCTGGTTACTCTCTCCTTGGTTTCCAAGATCTTGATGGGTCTTTCTATGTAGGTCAAGTCTTCTTGGACATTGAGCTGTTGAAGGTCGGCTTGCTCAGTGGGTACACGGAGGCACTTCTTCAGCTGAGAGACATGGAACACATCATGAAATCCTGCCAATGATGGAGGCAGTTCAAGTTGATACGCCACTTCTCCTTGTCGTCGGAGGATCTGGAAAGGTCCGACGTAGCGGGGTGCTAGTTTGCCTTTCATGTTCAACCTTTGAGTGCCACGGAGGGGAGTGACTCGGAGGTAGACATAATCGCCCTCCTCAAAGGCTAGGTCCCTTCGACGGTTGTCGGCATAGCTCTTTTTCCTGGACTGGGCTGCCTTCAATCGGTCTCTTATGATCTTAACCTTCTCTTCAGCTTCTCTCAATAAGTCAGTCCCAAACAGTTGTGACTCTCCGGTTTGATCCCAGAGCAACGGCGTTCTGCACTTACGCCCATAGAGTGCTTCGAACGGGGACATTTGCAGGCTGGCTTGATAGCTGTTGTTGTAGGAGAACTCTACATATGGTAAGTTCTTGTCCCACATTCCGCCAAAATCTAGAGCACAAGCTCTAAGCATATCCTCCAATATCTGGTTGACCCTTTTGGTTTGACCGTCGGTCTGTGGATGATAGGCGGTGCTAAAGTTCAGCCGGGTGCCGAGTTCCTCTTGAAGGTTCTTCCAAAACTTGGAGGTGAACTGACTTCCACGGTCAGATACAATCTTCTTAGGAACTCCGTGAAGGCACGCGATCCGGGTCATATACAACTCAGCCAACTTGGCGACGGTGTACGTTGTCTTGACCGGGACGAAGTGAGCTACCTTGGTGAGTCGGTCGACGATCACCCAGATAGAATCATGACCAGCTTGGGTCCTGGGCAGTCCCGTGATGAAGTCCATCCCTATCTCTTCCCACTTCCATTCAGGGACCTTGAGAGGTTGAAGCAGTCCGGCAGGTCTCTGGTGCTCTGCCTTGACTCGCCGGCATGTGTCGCACTTGGCCACATACTCAGCTATTTCTCTCTTCATGCTGACCCACCAATATTTTTCCTTCAGGTCTTGATACATCTTTGTACTCCCGGGATGAATGGAGTATAATGTATCATGGGCTTCTTGAAGGATGAGGGTCTTCAACTCTGGTTTGTCGGGTACGCAGATCCGGTTTCCGAACCAGATGGTACCATGCTCATCCTCGGAAAATCCGGGGGCTTTACCCTTCCTCATGTTCTGCTGGATTTCCAGGATGTCCGGATCTTCCTTCTGCTTTTCTCGGATCTGGCCTATCAAGATAGGCCGAGATTCCAAGGCAGCGAGGTACGCTCGAGTGGTGATCCCTAGGTTTAGCCTTTCCATCTCCTTATAAAGTAAAGGAGCTTGGTCTTGAATCATGATGGCATTGCAGTACCCTTTTCGACTAAGGGCGTCTGCCACCACGTTCGCTTTGCCCAGATGATAATGGATGCCCAAGTCGTAATCCTTGATCAGTTCCATCCATCTCCTTTGCCTGAGGTTCAGATCTGGTTGGGTGAATATATACTTGAGGCTCTTGTGGTCGGTGAAGACCTCACACCGGTTTCCCACAAGGTAATGTCTCCATATCTTCAAGGCATGAACCACGGCTGCTAGTTCCAGGTCATGGGTTGGGTAGTTCAGCTCATGCGGTCTCAACTGCCGGGAGGCGTAGGATATCACCTTCCCTTCTTGCATTAAGACGCATCCCAATCCTTGACGAGAGGCATCACAGTAGACGTGGAAGTCTTTCCGGATGTCTGGCAAAGTCAGAATGGGAGCTGACACTAGCTTCTTCTTGAGGGTCTGGAAGCTTTCTTCGCAGTCGGGGGTCCATTCAAACTTCACTTCCTTCTGCAGAAGTCTGGTCATAGGCTTGGCGATCTTGGAAAAATTCTCGATGAACCGGCGGTAGTATCCGGCCAATCCGAGAAAACTCCGGATCTCGGTCACGGTCGTTGGCTGTAGCCAGTTGGTTACCGCTTCCACGGTGGTTGGGTCCACTGCTATTCCTCCGACAGATATAACATGGCCGAGGAACTTCACCTCAGACGACCAAAATTCGCATTTGCTGTATTTGGCGTACAGTTGCTGCTCCCTTAGCTTTCCGAGAGTCAGACGGAGGTGAGTCTCGTGTTCTTCCTTGGTCTTGGAGTAAACGAGGATATCGTCGATGAATACCACGATGAACTTGTCCAAGAACTCCATGAATACATTGTTCATCATGTTCATGAAAAAGGCCGGGGCATTCGTGAGTCCGAACGACATCACGGTGTACTCGTAGAGTCCATAGCGGGAGGTGAAGGCAGTCTTGGGTATATCTTCTTCTCTGATCCTCAACTGGTGATAACCTGACCTGAGGTCAATCTTGGAAAACACCGAGGATCCTTTCAGCTGATCGAACAGGTCGTCGATCCGAGGCAATGGGTATTTGTTCTTGATGGTCACGTCGTTCAGGGCTCTATAGTCCACGCACATCCTCTTGGTCTTGTCTTTCTTCATGGCAAAAATAACCGGTGCACCCCAGGGTGAGGTACTCGGTCGGATGTAACCTTTCTGCTCTAGGTCTTCTATGTTGCTCTTGACTTCGGCTAGTTCATTGGCGGCCATCCGGTATGGGCGCTTGGAGATTGGAGTGGTCCCGGGGACAAGCTCGATTCTGAATTCGATGTCCCGCTTGGGAGGCATTCCGGGTAGATCTTCAGGGAAGACGTCCGCAAACTCCTTGACTATAGGCACCTCTTCAAGGGCTATCGAGCGAAGGGATGCTCCGAGTGGCTTGCGACTGGTCATCCGAAAGGTGACGGTTACGCCTTCAGGATTGGTCACCATGACGGACTTGTTGGCACAGTCGATCACTCCCTTGTGCTTCATCAACCAATCCATCCCTAGTATAAGGTCGAGTCCGGTGCATTGGATGAGGACAGGCTCGGCCCGAAACAGTACTCCTTGGATGTCAAGTTGAACCTTAGGGCTGTATAAGTGGGCTGAGGTCCTATTGCCGGGGGTGGCAATCACCATGGGAAATGGTAGAGGGAGCACGTCCAGATTGTTTGTCTTTACAAAATTTTCCGAGATGAAGGAGTGGGTTGCTCCAGAGTCAAATAATATGACAGCCGGTACGGAATTCACAGTAAACGTACCGAGCACGACTTCAGGAGCCTCCTGAGCTTCCTCTGCGCTGATGTGGTTGACGCGGGCGCGAACCGCCTGGTTGGGTGCCGCGCCTTGAGTCTGCTTGGGGTGGGGACACTGGTGCGAATAGTGCCCTTCCTTGCGGCAGTTGAAGCAGACGACCGGCCTTCCTTGGCGATCCTTCAAGATAGGGGCCTTGGCGGCTGGTGTCGGCTGAGCGGCCGGAGCTGGTGGAGCGGGGCGAGGATGCCCGGCGTTGGATCCACCGGCTGGGTGAGGTGGCCTGTAGGCGGGCCGAGGATGGTAGGCGGGCGCTGGTGGCGGAGGGACGAAGCGGGGCCTCTGAGAGTTCGCCTGCTGATGCTTGAAGGCGATCATCTTCCTCTTCTTGAGGTCCAGCTTGTTCTGCTTAGTCTCTTGGATGAGCGCTTTGTTGACCAGCCGCTGGAAGTCGGCGAAGTCGGCGGCGACGAGCTGGATGGACAGCTCATCCTTAAGTCCCCTGAGGAACTTGGCTTGGCGGAGGGCGTCGGTGCGCACTTCCTCCGGTGCGTAGCGGGCGAGGCGGTTGAACTCATGGAGGTACTCCATGACAGTCCTGTTGCCTTGTTGCAGGTCGCGGAACTCCTGCTGCTTGACCGCGATGACACCGGCGGGGACGTGGGCGGCACGAAAGGCGATGGTGAACTCCGCCCAAGTCACCACGTGGCCCTCAGGCTGGGACTCACGGTAGTTGTCCCACCATTCCGCGGCGGGACCCTGGAGCTGGTGAGTGGCGAAGGCCACTCGCTCCCGGTCGGTGCATGGGAGGAGGTCGAGCTTCTTTCCGATGGTGCGAAGCCAATCTCCGGCCTCCATCGGGTTGGTGGTGCTCGAAAAGATGGGCGGACGCACACGCAAAAACTCGGAGAGTTGCGGGGCGGGTGCGGGTGCTGGTGCGCGAGGGACGGGCTCCCCGTTCTGCAGACGGTCCAACTGAGCCTGCTGGTGCTGCATTTGGGTGAGGAGGGCGGTGATCAGGTGGTTCTGATTCGCCATCATCTCCGCCAAGGTGGGGTGGTTGGCGGAAGGCGACCCGGATTGACGCGGGCCCGTTGCACCCCAGTTGGGCACAACACCCTCGGGCGCATCACGGCTTCCTCCTGCTCCGTTGTTGGAGCCGGTGTTCTGGTGTTCGGCCATCTTCTGAATATACCAAGTGATAGAACAAAAGATGACGAACCAAAAATTTAACCAAAGATAACATATAGGATTCAAGCACATAAATATATCAAGTGGTATAAATTGTTCATTACAATCAAGTTTTTATTCTACCCATGACACACTCGTCGTGGGCAGCACCACATACAAAATCATGATTTTTATTTAAATTCGCGTCTCCTAACGCCTACTCGCCACCGGAGGCAGTCTCCGTACTCTCGGAACCACGAGTGCGCGGCTCCAGAGAGATGGTGGGCTCGAGAAAATTCTCGATAATGGAGTCAGAGACGAGGCCGGGGCGTGGAGGAGGGGCGCTGGTAGAGGGCCTGGCGGGGGAGGGTCGCGGCGGGATCCTCTTGGGGCGAGGGAGGGGCTCACGGATGGGCTTCTTCTTCCTTGGAAGAAGAGGAACCATCTCAGCGATGTCCTTCTGCAGCTGCATGATCTTGCGCTGCAACTCGCCGTTCTGCTGGATCAAGTTCTTCGTTTCTTCACGAAGGAACTCAACCGCCTCATGGTGCTCGTCGGCGTCGAGCACCGCCTCAGTGTGGAGATCATCCATGGCCTGCAGAAGACGCGACTGCCGAGCCATGACCGGATCACGCACGGAGTGAACTCCGAGGTAGATGCTACGGTGGGCTCCGGGAGTACGCTTCGGCACAAGCCGGAAGGACGAGTTCTGAAGACGATCGTCGTAGATCATCCTCAACTCCATGAGGGCCTAGAGGGCGACTCGTTGGCACGCGACGTCGAAAGTCGGGCCACCAAGTGCGGTGGTGTAGGGCGGCAGATGTTCTCCGGAGCTGTGGACGGTGAGGGAGACGTCACAAGGCCCGGCGAACTCGTCGGGGTACACTCCTTGAAATTCGGGTTCGAAGAGAAACCCGAGGAAGGTGAGCATCATACGGAGCTCCCGGACGAAGCCCTCGTAGTGGCGGCAGTAGCTGTGGACTTGGTAGACAGGCATCTACAAAACAGCAAGTTGAATAAAAGTGAGGAGAGAAACAAAGTTTATGAAGTAGATTTTCGAGAAATAATTTCCTGTGGCTAATGGCTAGGCGGGTCTGTTTGGCTTCCTACAGTCGAGTCGGCTCTGATACCATCTTGTAGCGCCCCGATTTAAACAAATCGAGACATTATTGAATTTCCATAGAAAAACAATAATACAAGAGGTTCATCATGCGACAACGTACATACGACAATATCCATGGTACGCATACCATATTTATTACAACATTGTTTTAGTAAAAACAGTAATAAAATAATTAAACAGCGGCATGACGAACGTCTTCTTCAGGATCTTTCTTCTCGACTGGGTCGCTACTCCAGACCGTCTTCAAAGTAAGCATCCTCTGTGGGGTCCAACGGGTATGAGTACAAAAAGTACTCAACAAGCCACCGCAAATGCAAATAATAATGCAGGATAATAAACAAGGAAGGGTAATGGCTAACATTGCGGAATAAAGCAGTTGCAGTTATGGCATTTAGTGTAATCATATTTTAATCATGCGGAAAGTAAACATGATCATCATCAACATCAACTAACTCGAGGAGTACGTTTTACCTCCTCGCACAACAGTCCTTACATGTCAATCCATCATGCACATATATATTCAAAGTAAACTAACTGGGGGATGTCACGCAACCCGCCCTTGACCGTGGGCTCGGCTTTTCGAAAAGATTTAAGACTCTGATCAGAGATGTACTACTGTACCCACAAGGCACGCACTCATCCCAACGAGATGACCCATTTCACGGGAACTCGTGCCAAAACCTCAATATGAGATGTTCCAAGCGATAACCACCCGCTCTAGGTTTCGCCGGCGCGCCGGGCCGCATCCCGGCTAACGTCACACCCCCTTTTGCGCCACATTGGTACAAGTCACCCGCAGGTGCAACTTGACCCATCTCCAAATGGTGGCCTCGGTTTGGAACAACCCATACCTTAGTTAGGACTTACCCACTAGACTTGTGGTTAGTACGTAAGTGTATTGCAACGGATCCCTCAGACCGGTCCTTATAGTGCCCCGGGTGCTACCGACCAATGCCCTAGCTTGCACCCGGAACCCACCATGCATACACTCACAACCATGACTCATCACCAACAGAATTTCCAAGGATAAGAAGTAACGGGGATCATATAATAGAACCATTTTGCTACGACTCATTTTTATCCTATAGCGGCCGTGTCAATACTTTGGACACTAGCTAATATCATTGATCATATGGTGACAAGGAGGTTAGGCGAGATAGCATGGCTTGGGTTGCATATCAAGGTCGGGGGATCCTAAATAAATATAATGTAAGGGTTCATTTGACTAATGCATATATAACCTATGTATTTTAGCGATAGTCAATTCAAACATGGCTTCAATATGTTCAAAAGAATGGTTTGGTGACTTGCCTTGTTCAGCAAAGGGAGAGGGAGGGACTTCGGGGAAGTACTCCGGCTCCTCGGCGACGTCGTAGTCTTTTTAATATAGTAAAGTAAAATAAAAAGAACACAACATTCAATCAAACCATATAACATTACATTATAAGCACATAAGTTAAAGTTGGTTTGGTTATAAATAAAATAAATCCAATGGTTAAGGTTCTGTGGTTTATTTTATAAATAAATTCTAAAGGAATTAAAGAGTTGTCCTTTTTAGAGAGGGGTTCTAAAAGGGTTTATTTTCAATTTTAAGTCCTTTAACAAAATTTAGAATTGAAGGTTCCATAGGAAACCTAGTGATTTATCCATGTCAACAGGAGATAAATAAATATAAACTTTACTGGAATTTAAATAATTAAATTTTACATTTTTAACCTAAGGGCATTTAAACATTCATTTAAATAATCATGAAATGTTCAATGTAAACCTACTGTTTTTATTGCATAAACATGTAGAGAATAATTTTATGAATTTTCTGAAGTTGGAATGGTAATTTTTAGAGTTCAAATGCATTAGATATGAATTTTACAAGTTTAAAAGCATTTCTGGAATTTATTTTCAAATTTTAATTCCCTCGGGTCCACGGTGAGCCAGGCCCACGGTGAACCCGCGCACTGTGCGCGTGCGCCGGGTCGATCTGGACCGTCGGATCCAGATCCGACGCGCGAGGGCGAGGCGGGGCGCGTAAGTGACTACGGACGGCCAGGATTAAAACATTCGAAGGGGTACCACGTGGACGCACGAGATTAAACGCGGGGTTTTAAAACCAACGGACGCACGAGATCGCACCGTACCGCTTCACTCAGATCCGACGGCCCGGATTAAACCGAACAGATGATTTAATCCCGAGCGTTGGGTCTAGATCGCACGGCCAGGATTGAATCCGGCACAGTGCGTGTCGGGGGGGTAAAGTACCCCTTCTTCCCCGACTCCGGCGATGCGACGGCGAGCGATTCCGGCGAGGTTGAGGGTTATCTAGCCTATCTAGGACTAAAAACGGAAAGGGGGTACCGAGGGGGACAAAAGGATACCCTTGCGGTGTTCCGGGGTCGACGGGGTGAGGCCGGCGACGAGCGGTGGCGGCGAAGGTCCTCGGTTCCTCGGCGGGGACGGCGATCCGGCGAGGTTCGTCGTCGATGGAGTGGTGGCCGGGGTCGGTGAGGTTCCGGCGGTCACGACGGTGCGGTCGGCGTGGACGGAGAGGGGCTCTGGCGACGGCGAGCGACGGCTGAAGAGGTGACGGCGGTGGTGCGCTAAAACTTGGAGTGAGGGCGTTCTGTGCGTTCTCGCAACGTGTAGGCGTGGGGGTGAAATGCGGGTGGCCAGGGGGTTTAAATAGGACCACCGGCGGGGACAGAGAGGGCGTAGTCTACGGTGGCCGGGAGTTAACGCGTTTAAACGCCGGCGAGGTTCGGGTGGCATGCAGATTCATCGAACCTGGACGCAATCGGGCTGGGTTTAATGGGGGAAACGGTCACCGGAGCGCGGGGGTTTGAATGCCGGGCTCAATTTGAGGGAAGGGGGTCGGGGGCAACGGATCCGAGGCGCGTTATTGCGTCGGCCGGCGAGGGGGGGGGATTTGGGGGTGGATCTCGCGGAGACGACGAATCCGACAGGTGGGCCAAGGTGGTCAGCGGGAGCGAGTGCGCGAGAGAAGGGACTGACGGGTGGGACCGAGTTGTCGGGTGCGCGCGCGCGAGGGAAGGAAACCGGTGCCGACAGGTGGGGCCGGACGAGGGTGTAGAGAGGAGGTCGCTGACGGGCGGGGTCCACTAGTCAGAAGGCGCGCGCGGGTGGGATTGGGCTGGGCCGGCCGGGGGAGAGAGAGGGGAGGGCGGGGGCCCAATACTGTTTTAAAACATTTCTAAATAAAAATAATTCCAGAAATTAGGTTAAAATATTAGGGCGACTTCCAAGGTTGATAAAAATTTATAAAAATTCCCAAAATTATATTTTGGTCTTAGGATCATATACAAAAAGTTTCACCTCCTAGTTTGGTCATCTACTCTATGTTGTAGTTCAAAATGGTATAAAAGGGAATTAAAAGTATTTTCTGAAATAATAATTCCAAGAAATTGAATTTAATAATATTTTTATTGTTTTGAAAATTTGGGGTGTTACAAACCTATCCCCCTTACAAGAACTTGATCCACCAACTCCGAAGTCACTCCATTCGGAGTACCTTCGAAGTGCCTCACCTCCGAGGACTTTGTCTCGGAGTACCTTCAGCCGGAGCCACGCTCCGCACTCTCTGCCTTCACCTGGCACGTCTCGACCCGAGGACCGACCCGGACCACCTTCGCAGCCACCGTGACGGAGCTCCCCGCTCCCCTGGCATCAAGCCTCCCGCTCGACCCAGGTTCACCTGCTGCGAACCTTGTCCGTCGCTTCCGAAGTCCCTGCGCACCACAGACAAGCAGACAAGTGTTTCCAGTACTCCGGAGACCTCTCCGGGTTAGCAACCTCCGGCACACACTCCGGTGTACCGCCCAAAGTACCGAAGCCTTCGGTACGAACCCAATCATCGCGTACTGTCGGACCCCTCCGACAAGCACACTCCGCTACAACAGCTGCAGCAACCAGCCACCGAACACCCTTCGGTGAAACCACCTCCGAACCACCTTCGGAGATCTTCGGAGGTACAACCTCCGAAGCCCCTCCGGATGTACCCTTCGAACAGAGGGTAAGAAGCCTGTCAATCACTCATCACAAAACACCGAAACCAACCCTTGGTTTCTCAAAGATGTATCAAGACCTGAAGGAGAAATATTGGTGGGTCAGCATGAAGAGAGAAATAGCTGAGTATGTGGCCAAGTGCGACACATGCCGGTGAGTCAAGGCAGAGCATCAAAGACGTGCTGGATTATTGCAGCCTCTCAAGGTCCCCGAATGGAAGTGGGAAGAAATAGGAATGGACTTCATCACGGGACTGCCCAGGACCCAAGCTGGTCATGATTCTATCTGGGTGATCGTCGACCGACTCACCAAGGTGGCTCACTTCATCCCCGTCAAGACAACTTACACTGTCTCCAAGTTGGCCAAGTTGTACATGACTCGGATCGTGTTCCTCCACGGAGTTCCTAAGAAGATTGTATCTGACCGGGGGAGTCAGTTTACCTCCAAGTTTTGGAAGAACCTTCAAGAGGAACTCGGCACCCGGCTGAACTTTAGCACCGCCTATCATCCATAGACCGACGATCAAACCGAAAGGGTCAACCAGATATTGGAAGATATGCTTAGAGCTTGCGCTCTAGATTTTGGCGGAATGTGGGACAAGAACCTGCCCTATGCGGAGTTCTCCTACAACAACAGCTATTAGGCCAACCTGCAAATGTCCCCGTTCGAAGCACTTTATGGGCGTAAGTGCAGAACGCCGCTGCTCTAGGATCAGACCGGAGAATCGCAACTGTTTGGGACAGACATATTGAGAGAAGCTGAAGAGAAGGTCAAGATCATAAGGGACCGATTAAAGATAGCCCAGTCCCGACAAAAGAGCTACGCTTATAACCGCCGAAGAGACCTAACCTTTGAGGAGGGTAATTATGTCTATCTCCGAGTCACTCCCCTCTACGGCACTCAAAGGTTCAACATGAAAGGCAAGCTAGCACCCAGCTACATCGGACCTTTTTAGATCCTCCGATGGCAAGGAGAAGTGGCATATCAACTTGAGCTACCTCCATCATTGGCAGGAGTTCACGATGTCTTCCATGTCTCTCAGTTGAAGAAGTGTCTTCGTGTGCCCGCCGAGCAAGCCGATCTTCAACAACTCAACGTCCAAGAAGATTTGACCTACATCGAGAAACCCATCAAGATCTTGGAAACCAAGGAAAGGGTAACCAGGAGTCGTGTAGTCCGCTTCTGCAAGGTTCAGTGGGACAACCACCCCGCCGAAGAAGCTACATGGGAAAAAGAAGACGAACTGAAAGCCCAATACCCTGAACTGTTCGAGTAGCGATCCAATCTCGAGGATGAGATTCCTTGTAAGGGGGATAGGTTTGTAACACCCCAAATTTTCAAAGAAATAAAAATATTATTTAATCCATTTTCCTGGAATTTATTATTTCGGAAATACCTTTAATACCCTCCTCCACCATTTTTAACTACAACATAGATGAAATGGCCAAACAAGGAGCTGAAAATTTTTATGTATGATCCTAAGGCCAAGATATATTTTTGAGAATTTTTACAAATTTTTACCAACCTTGGAAGTAGCCCTATTATTTTAAACCAATTTCTGTAATTATTTTTAATCAGAAAACATTTTAAACAGTAGTGGGCCTCCATCCTACCTTTCTCTCTCTCCCGGCCGGCCCAGCCCGTTGCCCTCGCCTGCCTCGGACTGACAGCCCGACCCCACCAGTCAGCGAGCCCCTCTCCTCTCGCGCGCGTGCCCGACACCCTGGCCCCACCTATCGGCGCCAACCGCCCACTCTCGCGCCCGAGCCCGACCCCACCCGTCAGCTGCCTCACTCACTCGCTCACGCCCGCTGGCATGTGGCCCCCGCCTGTCAGATCCTTCGTCTCCGCGAGATCCACCCCCAAATCTCACCCCCCTCGCCGGTCGATGCCTTAATGCGCCTTGGATCCGTTACTCCTGACCACCTCCCCCCAAATTGAGCCCGACATTCAAACCCCCACACTACGTCGACCGTTTCCCCCTTTAAACCCAGTCGGATCGAGTCTCGATTCAATGAATCCGCATGCAACCCGAAGCTCGCCGGCGTTTAAACGTGTTTACTCTCGGCCACCGTCAATTGCGCCCCCCTGCCCCCACCGATGACCCTATTTAAACCCCCTGGCCGTCCGCGTTGTACCCCTACGCTCACACGCTGCAAGATCGAACAGAACGCCCCCTCTACAACTTTTAACTCTCCACCGCCGCCCGCACTCCGGTCGCCGCTCACCGTTGCCGGTGACCTCCTCCGTCCCCCCCGTCCACACCATTGTGACCGCACGGACCTTACTAGCCTCGGCTACCACTCCATCGTCGACGAACCCCGCCGGATCGTTGTCGCCACCAAGGAACCGAACGCCTTCGCCGCCTCCGCTCATCACCGGCCTTGCTCCGTCGACCGTTTGTTACCGCAAGGGTACCCTCATGACCCCCAGTGTCCTCTTTCCATTTTAGGCCTTAGGTATGTCCGTCGTCGCTCGCCGTGGCCCCTGGCCCGCTCGCAGTCGCCGGAGAAGACGACCGGCACGGGTCGAGTACCTGTGCCATGTCGGATCTGATCCCGACCGTGCGATCATGATTGGATGACTCAGGTTATATCGCACATTCGGTTTAATCTAGTTCATCAGATCGCAACGAATGGGTACGTTCTAATCTGAGTCGTTCGCTAGATTTAAAAACCCGCGATGAATTTGGGCCATCCATCGCGTACCGGTTCAGCGTTTTAATCCTGGCCGTCCGCGATAACTTAACTCCCTCGCCTCGTCCGTGACCGCCCAATCACGATCCAATGATGGATCTCGATCCGGCGCACGCGCACAGTGCGCGGGTTCACCGTGGGCCTGGCTCACCGTGGACCCGAGGATATTTTGAGTTTAATTTAAATTCTAGAAATGCTTTTAAACTTCAAAAATTCATATCTGGTGCATTTTAACTTCAAAAATTACCATTTCAATTTCAGAAAATTTGTAATATTATTCTCTTCATATTCATACAATAAAAATAGTATGTTTACTTTGGATTTTTCACTTTTATTTAAATAGGTATTCAAATGCCCTTAGGGTAAAAATGTAAATTCAATTATTTAAATTTCAGTAAAGTTTATATTTATTCCTTTCTGTTCATATACTGAAAACCATTAAATTGTCCATGAACCTTTCATTTTAAAATTTAGTAGAAGACTTAAAATGGGATTACTCACATTTAAAACCCTTTTTACAAAGGACTACATTTCATTATAATTCCTTCTAAATTATTTATAAAATAAATTTCAGAAACTTAACAACTTGATTTCCTTTAAATTAAACCAATTTAGGCCTATGTGCGTGTTGTGTGATTTTATATTGTTTAATTTAATGTTGTACTTATTTTATTTTACTTTATTTATATTGGGAAGACTACGACGCCGCCGAGGAGCCGGAATATTACTCGGAAGTTCCTCCCTCCCCATTCGCTGAACAAGGCAAGTCATCAAACAACACTTTTGAGCATATTGAACCCATGATTTATCAAACTATCACTAAAACACATAGGATATACATGCATTAGTCAAATGAAACCCTTACAATATATTTATTTAGGATCCCCCGACCTTGATGTGCAACCCAAGCCATGCTATCTCGCCTAACCTCCTTGTCACCATATGATTAGTATCATTAGCTAGTGTCCAATGTATTGACATGAGCGCTATAGGATAAAAATGAGTCGTAGCAAAATGGTTCTACTATATGATCCCCGTTACTTCTTATCTTTGGAATTCTGTCGGTGATGAGTTGTGGTTGTGAGTGAATGCATGGTGGCTTCCGGGTGCAAGCTAGGGCATTGGTTGGTAGCACCCGGGGCACTATAAGGACCGGTCTGCGGGATCCGTTGCAATACACTTCCGTACTAACCACAAGTCTAATGGGTAAGTCCTAACTAAGTTATGGAGTGTTCCAAACCGAGGCCACCATTTGGAGATGGTTCAAGCAGCACCTGTGGGTGGCTTGTACCAATGTGGCGCAAAAGGGGGTGCGACGTTAGCCGAGATGCGACCCGGCGCACCGGCAAAACCTAGAGCGGGTGGTTATCGCTTGGAGCATTTCATTGTTGTTCATGTTTACTTTCCGCGTGATAAAACTTGACTACATTAACTGCAATAACTGAAAATGTACTTTTCCGCACTTTTAGCCATTATCCTTCCTCTTGTTATTACCTTGCATTATTATTGCATTTGCGGTGGCTTGTTGAGTACTTTTTGTACTCATACCCGTTGAACACCTCAGAGGATGCCTACTATGAAGACGGTCTGGAGTAGCGACCCAGTCTAGTGAAAAGATCTTGAAGAAGGCATTCGGTGCGAAGTCTCTGTCATGACAAAAATATTCCAACACAATGTGCTAGCACGACTTCGTCCGGTGCAGAGTGCTGGCATGTCGAAGCCTGGCGCGACGAAGCCTGATGTGGAGCGCTCTAGCATGCGGACTTGACTAGACCGACAATAGTGTGATGGGTCTGGCACGGGTGGTCGAAACAGGGTTCCGCCGAAGGGTGTTCTGGCAGCTTCCAAAACCAGTCTCCTAGCTCCGGACACCTTTAGTGAAGGGGCTCCGAGTGTAAAAACCTACAACAGAATAGAGATCAAGTGCCAATTCAGCCTGGAGATCGAATTTACTAAGTGTTGCAGCAGGGAAACAAAGGTAGCAATCTGTTATGTAGATTAACGGATACTTCACAAGCGAAGTAAAAAGGCGATAGCAATATGTTACGTAGATTAACGGGTACTTCACGAGCAAAGTAATAAGGCTTACCACTATTCCAAAGTGGCCGACGGAGGGCTTCCAGGCAAACCCACAAAGGTTGTGCAGAAAGGTAAATAAAAATAAAGGTACGGTTCAAAACTAGGGCTTTGTGGTTGAATTGTGTTGGGGGTCCCTGATGAACCGGCGTCACCCCTATATTTATAGGGGCTAGTCTTCTTATCTCTAAGAATAATCTGGTAGGATTTGGCTTAATCAAGTTTAGAGATAAAAACAACCAAAATTAGTATCAAACTCTATCTCTGAAGCCAGCCCGAAGTGGGCCCTCGGCAGGCCCACCGAAGCCTGCTCCTCGGGCCAAAGCTAGTAGTCCGCTAGCAGGCCTCCGAAGCCCAATGTTTGATGGGACTTCGGCACAATAGGGCTTCGGCCTATACCAGGACTTGTGTATTTTCGGTCCAAATTACCAAAATTGTAATTTTGACAATCTTGCCCATTAATGCCATTTTTTGCTATCAACACATGCCCCCTGCCTTTTAGTGAACTAAGTGAACTAAAAGCATAACGGGCTAATGAGAATACCTCCCATATCAGCCTTTTGACACTTTTAAGCGCTTTGCCACACACTTGGGAAGTATTTTTTTCAAATACCTGTCATTCAGAGCTCTTCGAAATCACTCTCCTTATGGAGATTCTAACAAGTATGTGTTACCTGGAGAGATTTCGGCTATTTTGAAAGGTCCTTCCCAACTAGGCGACAATTTACTAAATTTCGGGCTCTTAGTGCCTAAGGGCAAAATCGTTTTCCAAACCAAATCACCGAGTTGAAATGATTTTGGCTTAACTTTTTTATTGTACGCTCTAGCTATTCTTCTTTTGTCTTTCTCTATAGCTTCTAAAGCTCTCAACCTCTTATCGGTCACTTCTTCTAAATTATCTTTTAAAAGAGTTTCATATTCATCGACCAATAAGCCTTCTTGTTTAAGGAATCTTAAAGAGCCAAGATCCACCTCTACCGGTAGAATAGCTTCCTGCCCATTTACTAACTCATATGGACTAACTTTGGTAGCAACGTGCTTTGCAACTTTACAAGCCCACAACGCTTCTGAAAGCACTTCATGCCACCTTTTAGGGAACTCTTCAATTTTGTTCTTAATGAGTTTAATCATGGTTTTATTACTAGACTCGGCCTGACCATTGGCCGGAGTATAGTATGGTGAAGAGTTTATCAACTTAATGCCATAAAATTCGGCAAAGTCTCTCACTTCTTTAGCAACAAATGAAGTACCCTGATCTGTAGTGAGAGTTTGGGGAATACCGAATCTATGTATAATGTGCTTCAAGATAAAATCAGTTACCTCATTGTGAGTCATATTCTTTAGAGGCATGGCTTCGGTCCATTTGGTGAAGTAGTCCATTGCCATTAGCACAAACTGATGCCCTTTCGAAGAGGGAGGATGAATTTGGCCGATGAAGTCTAAACCCCAACCTTGCAACGACCATGGCTTGATAATAGGATTAAGTAGCGATGCAGGAGCTAACTGGATATTTCCAAACCTCTGACATGCTTCACACCCTCTATAGTATTTAAAACAATCCTCAGTCATAGTCGGCCAATAGAAACCTTCTCTTTTGGGCATCCAGTTCATTTTCTGTGCTGACTGATGAGTGCCACAAAGCCCCTCATGGACTTCTCCTGTAGCTCCTTTGGATTGATCGGCATCTAAGCACTTTAAGAGTACTCCATCAATAGTTCGGCGGTATAATACATCATCTAGCAATACAAATTTAAATGCTTGTTGCCGAACTTTCTGATCAACCCTTTGATTGGGATCTCTTAAATACTAGACGATTAGAATTATCCAATCATCCTCGTGGATATCCAGAGGGTTTGCTAACTCCTTTCCTAGAATAATGTCTAAATTGTTAACTTCAGAGTGCCCCCCGGGCCTCTCCTCCTTCTGCCGAAGCCTGACCGGATCGACTGTGCGGAGCCGATCCGACCGAAGCCATTCGCCGGAGGGGTCCGGTGAGCATGGACTTCAGTGACCCAGAAATCTTCGGCGTGTAGGCTCCTTCGTTGGGCAAAAGGCTCCGGCATAAGTGCTCCAGCACACAACACCCTTCGGTGGTCGGAGGGGCCTGTTCTGGAGGATCCAATGGACCTCACACCCGCCTAAAGTCCATGGATTTAGTAGTAAGACCAAGCATTGGCTTCTCTTGTATAGAAAATTTTCCTCTCTTGACTTGATAGCCAGATGCTTGCTGAGCCAAATCATTTGCAATTGAATTGGCTTCTCTTGCCACGTGAGAAATTTTGATGTCGTCAAAAGTAGCAAGTATGTCTAAACATTTATCCAAGTAACTATTTAGCATGCCATTAAAACATTGAGCACTTTTAGCAACTTGTTGTACTACTAACAGGGAATCACCATGCACATGAACATGTTTAGCACCTATGGATTCTAGCAATTCATGTCCTAGCAATAAAGCTTCATATTCAGCTTGGTTATTAGTAGAAGTAAATTCTAAACAGGCCGAGGTTTTGAAGCACGTTCCGTTAGGTGATATGAGAACTACCCCGATACCTTGGCCATTCTTCCAAGATGAACCATCAAAATAAAGTTTCCATGGTACTACTTCAATTAGAGCAATATCATCAACCAAATTTACATCTACGTGGTGATCAAGTATAAAATTAGCGACAATTTTACCTTTCATAGCTCTTAGAGGTTCATAAGCCAAATCGTACTCAATCAAAGCGTAAACCCACTTTCTGATTCTACCACTTAGAATCGCTGTTGGGGGAAAATATCTCATCTTCAGGGTTATTGCCGAAGCAGCATAAAGACAGTCAACCAGTTCGAAGATTCTCCGAAGATCATCTTCGAAGATGCCCAGAACCCCGTTCGAAGCACGAAGACAGGCATTGGTTCGAAGTATGTCTTCGAACTAAAGCCCTTCAGGATCTTTTCTGCCAGCTAAGATGGAAGACTTATCTTCTTTCTTATTAGATTAGTCTTTTACCATTTTAGCCCTATTAAGGAAACCGAATAGTTTCCTTAATGTCGGTTGTAATAGAGGGGTAAATAGGTCTTTTCCTTAATGTTTGGGCCTATAAATACCCCCCATTTCACCCTGTAATAGGGACCGAATACAAGTGATTCAATACACACTTTCGAACTATTCTAAGCTATTATCCTTTCGGAGGCTTAGAACAGTTTGCTTCACAAACACTTCGTTTGTTAGTTTCTTTTATACAGAAACCTGTTAGCGTAATCTTTTACGCCAACAGTTGGCGCCGTCCGTGGGGAACCTAGTCCGAAAAACTTCGTTCTCTACCAACTTCTTACATCATGCCTCCTAAGCGGAGCGCACCTCGCAATCCCACTCGGAGGTCCTCTCGGATCTCCGGAGAGATACCCTTCGACACAGTCGAAGTCGGAGGGTCTTCGACTATCCCTCCACCTCAAACTCCGCAAGGGGCTTCTATCCCTCGAGGATACGAAACCTCTCCGCCAACCCCTTCCATACTCCGACCGCCCGGAGTCACTCCCCCACCCTCCATTCCGATTCGAACTGATCATACCAGTTCTCAAGACCCGGAAGGTCCTTCCGGAGGAGATGAAGATAGCCTTGGGGATATGGCCACTCAAATGGCCAACCTTCAAGCTAAGGTAGCAAGGTGGCGACAAGAAGCTGCGAACAGGCTTCGCTCTCAAGCCACCCCAGCTATCCCCGAAGTGCCCGAAGACGACGATCTTGGTTATCCCGAAGCCCCGGAGAACGCCTCTTACGACAATGAATCTCCGTTGCATCCTGAGCTGCAGAAGGTTCACTTTGATCCAAAGTTTAAAACTTCGAAGCTCTGCAAGTATGCCAGAGATGAAGATCCCGGAGAGTTCGCGCGTTCTTATGCCCTAGCGATTGAAGCTAGCGGCGGAGTCAGAGACACTATGGCGAAGTGCTTCCCGTTAGCTCTTCAAGGAGTGGCGTTGAGATGGTTCTGGTCTTTAAAGCCAGGATCAATCAATTCGTGGTCACAGTTGAAGAGGAAGTTTATAAGTAACTTTCAGGGCACCTTCGTGCCTCCTATGTCAACAGGAAGCCTTTTCCAAGTGAAACAGCTCCCCGGAGAAACATTGAGGCAGTACTTCAAGCGCTTCGCTCATACGAAGTCGCAAATTCGGGGGCTGTCCACATCCTCAGTGGTTGATGCGGCTCGGGAAGGCGTCAGTCATCAAGGCCTTCTGGATAAACTGCATCGGAAGAGCATCTCCACAGTATCACAGCTGATGTCATATTTCGAGGAGTATGCGAGGTCAGAAGAGGGTTGGCTTCGGAGGACTGCTGCTACTTCGACAGTATTGCGAGAAGTTAAAGCAGAGGTGAAGACTTTGGCACAGCCGCAGGAACTAGTCTTCGAAGTGCAACATGATCGAAGAAGAGGGCAAAAGCACCCTCGCTCTGAAGTCTTGAATATTGCACCCCCACAGAAGTTTATACAGAGAGCTCCACAGTCTGCGGGGAACAAGTCCAGCGGCTGGAGGCCGCCAGGAAAAACGGCTGGCAAGGGCCAGGCCCTTTTTTGCTGTATTCATGGAGAGAATCGAAGCCATGCAACTGACACTTGCAAGGCTATCCTTACTCTAAGGGGAGAATACTTGGAAAGAACTTCGGGTCGAGGCAGTACCGACCGAAGTCCAGCAGCAGCGCGCCCAGACCTGGTCCAGGCTGTGGCGCGGATAGAAAATTTTGATGCTGCAAGGCACCCTCCGGTGGCCAATGTTATGCCACCTCCGAAGCAAGAGGAAGGGCAAGATAGAGGAAAGAGAGTAGTTCTCCCTATCTCCGGAGGAGGTACCCTCGGAAGCATGTCCAAGAGACAGCGAAGAGAGTACGTTCGGGAAGTAGGTCATATTGGGACTTCGTCATCTGCAGCTGCAATGCCGGAGTGGTCTTATGTTCCGATATCTTTCTCTGCGGAGGATGCAGCTGGTATTAAGTTCCCGCATGCAGATCCATTGGTTATCACTGCTGATATTGCAGGGACTGAAGTCCGAAGGGTGCTAATTGACGGAGGTAGTTCGGCAGATATCATTTTTGTGCAAGCCTTCGATCAGTTATGCATTTCCACGAAGCATCTCCTCCCAGCGGCTCGTCCTCTGCAAGGCTTCGCAGGACCTCCGCTTGATGCACTTGGCCATATAGGCCTGGAAGTAACCTTCGGAGAAGGTTTATTAGCCCGAACTGAAGAAGTTATCTTTGATGTGGTAGATGCCCCGTATGCTTATAATGTCATCTTCGGACGGGGCATGTTGAATCAGTTCGGAGCTGTGGCGCATCACAACTACTTGTGCATGAAGATGCCCACACAAGCAGGAGTCCTGACAATCTTCGGAGATCAAGCCATGGCTCGGAGGGCAGAATATGGTCACGGTCCTCCTCTTGATCCGAGGCAAGTAAATAGTGTCCAAGATAATGAAGAAATTTTTTCAGCCCCCTCCGAAGCTTCGAAGAAGTCTTTTCCGAGACCAAGTCCCGAAGGAGAGATTGCAACGAAGGTCATTGTTAAAGATGGTAAAGAATACACTTTTCAATTTGGTAAAGATTTACCTCCTGAAGTTGCAACCTCCTTGGAAAAGGTAGTGGAAGAAAATTTGGATGTCTTCGCTTGGTCTGACGAAGATATCACCGGAGTCGATCGGGATATCATTGAACACAGTTTACTTGTAAACCCGAAGGCCCGGCCTGTTAGACAAGGACTCCGGAAGATGTCCGCATAGAGAGCTGCTCTAGCTAAGGACGAAGTTGAAAAACTGTTGAAGGCTGGGATTATCAGAGAAGTGGCCCACACAGAATGGTTAGCCAACCCAGTCTTCGTCGGGAAGAAGTCTTCCGGGAAATGGCGCATGTGCATTGATTTCACATCTCTGAATAAAGCGTGCCCACGTGACCCCTACCCCATGCCCCGAATTGATCAACTAGTTGACTCCACTGCAGGTTCGGAGTTACTAAGCTTCCTTGACGCGTATTCTGGTTATCATCAAATATGGTTGAAGCGCGAAGATGAAATCAAGACGAGCTTTGTAACTCCTTCGGGAGTCTTCTGCTATGTAAGAATGCCCTTCGGCCTAAGAAATGCCGGGGCTACTTTTTCAAGATTAGTTGCTAAGGCTCTAGGTCATCAACTAGGTCGCAATGTGGAGGCCTATATGGATGATATTGTAATAAAGAGTGCTTTAAAGCACCAACATAGCCTAGACTTAGCAGAAACATTCAATAGCCTTCGGGCATGTGGGATCTGTCTTAACCCCGAAAAATGTATATTCGGAGCTAAGGCTGGAAAGTTGTTAGGGTACTTAGTTTCAAGCAGGGGAATTGAAGCTAGCCCTACTCAAATAACTGCGCTGCAGAAGATGGCTCCTCTGGAGAATTTAAAGCAAGTGCAAAAGCTGAATGGACGTCTGGCCGCACTTAGCAGGTTTTTATCAAGGTCTGCGGAGAGGAGCTTGCCAATATTTAAAGCTTTGAAAGGGTCCGAAGATTTTGCATGGACACCGGAGTGTCAGAAAAGCTTCGAAGATATTAAAGATTATCTCAGCAATCTTGCTACACTTACGGTGCCTATTGCGGACGAAACCCTACTCCTGTATCTTGCAGCTACAAGTTCAGCTGTCAGCGCAGTCCTTGTCAGAGAAGTAGATTTCAATGGGAAGTTAGTCCAAAATCCTGTCTATTTTGTATCCGAAGCATTGTCAGGAGCGTAGACAAGATACTCCGAACTTGAGAAGTTCGTTTATGCTCTGATAATGGCTTCGAGGAAGTTAAGACATTATTTTTTGGCTCACAATGTAATTGTACCAACTTCGTATCCCTTAGGAGATATGCTCCGAAGCAAAGATTCCACTGGAAGGATTGGAAAGTGGGCAGTAGAGCTAGCACCCTTCGGCATATCTTTCCTGGCAAGGACAGCTATTAAATCCCAAGTCCTAGCAGACTTCGTAGCAGAGTGGACTCCACCTGCGAATTTGACTCCGGAGAAATCAAATGACGGAGTTTGGACTGTTTACTCCGATGGGGCTTTCCAAGCATCCGGAGCAGGCATTGGGGCAGTGTTGATTTCACCGTCAGGGCAAAGAGCAATGTACTCCGCAAGACTCAACTTTAAGTCTACCAATAATATAGCGGAGTATGAAGGAATTTTATTGGGACTCCGGAAAGCACGTGCTCTAGGGGCTACAAGGATAATTATAAAAACAGATTCTCAGATAGTAGCAGGGCACGTAGACAAAAGTTTTCAAGTTCGGCATCCACAGCTTGCAAAATACTTAGAAGAAATCCGCAAAATCGAAGCACACTTCAAGGGTGTTGGCGTAAAAGATTACGCTAACAGGTTTCTGTAGAAAAGAAACTAACAAACGAAGTGTTTGCGAAGCAAACTGTTCTAAGCCTCCGAAAGGATAATAGCTTAGAATAGTTCGAAAGTGTGTATTGAATCACTTGTAATCGGTCCCTATTACAGGGTGAAATGGGGGGTATTTATAGGCCTAAATACTAAGGAAAAGACCTATTTACCCCTCTATTACAACCGACATTAAGGAAACCATTCAGTTTCCTTAATAGGGCTAAAATGGTAAAAGACTAATCTAATAGGATAGAAGATAAGTCTTCCATCTTAGCTGGCAGAAAAGATCCTGAAGGGCTTTGGTTCGAAGGCATACTTCGAACCAGTGTCTGTCATCGGGCTTCGAACCAGGTTCTGGGCATCTTCGAAGATGGTCTTCGGACAATCTTCGAACTGGTTGACTGTCTTCATGCTGCTTTGGCAATAACCCCGAAGATGAGATATTTTCCCCCAACAAAGGGTATTTCCATTCGGAGTATACCAAGAGCTGAAAACGTGCAAGCGGACATTTTAGCGAAGGCTGCAGCCGGAGCTGTGGATGTGCCTGAAGAAGCTTTCTATGAGGAGCTCAATATACCTTCGGTGCCACAAATTGCCTCTGCGGAGATTCTTTGCATTCCTAGTGCAGATTGGAAAGATTCGATCATAGAACTCTTGCAAGGAGGAACAAATTTGCCCGAAGAGCCCCAGTTGTCAAGATTAAAGCTCAGAGCAAGAAACTATCAGTTAATCAACGGTATATTATACAAGGCCGGAGTATGTTCCCCTCTACTCCGATGTATATCTCAAGCCGAAGGCCAAGAAATTCTTCGAGAAATTCACGAAGGCCTTTGTGGAAGCCATTTAGCCCCTAGAGCTCTGGCAGGAAAAACACTTCGCCAGGGGCTTTATTGGCCCACAATAACAGCTGATGCGGAGAGCTTGGTCCGCACTTGTCAAGGATGCCAGTGGATGGGTCGACGGAGTCATCGCCCACCAACAGCTCTTCAAGTCATTGCTCCGGTATGGCCTATGGCCAGATGGGGTATGGATCTAATTGGTCCCTTTCCGTTAGCAAAGGGAAATCTGAAGTTCGCAGTGGTAGCTATTGAATATTTTTCTAAGTGGGTAGAAGCAGAGCCCTTAACAGCTATCACTTCAAACAATGTACAGAAATTCTTCTGGAAGAACATTATTTGCCGATTCGGAGTGCCTAGATATCTCACAGTTGATAATGGAACACAGTTCGATGCAGAACCCTTCAGGAAGTTTTGCGAAGACCTAGGCATTCAACTATGTTTTGCTGCAGTGAGACATCCTCAGTCGAATGGAGCCGTAGAGCGAGCCAATGGAAATATTTTATCAGGGCTAAATCGAAGAATAGTAGGATTATCAAAGGGACTGTGGACCGAAGAGCTTCCGAAGATTCTGTGGTCCATTCGGACCACGCAAACAAGGTCCACAGGTTTTACTCCGTTCAGACTGCTATTCGGAGATGAAGCTATGACTCCAACAGAGCTCAAAGGGGGATCATTTCGTAGCACCGAACCGGACATTGAAGAAGAAAGACAAGCTTCGTTAGATTTGTCAGAAGAAACAAGACTTCGGGCTGTAGCTAATTTATCAAAGTATCATCAGCAGACGAAGACTTGGTATGACCCGAAGGTTAAGCTCAGCGAGTTAAGGCCGGGTCATCTGGTTCTACGAAGCATTATAGCACCAGGGAAGTTAGGCAATAAATGGGAAGGTCCATATCTAATTGTCCGCTCAGGGCGCCCTGGTTCATTCAAATTAGCTAATTTAGAAGGTGAAGAGTTAGTACATACTTGGCATGCGGAGCACCTAAAGCGATACTTCGCATAAGGGCTCCTTGTAATTCGCTTGTAATCACCTCTAAATTAATAAAGCATACACCCTGATAGTTGCCTTCCCCTCATAGACTTCTAGCTTCCCGAGCGGACGCGCTGGAACCGCGGGGTCGACTGAGAGGGAAGTGTCATTAAGCTGGGCTGTATTTCCGGACTTCGAACCCATAAAGTCGAAGCCTCCGGTGTGGTGGCTGACATAATCCGGAGCCCAGGCCACGGCTTGTAGGCATCCGTAAAAGAGCCCAAAACCACATTCTACGGAGTCCAAGCCATTGGCTGGTAGACTTCCGTAAAAAGAGCCGAAGGTGGCCAAAATCTACGGAGTCCAAGCTGCAGCTTGCAGACTTCCGTAAAAAAGAGCCGAAGGTGGCCAAATTCTGCGAAGTCCAAGCCATTGGCTGGTAGACTTCTGCAAAAATAGCCGAAGGTGGCTACAATTCTGCGAAGTCCAAGCCATTGGCTGGTAGACTTCTGCAAAAATAGCCGAAGGTGGCTACAATTATACGGAGTCCAAGCCATTGGCTGGTAGACATCCGTAAAAAGAGTCCAAAGAGACCATTGCAAACTCCGAACCATTGGTTCGTCAGAGATCGCAAAGACAAGCCGAAGGTGGCTAAAGCAAAACAGCATTTGAGCCATGAGCTTCGAATGTCTGTTAACATAGTCCAAAGTGACAAATTCTTTAAGACACTAAAGTGTTCTGGAAGTTATCTCAATTGATTTCTTTCGTAAAGCAAACAAAGGTACTAAGCTACCATTCTTCTGACTGCAAAAAGTCGAAGACATTTCATAAGATTTAAAAAGATCTTTAAATGACAGAGGGGCTCCGAACCCCCAAAAAATTGTACTCCGAAGTTTTTTCTTTGCTTATAACCATCTTTGAATACATTTCGATGTTGCTTATACCCAAAGAGGGGCTAGTAAATATGGAGACAATTTTAAATCGGCATTCATTATTGAAATAAATGTGTTTACAGATTACACTATGAAAAATTGGTATCTATACCAAGAAGGAATCGGAGACCTCTTCGGTCTCGAGAGCTAGGGGTGGAACGACTAGTTCCAACATCGGAAGTTCTAAGAACTTTACGTTTAACTCTCTTCCTCCCCCTCGAAGCTCTAAAATCCTTCTGCTCTTGTTGAAGCTCGGCCCAAGTTCGAAGCCGCTCGGGGCTTCTTTCCCAGCTTCTAAGATCTTCAGATCTTTTATTTTGGGCTTCACCTTCTTCAGACCAATTAGTGTCTTCAGAAGACGAGGTGTTTGTGTCAACCTCTTTATCTTTCTCTTTAATATAAGACAATACGTCTTTGATTACTTCGGGCGCAATTACGCCGGAGTCATCTCGAGGAATAAGAAATCGAGGACGCTTATAACTCTTTAGAAGTTCGAAGGTGTTCCACAATGAACGAAGTTCGTTGTTAAGCTCTAACACTTTGATATCTTCCATAAGAGGCAAAGCCTAAAAATATGACAAACAAGACTTTCATTGATAAATGTTTACAAGCATGAGCTTTACATAATCAAAAAATCCTAAATAAATCCTAAACCTGCGGGTTCGGAGGAGGCTGACTGCTCGAAGCCTGGTTCCGAACTTGCTTCTGGCGTTGGCCTTCATCAATCCAAGCCTTGATCGCAGAACGACCTTCGGCTCTCCATGAAGTTTGAAAGGCTCGCCAGGCGGCAGTCACGCCTTCGGAAGGATTCAAAAGTCTCGCGTCGTCGAAGGTAATGGAGCCCTCTGCGCTCGGAGTGATTGTTCGGCCCAAATCCTCGTAGTAACGAAGCAATCCGAGGGCAGACACTTGTCCGGAGAGTTCTCCATAATGTATGCCTGCAGTCTTCATTTGCTTCGCTGCTCCTTGGATCCTCTTTAACCGGCGCAGTAGAGTCACATTGTCATCCGAAGGTAGTGATCCGGTAGTACCGAAGTACTCCAAAACACCTAGCATTTGCTCGATGACCTCCGAAGCCACCTTCTCAGACTTAAGCTTTTCCTCAATAAGTGCATCCTTGGCCGAAGTCGTTTCTGCTAGAACTCCGGAAATTCTAGCATTCTCCGTAGTCAAAGTATTCTTTTGAGTCAGGAGTTGGCCAGCCTCTTCTTGGAGTCTCACAAGTTCGAACCCTTTAGCAGCATCCTCCTTCCGCAGTCTTTCAACCTCCGCTCGAAGCACAATTCTTTCTGCTTCGAGCTCTTTCTTCGTAGCCTCTAAGCTTTGCCTAGCCCTTCGCTCTGCTAATATTATATTATCCATCTGAGCTACTCGACCTTCGGAGAAGTTAAAATTTCTTTGAAGAGCTTCGTTCTCTTCTCGAAGTTGAGCAATTTCATTTTCGCCCGATAAAGCTGCAACGCGGGCCAAGACTGCTTGCTAAGAAAAAAGAAAAACTGGAATAAGAAATTATTCATATATAATTCGCTATTTGGTTCGAAGATGCTTTGTACCTGATAAGCTGCTCTTTCTATAGCAATGTTAAGCTCCGAACTTTTCGCCCTGCTCAAGAGGCCTACCAGTTCTGTTTCCCCGACTTTGTGACTGGCATGACCCAAAGGTTTAACCAGAGTCCGAAGTCCGGTTTTCTCCTCCAAAAAAGGAGTTAAGAGAGGAAGCATTACTGAAGCCTTCTGATCAGCTCTGCTTAGCGAAGGTCCGGAGAGTTCTTCTGAGGCCCTTGGAACTTCTGAAGATGGCCCCCCCTCAGTTGATTCACTTTCATCTGTTGACTCAGATGAAGTCGATCCTTGAGTAGGGAGAGGCTCTATGTGTCTTTTACCTCTTCCAGGCCCCTGTTGAGTAACCTCCGGGTGTGGCTCCGAAGTTGTCGAAGGCCTTTGAATTGTATCTTCGTGAGGTACTTCGACAACAGGAGGCTCTGCAAAAACAAAAATATTATATATTGTATAATTTTGCAGAAATTAATAAGAATTATGCAAAATTTACCTTCGACATTCTCCGGAAGATCGAGCACTGGACTGATCGGAGGATCAAAAGTTAAGTCCTCATCTGAATCCGCAGTTAAATTTTCCACTGTCGGAGCATCTTCGTGAGCAGTCCTTTCCTCCACAACCGAAGTTGCAGGAACTTCGACTTCATCTTCACCCATAGGGGCTTCGATTTGCTCCTCTTGGGTATCCGGAGCTCTTACTTCTTCTATGTTGGCTTGGGGCTCCGGTATACCTGTAGTATCTTCAGTGTGAATATTTCGTTGAGCTGCATCTTCGTCAATCAATTTCACTAATAATATACCTTCATCCTCTTTAGAACCAGAAATTGAGGTTCTTGAGCTTGAAGGCGCAGGATCCAAAGGTGCGAGATTCTTTGGCTTCCGAGCCACCTTCTTCACCGGAGTCCTTGCAGAGCTAGAAGCTCCGGCTTCAGCCACTCTTTTCTTGGGTCCTTTCTCCAGAGGCACCCAGTCCATCAGAGGGGGCGGAGTTAACTCCAACATTCCCCATACTCTGTTAAACCGCTCCCAACTTCCGACCAATTTAATTCGCCATTCTTTTTCCGTCGGAGTTGGGGCACCCAGAATCTTCTCCGAAGCCCTTACGATTTGCTCTGAAGTAATAGGGGCTGAAGAAGCTAAAAATAATTCAAGTTAGTCTTTCTTCGAAGTAAATATGTACAATGCATGTTGGTTTCGAAGTTACCTGCAGGGCTCGAAGTAAAATTGATCTTGCGAAGACCACCTTCTGAGTCATCCTCGAAGGCGATAGGCCAGTTGGCCATCAGCGGAGGAATTTGGAGTCCGAGGAATTCTTCGGCCAAGTCTCGCATGCTTAACCTTCGGCTAATTTTTTGAAGCAGGTTAAGGCGAGCTTCGAGCTGGCCTTCGTCCGGCTGCACTAAGGCTTCCTTTCGGAATTGGATTTCTTTGAGGGGCCCATCCAGAGGACTGCTCGCTCCGACTTCGGCATAGAACCACCTCAAGACCCAATCAGTATACCATCTTGCATTGATGGCCTTAGCAGGGAATTGCAGGGCATATTCATCACGAAGCCTAAAATTAATGCTTCCGAAGGCAACCACTACTTTCTCACCTCCGGAGCCTACGGAGGTCTTCGGCTGGCAAGTTGCTCTATGAAGTGCAGCGAAGATTTCTGCCCTCCCCTCGCAACCTTCGGCTCTCAAAGCCCATTCGAAGATAGCTAACCTAGCTACTGCATTCGGAGATAGCTGCGGGAGGGTTACGTGGAACAGATCAAGTACCTCTGCCAGGAAGTCCACTGCAGGGAGGCCCAAGCCTGCTTCGAAAAAGGCTTCGAATACTACAACCTCTCCGGGTCTTGGTGATGGAATCGATTCTTTGCCCGGCTTCCGAATCATAACTCCATTACTAATCTTTCCCCCTGCTGTGATTGCCAAAGACTCTCTCTTGCAGGTAGAAGGCCCCAATTCAAAAGACTGATCCAAATATTTGGTCGATGGTGGGCACAGACCTTGGTCATCGGCGATTTGGGGATTTCTCCCCCCTGTCGCCATGGATGTTGCCGCCTGCATCGAGGGTGCCGCCGCCAATGCTGCCGCTGCTGCCGCTGCGGCCGCCTGTTGCCGAGCCAAGGCCGAAGGAGGCGCAGATCCCTTGGTCTTCACCATCACGATCGCTGGATTGTTCTGAGGAAATGGAGGCTAGGGCTCAAGAACTCAAAGGCTAGGGCTCAAGAACTCAAGGGGCTCAAAAAAGCTTTTGACTGTGAGAAAGCGGTGAAAAGGTAATCGGGTAAGTTTAGGCCCTCTATTTATAGCCCAAATGTTCCGCTTGTTACCGTTTTGGCTCTGCCTTTTCGCATTCTCGCCCGTTATTTTCCTCCGAAAATAACGCATTGTATAACTTCCGTTAGAAGAAACAGGCTAACGGCTATTTCTTCTAAGTCTGAGAAGTCTTCAGTCTTTTTAAAGATACTTCTAAGTCACTCCGAATGTAACTTCTTCGAATACCAATTCGAAGTATATATCTCCACATAATTCGGAGATGATATAAATCTGTTAACCCCTACGCATGATTACTTTTCTTGCGTATACTACTCTCCTAAACGTTACAGGTCAACGGAGAAGCGTATTCGAGGGGCTACTGTTGGGGGAAAATATCTCATCTTCGGGGTTATTGCCGAAGCAGCATAAAAACAGTCAACCAGTTCGAAGATTCTCCGAAGATCATCTTCGAAGATGCCCAGAACCCCGTTCGAAGCACGAAGACAGGCATTGGTTCGAAGTATGTCTTCGAACTAAAGCCCTTCAGGATCTTTTCTGCCAGCTAAGATGGAAGACTTATCTTCTTTCTTATTAGATTAGTCTTTTACCATTTTAGCCCTATTAAGGAAACCGAATAGTTTCCTTAATGTCGGTTGTAATAGAGGGGTAAATAGGTCTTTTCCTTAATGTTTGGGCCTATAAATACCCCCCATTTCACCCTGTAATAGGGACCGAATACAAGTGATTCAATACACACTTTCGAACTATTCTAAGCTATTATCCTTTCGGAGGCTTAGAACAGTTTGCTTCACAAACACTTCGTTTGTTAGTTTCTTTTCTACAGAAACCTGTTAGCGTAATCTTTTACGCCAACAATCGCCTTTTGCAACATGTACTTTATGACATCGGTTTGGCAATCGACGATACATGTGCTAGGATGAAGATAGTGACGTAATTTGGTACAAGCGTAATAAAGTGATAAACACAAACGCTACACAAACACGTACCTGGTTTCGACGTCCAGCAGGCGGTGGCTCCAGAATGTGATGATGTACTCTTTCCACTCCACTTCCTAGGTTAGCACGACTCCTATCACGCTATCTTCTGCAACAATGTATAGCCAAAATGGAATTCCGGCCTTTGGCGCTCGCACCACGGGTGGCGATGACAAGCACTCTTTAATCTTCTCAAAGGCGCTTTGCTGACTTGCCCCCCAAGTGAACTCGACTTTAATCTTTAGCCGGAGTATAGGGACAAAAGCATTGATTTTACCAAACAAGTTGGATGATGAGGGCAGGGGTGTCCCGATCTTTCGATGAGAGGATAAGATAAGTTCGATTAGAGGGAGATGACATTGACGATCCCACTACAACCGTACAAGATGTTTGTGTTGCGCCTTAGCGATCGATACACCAACTCTGGAGGTTATCGTGTCCTTGCGGCAGCACAATCAACCCAACCATGAGGGTATTTGTTCCTGCAAGAAATCGATGAACAAGCAAGAACAAGGTAAACAAGCAACTCAGATTGATAATAAGGTGGAGTTCAGTAATGTGTATCCGGCAAACTAGACGATCACGGGATTACACGGCAAAGTAGCGAGGCTAAACTTTGATCTAAACAAAACTCAATCTAAAAGTGGCGGCCAGGGGGGTATTTATAAGGCTAGGGACGTGTGGAGGTCGGCCAAAGGTAACCCTAGATGAATACAACTCGGTTACAAGGCCCATGGGCTTAAATGGTTCAGACTAGAAAAGGAACACGCATTGTTTTGATGATTGCGATCTCCTCAGATAGAATCTAGAGGTGTGGCGGTTGGAAAGAGGACTTCTCAAGCTTTCCAACATGTTCAAGATCATCCAAATTGGATCTTCCATGTAGTAGTTATGCATGATTGAATCTGGTGTTGTCTCAGTAGTCCGAGTCCGAATTGAAATTGTGTAGAACTTTATCTCCACCTTCTCTTGGCACAAAAGTGACGTCCCAAACTTACATTCTATCTTTGGATGGCCTTTACTTGGTCCCCAATCAACTTCCATTATGTTCTGTTCCCTTGATGTACTCTCAATATGTCGCTTTATCCATGTAAGTATTTCTGTAATTGAATCGCAACACATTTCATGGTACGGTGTAGCATACATTGTTCAAATAAATAAAATATAAATCTAATATAGAATGCATGCACCTTGGCTTGTTTATTATAATGCATAAGAATGGTCATATCCCAGCCATTGATGTCCTCATCATTCTCTCCTTCTTTGTTACAAACCGTCCTCGATTTGTTCTTGTATTCGTAGTCATTGTAGCTCCTAGCAAAAAAAACATCATTGTGCAATATCACTTGTTCTTTTGTTACATTGAGAGTAGGAGGAAACCAACTCACCTTAGTATTTTGTTGCTCAAGTGTGAGTGAAAAATCACCCTTGATAAAAGGAGACAAAACTGTGGTGTTGTTGAACATCTTAGCACTCTCCTCCTTGAAAACAAACCTGTGTATTTAAATCAAACCAAGATGCTCTCGAGATAATAGGATTAGTTAAAGGGCCAAAATTTTCTATGCCATTATAATTTTTATAGTTTTGAAATATGCCATCGGTGTGTCACTGACATATGGGACCTACCACAGTCACTGACAGTGGCATTTTTCAAATTACAGAAAATTGTAATGGCATGTTTCAAAATTTCCCTTAGTTAAAACACCTTGTTCAAGACTATTGTTTTCAGACTTTACATGCAATTTCAAATCTGAACATATGTACACTCTATGCACAAATTATACTCCTTGATCATTGTATTTGCCAATTACATGAAAACTCATTTGAGTAGGACATGGCAAGTCAGTTCTAGTGAGTAATTTCACATTTAAAACACTAAGTTCACAAAGATCATCAAATTCAATATAACCCCAAGTATGTAATGAAGGCATCAATTCAAGTTCTTCCTTTTCACTAGTAATATAAATGACATTTTTCAAATCACTTAATGGTTCAACATTAACATGTTCATTCAATAGTTCTGACATGGATATAAGTGAAGCATTGCACAACTCTTCTTTATCACAACGAACGACATCAAAATCATCTTGTGACAAAGGAATTTCAGAAATAGGTTCGACTACTGTTTGCACTAAATTAGCATGATAAATGGACAAATGTGGTTCAGAATAAGAATACTCACCTTGGTTCATCTCATTATTACCTTTAGCAGCCTCAAAAACCAATGGGGTATCTACCTGCTCAAGTGATGGAATCATCACAGTAACTGTCTTGTTTTCCTTATTTAGGCTTGTGCTATGCATATCCTGCAAAACTTTAGTAATAGGAGGCACAAGAGATTACTGCTTCTTTGATTTCATATTATCCTTGCGTAACAAAATTGGAGATTCAGAAGCTTTATCATCAAATAATTTACATTGCTCTTGCTTTCTACCATTACACAACCACTCACGCAAAATCTGACTCTCAACATTGCAAGCAAGCAAAAACATGAGGCCTAAATGATTATATGTGGTATTAGCCAGCAAAATTTGTATTTCTAAATTAAGCCCTTTCAAAAATCTAGTCATTGTTTTTTCATGGCATTCTTCTAAACCACTGTACATGATGCAGATTTTAAATTCATGGTAGTACTCTCTAACGGTTCTATTAGCTTGTTTCAATTTTTCTACTTTCTCATGAAGAGCACGCTTGTAATAAGAAAACACAAATCTCCTTCTCATCATAATTTTGCATTCATGCCAAGTTTCAGGTTTGTTGTCTGTATAGGTCCACCAAAAAGGTGCAGAACCGATAAATGTTTTGCTAGCAGCCCTAACCATTTGAGCATTAGAAAAAACATATTTATCAAATTCTTTATCTACTGCTAACTCCCAATTGACATACGCTTCAGAATCAAACTTACCATCAAATAAAGGTAGAGATGATTCTACCTTCACTAGATAATATTTCAATATATCACATCCTTCATGTTGAGCACTCTCCATGTGTTGGCAAATCTGACGAGGAAGTTGTAGCTGAGCATGATCGTCATTTATCTCCTTGCGCAATCCTATCATGATTAGTAGTGAACAAGAAACATACACAAGAATATGCACATTCCTATCAACTACTAGGTTATGGAGGCTAAAAGGTCACACACACTCAAGCTTTTTACCAAGCTCTTACAAGTTCTTACCAAGCAAGACAGGAGGTGATGGCACCCACAAACACAAACAACTTCAGGAGAAAGGTGTATCAATGCTTTGTTGCTCATCTTGTAGAGTAATAGCTGAGTATGTGGAGCTATAGGTGGGCAAAGATACTAACAAAGGAAAAACTAGAACCACATTAGTCAATGTAAGTTGAATAATCGTTCAAAGTCGGTATTGGGCTGGTCCGAGGCTAGAACATACTAGAGACGCGAGCCTAGACACAAACGATACCACCAAACTGACAAAGGTAGAACTAGCTTTCGTATTTTTCCACTTCTTTTTTCTTGTCCTTTTCTTTATTCTGCTCTCTCTTTTCTTTTTTTTGGTGCGGCTTTTTTAGCACCTTTCTGCCTTTTTCTGCTCTTTTTTCTTATCTTTTTTCTTCTCTTTTTTAATAACAGCAAATGAAAAAGCCTTAGTATACACAAAATCTTAATTCAAGACTCCTGAACTTGTACGATACAAAACAGAAAGGAAACGACCGAATCTGAAGTTAACTCCAAAAGGAAACTTGAAGATCTCGCTGTTAACTTTCTTAAAAGTATCTAAACTCTTCAATCCGAGTTGGCATGTGCGAGATATGATAGTTTTATAAACACCTGCATAGCCTGCCCGAATCCAATCTTGAATTCCAATAAACCAAAACTGACTTCAATTTGATCTATACAAGGGATAAAAACACCCTAACACTTGATAAATAGATCCAACATGGTGGTAAAAAAAAGTGATAAGAACTCGAAACACTAAATGAACTAGATGCTAAGACCAGCAACTTGACACAACGATTCAACCAAAAAACTCAACAAACCCTAACTAAGCAGTACTAGTAAAAGGCTCAAAGTGTTTTGGAATATGGGACTGATCTAATCTAATATATTTTTTGCGGTTTTTTTGGAGCAATTTTGACTACCTTAAAAGGTCCTTCCCAACTAGGTGACCATTTAGCAAATTTTGAACTCCTAGTGCCTAATGGCAAAATCGTCTTCCACACCAAGTCGTTGATTTGAAATGATTTTGCCTTGACCTTCTTGTTGTAGGCCCTAGCTACTCTTCTTTTATCCTCTCTATTGCCTCTAGAGCCTTCAACCTCTTATCGGTCATTTCTTCCAAATTATCCTTTATAAGTGTCTCATATTCGTCGACCGATAAGCCATCTTGCTTAAGAAATCTAAGTTAGCCAAGATCCACCTCTACCAGTAGAACGGCTTCTTGTCCATATACTAACTCATATGGACTGACTTTAGTGGCACCGTGCATCGCAACTCTACTAGCCCATAGAGCTTCGGAAAGTACCTCATGCCACCTTTTTGGAAACTCTTCAATCTTTTTCTTGATTAGTTTAATCACCGTTTTGTTACTAGACTCGGCCTAACCATTGGCCTGAGCATAATACGGGGAAGGGTTTACCAATTTGATCCCATAGTATTCGGCAAAGTCCCTCACCTCTTTAGCAACAAAAGAAGTACCTTGGTCTGTAGTGAGAGTTTGGGGAATGCCAAATTTGTGTATAATGTGTTTCAAGATGAAATCAATTACCTCATTGTGAGTCATGTTCTTGAGCGGCACGACCTCAGTCCATTTGGTCAAGTAATCTGTTGCTATGAACATGAACCGATGCCCTTTTGAAGATGGAGGATGAATTTGGCTGATGAAGTCTAAACTCCAACCTCAGAACGGCCATGGTTTGATAATAGGATTAAGCACCGACACGGGTGCTAGTTGAATATTGCCAAACTTTTGACAAGCTTCACATCCTCTATAGTATCTAAAACAGTCTTCAGTCATAAACGGCCAGTAAAACCCCGCCCTTTTGAGCATCCAACTCATCTTCAGGGCCGACTGATGAGTACCACAAAGCCCTTCATGTTCTTTGCCGGTAGAAACTCTAGCTTGATCGGGGTCTAAACACTTCAAAAGTACTCCATCAATAGTCCAGCGATACAACACATCGTCAAGCAAAACAAATTTGAAAGCCTATCGCCGAACCTTCCGATCAACCTTTTGGCTTGGATTTCTCAAATATTGGACGATTGAGATCCTCCAATCGTCCTTACTGATCAAAGGAACAATGGCCGAATTCCCACTAGAACTGGCCTCGAGATTTCTCGTTTGGATATGCCCCCCGAGCGCTAAACCTTCCTGATAACAGTCGGTCGAACCGGCCATGTTGGCCCCGTTCAACCGACTATTGCCGGTCGTCTGACACGGTTCAGTCTGACCGTCCTAACATGGTCGGTCGGACCGGGAACGCAAAGGCGGTCTGGCTGTGCTTACAAGGCCGGTTAGACCGACATCAGTACCCTTGGGTGCTACATCGTCTTCAAACATCGACTTTTCCCGTGTGCAGAATTTACCTCTCCTAACTTGATAGCCTGATGCTTGTTAAGCCAAGTCATTTGCAAGTGAGTTGGCCTCTCTAGATACATGAGTAATCTCAAAATCATTAAAGGTAGAAATTAAGTCTAAACACTTATCCAAGTAGCTATTTAGTTAACCGTTAAAACATTGGGCAAGATTGGCTACTTGTTGCATGACTAATAAAGAATCACCATATGCATGAACATATTTCACACCAATGGAGTTTAACAACTCAAGACCTAGCAATAGGGCTTCATATTTGGCTTGATTATTAGTTGAATGAAATTCCAAATGGGTCGAGGTTTCAAAGTGCATACCACTTGGTGATACGAGCACCACTCCAACACCTTGGCCATTTTTGCAAGATGAACCATCGAAATAAAGTTTCCATGGTAATACTTCAATCAAAGCGACTTTATTGCCCCAATTGACATCTACATGGTGATCCACTATAAAATTAGCAACGACTTGGCCTTTCATAGCTTTCAACGGTTCATAAGCCAAATCACATTCAATTAACGCATAGGCCCACTTGTCGATTCTACCACTTAGAATCAGCTCGTACTTTATGACATCCATTTGGCAAGTGACAACACATGTGCTAGGGAGAAGATAGTGACGTAATTTGGTACACGCATAATAGAGGGATAAACACAAACGCTCTACAAACACTTACCTTGTCTCAGCGTCTAGAAGTCGACGACTCAAGAAGGTGATGATGTACTCTCTTCCTTCAATATCTTGAGTCAACACGACTCCAATCACACTCTCCTCCATGGCAATATACAGCCAAAACAGAATCCGGCCTTCGGTGCCCTTACTACTGGTGGCGTCGATAAGCACTCTTTGATTTTCTCAAAGGCACGTTGCTGGCTTGCCCCCCAAGTGAACTCGGCTTCATTTTTTAGCCGGAGTATCAGGACAAAAGCATCAATTTTGCCAGACAAGTTAGATATAAAGCATCAATTTTACATGTCGGCGCTACACATCCTCTAAGTTTCTCAATCCTCTTAGGATCAATTTAAATGCCTCTTTCATGAATCATGAATCCCAAGAACTTACCCGCCGACACACCAAAAGCACACTTGAGCGGGTTCATTTTTAAGCCATATCGGCGCATTCTTTTGAAAGGAACTCTCAAATCGGCGAGGTGGTTCTCCATAGCGTCCGATTTGACCACAACATCATCTATATAAACTTCTAACATAACTCCTAGAAAGTCATGAAAGATTAAGTTCATGGCACGTTGGTATGTGGCGCCAGCATTCTTTAAACCAAACGTCATTACTACCCACTCAAATAAGCCGACAAAACCCAGGCAGCGAAAGGCTGTTCTAAAAACGTCCTCTTCGGCCATAAAGATTTGATTATAACCAGCGTTGCCATCAAGAAAACTTAGTACCTTGTGTCCCGAGGCATCGTTGATCAACATGTCAGCTATTGGCATGGGATATTCGTCTTTCGGAGTGGCTTTGTTCAAATCCCTGAAGTCAACGCAGATGCGGATCTTGCTACTCTCTTTCTTCTCGACAGGCACGATGTTAGCGACCCATTCCACGTATCTGCATGGCCTAATAAAACCTGCCGCTAGTAGACGTTCAACCTCCTCTTTAACTCAGTCATAGATGGCCGAATTGAAGCAGTGTGGCGGCTTCTTATAAGGCCTAAACCCGGGTTTGATGGGGAGCCGATGCTCAACAAGCTCTCAGCTTAACCCAAGCATCTCGCTGTAGTCCCATGCGAAGCAATCACCATACGATCGAAGTAATTTTATTACTTCGGCCTTTACATCATTATTCAAATTATGATTTACAAACGTTGGCCTTGGAACACTACCATCTCCTATGTCTACTTGATCCAAAGGGTCGGCCGATGAGAAGCCTTGACCTAATTTTTCTACCTCTCTAAAATATTCAATGGCTTCGGCGATACCGTCTTAGGAAGACCGATATTGCTCCACACGAGATTTTAGCCAATCAAGATTAGCACTAGACATTCTACTATCTTAGACACAACCGAGCCACACTGGCCAGCTTCACGGAAATAGGAATGAATATCCCCTCTGATACACTGACAAAGTCATAATTCGAGAGGCCCCGTCCTAACAAGCATTCTATCTCATCATGGGTGGCGTCGCTGGACGCATCGGCCAAACTAACATGGGCCGATGTATCGGCGTATACTATCTTGACTTCGTCGCCATCCCATTGTATTAGGTGCTGGTGCAGGGTAGACGGCACACACTAGTTTGCCTGGATCCAATCACGCCCAAGCAATAGCAACTTAGTACATAGTGATGGCGAGGCTCAGTGTAGTGGGTCTCTATTGATGAAACATGGTGCCTGGAACTTTGCAAGAACCCTAGAAGCAGTAGCAACTCGGTCTGGGGACTGAATTACCAGATTAGATTGGTAAAAACCCGTTACGGGGATACACGGATGATTCACAAGTGAATCGACAAGGATTACCGTGACTACAACGTGATCGGTAAGAACGATTCTACATTGGTAGATTAGATTGGATTAGATTCTCCCACTTTTAATCGGCCTTAGCCCTTTATATAGGGGTTGGTCTTGCTGTCCCTAGACGTGATTTCTACCCTATATTGATTAGTATATGAGTCCAAGTCGTTAAAAATTAATTAGAGATAAAATACCTCGAAATTACTCGTTTTGGGGTTGGACTCATACCCTATCGGTCGGACCGGGCCCTTATGGCCCGCCGGATCAGTGTAGCATGGTCGGTCGGACTAGCCAACTATGGCTGGTTGGACTGGCTTGTACCATGGATCGCACATTTTCAGCCAAATTACAAATTTTGACAATGTTTACCATTAGTGCCAAATTTTTCTATCAACACCAAAGTTAGCAATCGAGTGACAATGTATTACAAGGCATAATATTACAGGTCAGGAGCCCACATGATACAATAATTTATAGAAGGGTAGGATGGATCGCCTCAATCGCCCACAACCGAATAGCCTCGATGCCCAAAGGACGGCCTGATCCTCAGCATCCGAACTAGGGACATTTTGGATGGCATGGCGTCGTCGTTGCGCATGGTGAAAAACACTAGCGAGGTGATGCACTTAAGCTTGGATCCGAGTTGGGAAAGAGGCCATCACACCTTCTTCATCGGCTATCTTCGCTAGTACCCCTTCCAGCCTTGAAGCCAAATCAGTTGCTTCCTTCCTCAGCTGGTCAAGGCGCAGCGACGTGACCGATGACTCACCTCGAATGTGATTCAGGAGGGTGCCATTGGTAAGTATCGCTTCGTCGTGGGTCTTGACCGTCTCCAACTACGACGTGCAGCTCGCACGATCAGACATCTGTTTCAGGTCTCGTTGGACCTCTGGGCGATGGTACTCCATAGACACGGTCAGCGTGAGGGCATCGACAAGCTCCAGGGAGAGGGAGTTTAGGATATCATTGAAACGAGCCCTTATCAGGCCCGAATCGTTGATCAAGACCTCCATTCGGTCCTCTAGACGATGTAGTAGGTCCGATAAGACCCCTTTCACCTCTGGACATAGTTAAGCAGTATCCGACAGAGGGGCATTGGTGACTTCTTCATCCTCGTGATATGGACCAATATCAAAAGGAAATTTCTGGATGAAGGATTGAAAGAAAGAGGAGTTAGATAGATCGAGGGTAATCATGTCAAGATGTCAAAACATAGAAGTACTTACGTCGGCCGACCTAGAAGGATTAGATGATCATGGGGTGCCATCGGTAGGAGAGGTTGCGGTGTCTCCTTCCACCTCATTAATATGGAGGGTGCCCATGCTCCCTTCATCGAGGCTGTCCTAGGGGAAGGAGAAGCAACAACGATAGGCGTCGACTACGTCCAAGGCCGGTGTGAGTCCCATAGGCGGTTGATATAGTCATAAATATGAGGTACCTAGTGGGAGGCACCAGCAGCAACAGGCGGACCGCCGATATCTGCACTAAATGGGGTGATGATGTTATCGGTTGTCGCCGACTCGCTAGAGCCAATAAAGGTACCCTCTAACACTTTGACTCCAACTGTTTCGGTGATAATAACTCCAGCGACTCGACGTCATTGGCCACGTTATCAAACGTTGTGTATAGTGACTCGACGTCGAAATGAGGAGGTAGCTGAAACAAGGTGTCAAGTAATAGGAACACAAAAAAGAAAGACGGATGTGACACAAAGCCAGGTAGGAACCTGTGTCGATGGAGAGACTTTGGCTACTAGCAAAGTGCTACCACCAGGAAACTGCGTGGCAAAAAGTAGTGATCAGTGATGGCTGCAAAAGCAAGGGAAATATTAAACACACACTCTGCAAAATAGCATCATGGGCAAAAGTCAAGGGTTTACTGATGGTGGCAGAATCGGGGATGGCAGAGTCGCTCAACTGGCCCGAGCCCTAGAAGATTAGTGCACAACTGCATCCAACGCCTTGCGTTTGCATGCCGAAGTTTTGACATGCTTCTTGCTAATCCATTGCACTGAAGTGGGAGCCCTGCTGCCCCAGTTGGTAGTAAACAATATTGGCCAATATATTATGGGCTTACCACTCTGTCTCATTGAAGGAGAATCGACATCATCCTCCTGCAAAAGAAAATGGACGATCAAAACATAAATACGGTGAAATAAGACAAGGGCCATAGATCAGAGCAAACCTTTGGATCAATCTCCGTGAAGTCCGGGTCCAGCGAGAGACAGAAGCTCTTGGAGTGACGATTAAAAGCATGTCATCTCGTCTTGGACAACCATTTTTGTAAGGGAAATCCCTGAGGACGATCAAATCGGCTATATAGAAAAGCTGATGGAACTCTAAAGAGCTCGTTACTTTGCTACGAACCTGGATTTGGCCGATAAAGAAAAGACTGAATGGCAGTTGGATGAAACCAAGTTGCTGGGTGCAAACTATGGTGTTGTAGCAATTGCGTTAGCTACAAACAGGTTTCTATGAAAAGGTGTAGAATATATGATATGAACCTCGAAGGGTTCTCCAAGAGAGAGAGAGTTTTATACTGGCTCGGGCCTCCTAAGAGGGATAGTAAACCTACGTCCAATTTACAGTAGATTTGGCATAGTTTTTGCCTCTATGTCGTGTGTCTCTATTACAAGGGCAGTGCCTTGCTTTTATAGGCTCACAGACTAAAGGAAAAGACCTAGTTACCCTAATATGTCATAGGCTTTATAGGGGTAAGAGGAGAAAAGGCTAGGCTATTGTACATATAACTTTATAGACGTGGTAGATATACATCACTTCAGGGGTAAGTATACGGCATACCAGCGGCAGGGGCCGCTGGTATGGCTTTTACACTGTAGTAGCACTGAAATATTTCTTCATCTTATGGACCTGAGCATCTATCAAAGGGTCTCGACCGGAGCTCATTGAGGGGGCCTCGAAGGTTCTCTAGAGGAGACTCTGAAGAGGGCTCCGAATAGGCTCCGGAGGTAGCCCGGAGGGATCCTAGAGACTTGGCTCCTGAGGGGTCCTGGAGAGGTCCTGGAGGCTTGGCTCCAGAGGGAGTCCGGAGCCTCGGCTCCAGAGGGGTCCTAGAGGCTCGGCCTTCAATCGTGTAGTTCTTTGTTGCACTTGGAGTAATCTGGGACAAAGGGGGCCCGAGTCCGTCTTTGGGCTTCGCTAGACTTGAAGGCTCCGAGTACAAGGCCTTCGGAGGCTAACGTCATTTGACCCCTTTTAAGAAAAAAGCCATTTCCCCGACACATGGGATGGTAGAATTCATAAGATGGCTTGCGAGTAGGACCAATAGTGAAGTTGATCGGAAGGATGCAGGGAGAGATACTAGCGAGAAAGATGGCCTCACTCTCTAGATCGGCCAACACATTGGATAGTGACAGCCGATGCGAGTATTCATGATCCGCTAAAGATTTATAGGCATACCAGACTATGTAGTCAGTGACAAAACCACAGTAGAATGCCTTGAACTAATGGGCTAGGATGTCGGTGGACATTTTTGCTCCTGGCGAATAGGGAGAAGCTTTGCCCAAAGATAGGCATCGACGCATTATCGGTGGGGCAAATTGACGGTAGTTAGAAGGAAAGCAAAGAAGATTGAAAGAAGGGCTATAAGATATTTTGGCCATATGTACATTGAGCCAAAGCTAGAGAAACCACAAAGGACCACCAAGGTGTCCCACTACGTCTCCAACTGATAATCGGGTCGATACCTGGTAGAGAAGATGATAAAGAGAGCCAAGGATGTATCGGCCAAGAAGGATATTGATGTTGGCCGCTAACTACTCCACCAAAAATTGAAGATGACAAGTGTGCCCAAGGGTGGACCCATAGAAAATAAACCTCTCAAGCTAGATATTAAGGAAGACGATATGTTGACGCTGGATAACAACGCCAGTTTGTTTATTATGGGTCGTAATGTACTTTTCGCAACCACCACTAGATTTGACGTCAAGACGGTGAGAAGGCTTGAAATGAAAGAGTAAAGAATTGGTGTTGGTGGTAATATCAAGAGATGTCAAAACAGTAAAGTCAAGGAGAGTGGGACTCATTGTCCTATGACCAAAAAGGAATGTGTTTAATGCATCAGACGAAAAATAGCTAGAAGCAGCTAGCATCGGCTCATTTTTATAAGGAGAGGCAAGGGATAGGTCGATGTAGTGCACTATACCGGTTTATTCCCAAGAATCATGTTCTAACACGGAGACTCGAAGGTACCAATCACGCTAGCCAAAAAGTGGAGAAGGGAAAGGCCTAATACTTAGGTTCCAATCAGAGGAAAGTATTAGAGAGTGTTTGAAAGGGATCTGACTTGTTTCGGCATTGATAATATCAGTGGGGTCAGGATTGCCCAACGGGCCCATGAAATGATAAGCTGGATATTTGGCCATAGGGATGATGATCTAGTTCTTGAGGTTCTACAAAAGGGAGAAAAAGAAGAGAGAAGGAAGGCAGTAAGAAAACCAGAAGCAGAACGAACCAAGAATACCGAAGAAAAAGAAAGATGAGAGGCGACATTGAAATACTTAATTACCTCGGGTATGCAGTGATTGGTCACCATTGCTAGGATCATAGGAGTCTGAGGCTGGTGAAGAAGGTGAAGACGACAGAGCCATAGCCGTGAATGTGCTTGAGGCGAAACGGCAACGAGCTCGGAGGCTAGAAGATTGGGAGTATGTTGTGAATGCTGAAGTGTAAAAGGGAGAGGGAGAAGGCAACATATATTTATAGTGCTAAGAGAAACTCCTTGACAGCTAGGTCAAGCCGATCTTGATGGATTTGGTGGGACCGTCTTCAACGTTCGACAAAAGGTATAATCATTAGTATGGTTTTCGAAATGACAAAACGTTTGTAGGTCCCGGATCGGAGGTGCAAAATCTTCGGCGATTCTATTTAGGAATGCCATTGCGAGACTATGTGGGATAAAGCCTATTTCGATGCCGCCATAGATAAAGAGTAGATGCGTTAGACAAGGCAACATCCATCGCAGTCATTCATGGCCAAAGATGAAATGGCGAGGAGGAAGATGAAGAATTGATACAATGCAGTAATCCAAATATATACTACAAAAGGCACCGAAAGTTGAAGAGTTTTCGGCTATTGGTAAAAGGTGGATGTGACTTTTGAAATGATGTGGTGTAGGGGGCTTTAATGACTGATAATTTCGAAGCATTAGTAATACTCATGCTCTGAAACTGGGGATGTGTTGATACCAAGATTTGTTAACAGCCCAGGCCCATCAGGAGTGTCATATGGTCAATAGAAGTTAAAGGACTCCATCCAAAGGTTTGTCAAAGGAGTCTGTCTAGATGGTTATGTGTGGCTGGATATGAAGGAGCCGATAGGGATGAAGGAAGATAGAGACAAATTTCGAATCGGTTATGGTTATCGTAATGGATGGCAAATCTCTGGACTATAAATATGTAACTATTAGTTAGATTAGAAGACAAGCCAAATACAATCACAAACTACTCTTAGCGCATTGCCACCCTTAGCTTCCAAGGTTAATTTCGGTGGGACTTCACACTCGGAGTTGGGCTGCATCACTTAGATCTTCAGTGAAGAGGTGAGTCCTGCCATCCCGATGATCATATCGGTTGGACTGGTGTTCTTCAAGGCTGCATTTTATCGATCTCTTAAGGCATCAGCTTGGTCAGTATGGTCAATAGTTTATCTTTGTGTGATTGCTAGGTCTAAGGCTCCATCGTTGCGATCTCTTGGATTGATGTGAATTAGGTATTATAGTCTGAGGCTTCATCAGTTAAGTCCGACATCTCGCTCGATTGTAGCTGATTTATGTTGTGCACCATTCATATGAATAAAACATGCACGATACGTTACAGTATTGTTGATTGTTCATGATTTAGCGACTATCTTGGTTAAGTACAATCTTGTTGTTATGATAGTTTGATAGTATGGATGCATTTTCTGGTTTACTAGATTCGGTGTCTATCAGAGTACAAGTCGGTAGGTTACCATTAATTCCACGTTTTCACTTTATTTCCATCGGAAGGTATTCATTGGCCCTTGAGCTCGGAATGTTTGTCCCATCGGACAATGGCATTACCGATACCGATAATCTGGCCATGGTCATCGGCTCGACAGCCAATTGGCGTAATTACCCACAAATCTTTTTATATCACTGTGGTCATTGGCTTGGTAGCCGATTGACTTTGCTACTAACATTATTATTTCTCTTTCCTTATCAGTTGCAGGGTCAAACTGATTGGCACACTCAGAACTCTTTCTTCTAAGATTGTAGCACCTACACTAGAGTTAAGCAGACCTCCCAGGCATGTGTGTGACCAAAAACGACACCAACACAACCATCAGGGACGTTGCGCCTTAGCAATCATTACACCAACTCTAGAGGCGGTCGCAACTCGTTGGAGGCACGACCAGCCCAACCACGAGGGTAATCTCTACAAGCAATGGAGAACTAGCAAGAACAAGAATGCACAAGCATTCAATTCGGTAACAAAGGTGGAGTTCTGTAACGTGTATCCGGCGAACTAGACGATCAAGGGATAACACGGCAAACTAGCGAGGCTAAACTTTGATCTAAATAAAACTCCCATTACATGAGTGGTTCGGCCGAGATTAAATAGGACAGGAGAAGGAAAATTCGGCCAGCAACAAAGGCAAGCTGAAATCTACTCCTAAACTAATTTGGCATGGACTAAAATAGGAAAGGAATAAAGGGATTTTCGGCCAGCTATAAAGGCAAGCCAAAATCTTTTCCTAAACCTTCCTAGATTGTCCAAAACATGACTTTAGTAAAGGGATTTTCAGCCAGCTATAAAGGCAAGCCAAAATCTCTTCCTAAACCTTCCTAAACTATGCAAAACATGACTTTATTACATGATGCTATTCTATAGTATGGTGGGAGTAGCACTCCTTTATTAATTACCATCTTTTGGACCTTCATTCCAATTAAAATTGGTGTTGTCTTAGGAGGTCGAATTTGATTCCATAATTTGTTCAGCTTGAACACTACATTCTCCTGATCCATAGATGATGTGGTGTCATCGTGGAACACGTGTGAAACATTACTCAATGGACATCTCGTGTCTTTCTTCTTGTTCCATGAGACTAGTTCTAAAATCAAAAATAAACGATCGCATGGTGTGTATCATCCATGATTCAAATATATAAAATGTAAATCTAATGTAGAAAACATACACCTTAATTTATTTACTCACAATCATGGTCATATCTGAGATAGTGATTGTTGGCATAAAAGATTACGCTAACAGGTTTTTGTAGATTAGAAACTAACAAACGAAGTGTTTGCGAAGTGAACTGTTCTAAGCCTCCGAAAGGATAACAACTTAGAATAGTTCGAATGTGTGTATTTAATCACTTGTATTCGGTCCCTATTACAGGGTTAAACGGGGGGTATTTATAGGCCCAAACATTAAGGAAAAGACCTATTTACCCCTCTATTACAACCGACATAGTGGAAACTATTCGGTACCCTTGATAGGGCTAAAATGGTAAAAGACTAATCTAATAAGAAAAAAGATAAGTCTTCCATCTTAGCTAGCAGAAAAGATCTCAAATAGTCTTGGTTCGAAGATATACTCCGAACCAAGGTCTTTCTTTATGCTTTGAGCTTGACTCAGGACATCTCCGAAGATGCACCTTCGGGAAACCTTCGAATCCATTATCCACTTTAGTGTTGTTGCTGCAATAACCCTGAGGATGGAATATTTTCCCCCAACAGTAGCCCCTCGAATACGCTTCTCCGTTAAACCTGTAATGTTAGGAGAGCAGTATATGAAAGAAAAAATAACCAGGCGTAGGGGTTATTAGATTTTAACTTATCTCCGAAATGTATGGAAATATAAAACTTCAAACCAGTTTTAAGACAGTTACTTTCGAACTATCTTAGAAATGACTCAAGAAGCTTGAAAGCCTTCTAGACTTAGAAGAAATAGCCGTTAGCGTCCTTCTTCTAACGGAAGTTACGGAATGCGTTAATTTCGGAGAAAAGTAACGGGCAAGAATGCGAAATGGCACGGACTAACGGTAAAAAATGTAAAGTCTAGGCTATAAATAGAGGGCCTAGAACTTTCCTGAGTACCTTTCCACCGCTCTCTTGCAAACAAACACCCTTTGAGCACTAGCCTCCATTCTTCCTCCAAAGCAACCCAGTAGCTTCAATGGCAAAAACCAAGAGTACTGGAGCCCCTTCGGCCTTGGCTCGACAACAGGCGGCTGCAGCAGCAGCGGCTGCGGCATTGGCGACGGCACCTCCAACACCCGCAACGGCATCCATGGCGGCAGGAGGGGGAAATCCCCAAAATGTTGGTGATCAAGGTCTCTGCCCGCCATCAACGAAATACTTGGATCAATCCTTCCAACTGGGACCTTCTACCTGCAAAAGAGAATCACTGGCGGTCGCAGTAGAGGGGAAGATTAGTACGGGAGTCATGATCCACAAACCTGGAAAAGAACTTATCCCATCACCAAGACCCAGAGAAGTGGTCGTCTTCGAAGCCTTCTTCGAAGCTGGCTTAGGCCTTCCGGCAGTGGACTTCTTGGCTGAGGTACTTGATTTGTTTCACGTCACTCTTCCTCAACTTTCTCCGAACGCAGTAGCTCGTTTAGCTATCTTCGAATGGGCGTTGAGAGTCGAAGGCTGTGAGGGGAGGGCAGAGATCTTCGCTGCGCTGCACAGAGCTTCGTGCCAGCCAAAAACCTTCGTAGGCCCCGGAGGTGAAAAATTAGTAGTAGCCTTCGGAAGTATTAACTTCAGGCTTCAGGATGAATACGCCCTTCAGTTTCCTGCTAAGGACATCAATGCAAGATGGTATACCGACTGGGTTATGAGATGGTTTTACGCCGAAGTTGGGGCGAGCAACCCTCTAGCCGGACCTCTGAAAGACATCCATTTCCGGAAGGAAGCCCTAGTGCATCCAGACCAAGGTCAGCTCGAAGCTCGCCTCAGCCTACTTCAGAAGATCAGTCGAAGGTTGAGCATGCGAGACTTAGCCGAAGAGTTCCTCGGGTTACAAATCCCTCCGTTGATGGCCAACTGGCCTATCATCTTCGAAGAGGATTCGGAAGGCGGTCTCCGAAAAATTACTTCGACTTCGAGCCCTGCAGGTAACTTCGAAAACAACGTATATTATGCATATTCATTCGAAGAAGTAACTAACTTAATTCATTTTTTAGCTTCTTCAGCCCCTATTACTTCAGAGCAAATCATATGGGCTTCGGAGAAGATTTTGGGCGCTCCAACTCCGACCGAAAAGGAATGGAGAATCAAGTTGGTCGGGAGTTGGGAAAGATTTAACAGAGTGTGGGGAATGCTGGAAATCGCTCCTCCCCCTTTGATGGATTGGGTACCTTCGGAGAAAGGGCCCAAAAAGAGGAAAGCCGAAGCTGGTACTTCGAGCTCCGCCAAGACTCCGGTCAAGAAGGTGGCTCGGAAACCAAAGAATCCAACACCTTCGAGCCCAAGGGCTTCAGTCTCTGACTCCCAAGAGGACGAAGGGAGGTTGCTTGTGCGTCTGATGGACGAAGATGCATCTCAAAGGACTGCACAAGCCGAAGTACCTGCGAACGTGCCGGAGTCTTGAGATAACCTTGAGCAACCAAGGACTTTGGCAGTTCAAGAGGATTTACCTCAGGACGAAGTTCCTGTGGATGAGAGTGGAGTCAAAGTCACTATGGCTTCGATTCCTAAAGAGGCAACAAGGACTACCCAGGAAAATGTTCCTGCAGTCGAAGATTTAACGGCTGATTCGGACGAAGATCTCACCTTCGATCCGCCAAACAGTCCAATGATTACTCCTCGCCAGAATGTCGAAGATAAACTTCGAACAATTCTTTTATGTTTATTTTGCGTATTTATACGATGTAAAATACTTTTGTTTTTACAGAGTCCACTTCTGTGGAAGAGGTCCGTCAGGAAGAAATAATCCCTGGACCTTCGACGACTTCGGAGCCAATCCCAAGAGCCACTCAAATGGGACCTGGAAGAGGCAAAAGGAATATAGAATCCCTCCCTGCTGCGAGTTCCGGATCAACTCCGTCTGATTCAACAGACGAGAGTCAATCTACCGAGGGGGGCCAGTCTCCAGGAGCTCCGAAGACTACAGGCCAACACTCCGGCCCTTCGCTGGATGAGGATGACCAACAGGCGATAAGTATGCTCCCCCTTCTAGCTCCTTTCTTAGAGCGAACAACTGGTCTTCAGAGTTTGCTCGAGCCTTTGGATCGAGCTAGTCGCGACATAGGGGAGACGAACTTGGTGGCCATTCTGAGCAAGGCGAATAGGTCGGAGCTTAACGCTGCTATGGAACGCGCAGCTTACCAGGTACGAAGCATCTGTGAAATAACATAGAATTCATCTACAAATAAATTTTTACCTTGGTTTTTCTTTTCGCAGCAAACAGTCTTGGCCCGAGCTGCGAATATATCGAATGATCAAGAAATCGCTCGTCTTCGAGAGGAAAATGACGTCCTTCAACGGAATCTCACCATCTCCGAAGGCCGAGTGGTTCAGATGGATAGTATAGTGTCAACGGAGCGCAGGGCCAGACAAGGTTTGGAGACTGTAAATAAAGAGCTCGAAGCAGAAAGAATTGTGCTTCGAGCAGAAATTGAAAGACTGCGGGCGGAGCACGCTACTGCGGGGACCGAACTTGTCAGACTCCAAGAGGAAGCTAGTCAGCTTTTGAACCAAAAGAATTCCTTGACTACCGAAACTGCTAGACATTCTGGAGTTCTGGGAGAGGTAACTTCGGTGAAGGACGCACTGATCGAAGATAAGCTGAAGTCCGAGAAGGTAGCTGCGGAAGTTATGAATCAACTGCTAGGTGTTCTGGAGTACTTCGGTACTACTGGGACACTTCCTTCTGATGATAACATTTCTCTTCTGCGCCGGTTGAAGGATTCAAGGAGTGGCGAAGCAGATGAAGAAAGCAGGCATTCGATACGGAGAACTCTCCGGACAAGTGGCTGTTGTTGGCCTACTTCGCTACTACGAAGAACTGGGCCGATCGATAACTCTGAGCGCAGGAGAGGGTCCAATTACCTTCGACGACGAGCGACTTCTGACTCCTTCCGAAGGTGTGGCTGCTGCCTGGCGAGCCTTCCAAACTTCATGGAGAGCCGAAGGTTGCTCTGCGATCAAGGCCTGGATCGACGAAGGACAACGCCAGAAGCAAGTTCGGACCCAAGCTTCAAGCAGTCAGCATCCTCCGAACCCGCAGGTTTAGAAATGCCTTAGGATTTTTGACTATGTAAAGCTTTGTGCTTATGAACATTTATCAATGAAAATTTGTCTATCATATTTTTAGGCTTTGCCTCATACGGAAGATATCGAAGTGTTAGACATTAACGATGAACTTCGCTCATTATGGGCTACCTTCGATCTTTTAAAAGCTTACAAGCGCCCTCGATTTTTAGTTCCTCGAGATAGCTCCGGTGTAATTGTGCCCGAAGTAAGCAAAGATATACTATCTTATATTAAAGAGGAAGAAAAAGAGGTTAACTTGGACACTTCATCTTCTGAAGACATTATATGGTCTGAAGACGAAGATGAAGCTCGAAGTAAAAAGCCTGAAGAACTTGGAAGCTGGGAAAGGAGCCCCGAACGGCTTCGAACTTGGGCCGAGCTTCAACAAGAACAGAAGGACTTTAGAGCTTCGAAGGGAGGCAAAAGAGTTAAACGTAAAGTTGTTAGAACTCCCGGCACTGGAACTAGTCGTTCCAACCCTAGCTCTAGAGATCGAAGAGGTCTTCGATTCCTTCTTGGTATAGATACCAATTTTTCATGATGTAATCTATAAACATATTCGTTCGAATAATGAATACCGATTTAAAATTGTCTCCCTATTTACTAGCCCCTCTTTGGGTATAAGCAACTTCGAACTGTATTCAAAGATGGTTATGCGCAAAGAAAAACTTCGGAACACAATTTTTTGGGGTTCGGAGCCCCTCTTCATTTTAAAGATCTTTTTAAAATCTTATAAAATGTCTTCGACTATTTGTAGTTTGAAGAATGGCAACTTGGTACCCTTTGTTTTTTTTTGAAAGAAATCATTTGAGATAACTTTCAGGATACCTTAGTGTCTTAGATAATTTGTCACTTTGGACTATGTTAACAGACATTCGAAGCTCATGGCTCAAACTCTGTTTTGCTTTGGCCACCTTCGGCTCTTTTTTGCAAACTCTGTCAAACCAATGGTTCGGAGTTTGCAATGGTCTCTTTGGACTCTTTTTACGGATGTCTACCAGCCAATGGCTTGGACTCCGCATATTTTGGCCACCTCTGGCTCTTTTTACGGAAGTCTACCAGCCAATGGCTTGGACTCCGCATATTTTGGCCACCTTCGGCTCTTTTACGGAAGTCTACCAGCCAATGGCTTGGACTCCGCATATTTTGGCCACCTTCGGCTCTTTTTACGGAAGTCTACCAGCCAATGGCTTGGACTCCGCATATTTTGGCCACCTTCGGCTCTTTTTACGGAAGTCTACCAGCCAATGGCTTGGACTCCGCATATTTTGGCCACCTTCGGCTCTTTTTACGGAAGTCTACCAGCCAATGGCTTGGACTCCGCATGATGTGGTTTTGGGCTCTTTTACGGATGCCTACAAGCCGGCGGCTTCGACTCTGGATTATGTCAGCCCCCACGTCGGAAACTTCGAACCAATGATTCGAAGTCCGAAAATATGATTCAGCTTTATGACACTTCCCTCTCAGTCAACCCCGCGGTTCCAGTGCGTCCACTCGGAAGCTGGAGGTTTATGAGGGGAAGGCACTATCTGGACCATATGCTTTATTAATTCAGAAGATGATTACAAGTGATTTACAAGGAGCCCTTATGCGAAGTATCACTTTAGGTGCTCCGCATGCCAAGTATGTGCTAACTCTTTACCTTCTAGATTAGCTAATTTAAAAGAGTCAGGGCATCCTGATCGAACAATTAGGTATGGACCTTCCCATTTATTTCCTAACTTCCCTGGCGCTATAATGCTTCATAGAACAAGATGACCCGATCTAAGTTCATTGATCTTAACCTTCGGGTCAAACCAAGCCTTCATCTGCTGATGATACTTTGATAAATTTGCCACAGCTCGAAGTCTTGTTTCTTCTGATAAATCTAGTGAAGCTTGTCTTTCTTCTTCAATCTCTGGTTCGATGCTGCGAAGTGATCCTCCTTTGAGCTCCGTTGGAGTCATAGCTTCATCTCCGAATAGTAATCTGAATGGAGTAAAACCTGTGGACCTTGTTTGCGTAGTCCGAATGGACCACAAAATCTTCGGAAGCTCTTCGGTCCACAGTCCTTTTGCTAATCCTACTATCCTTCGATTTAGCCCTGACAAAATATTTCCATTGGCTCTTTCTACAGCTCCATTAGACTGAGGATGCCTCACGGCAGCAAAACATAACTGAATGCCTAGATCTTCGCAAAACTTCCTGAAAGGTTCTGCATCGAACTGTGTTCCATTATCAACTGTGAGTTGTCTAGGCACTCCGAACCGGCAAATGATATTCTTCCAAAAGAATTTTTGTACATTGTTCGAAGTGATAGCTGTTAAGGGCTCTGCTTCTACCCACTTAAAAAAATATTCAATAGCTACCACTGCGAACTTTAGATTTCCCTTGGCTACTGGAAAGGGACCAATTAAATCCATACCCCATCTGGCCATAGGCCATACTGGAGCAATAACTTGAAGAGGTGTTGGTGGGCGATGACTTCGTCGACCCATCCACTGACATCCTTGACAAGTGCGGACTAAGCTCTCCGCATCAGCTGTTATTGTAGGCCAATAAAGCCCCTGGCGAAGTGTTTTTCCTGCCAAAGCTCGAGGGGCTAAATGGCTACCGCAAAGGCCTTCATGAATTTCTCGAAGAATTTCTTGACCTTCGGCTTGAGATATACATCGGAGTAAAGGGGAACATACTCCGGCCTTGTATAAAATACCGTTGATTATTTGATAATTTCTAGCCCTGAGTTTCAATATTGAAAGATGTGGCTCTTCAGGCAAATTTGCTCCTCCTTGTAAAAGTTCCATGATTGAATTTTTCCAATCTACACTTGGAATGCAAAGAATCTCTGCAGAAGGAATTTGTGGCACCGAAGGTGTACTGAGTTCTTTATAGAAAGCTTCTTCTGGTACATCCACAGCTCCGGCTGCAGCTTTTGCTAAGATGTCCGCTTGCACATTTTCTGCTCTTGGTATACTCCGAATGGAAATACCCTTGAAGTGTTCTTCGATCTTACGGATTTCTTCTAAGTACTTTGCAAGCTGTGGATGCCGAACCTGAAAACTTTTATCTACGTGCCCTGCTACTATTTGAGAATCTGTCTTTATAACAACTCTTGTAGCCCCAAGAGCACGTGCTTTTCGGAGTCCTAGTAAAATCCCTTCATACTTCGCTATATTATTGGTAGACTTAAAGTTGAGTCTTGCGGAGTACATTGCTCTTTGCCCTGAAGGCGAAATTAATACTGCTCCAATGCCTGCTCCGGATGCTTGGAAAGCCCCATCAGAATAAACAGTCCAAACTCCGTCACTTGACTTCTCCGGAACCAAAGTTGCAGGTGGAGTCCATTCTGCTACAAAATCTGCTAAGACTTGCGATTTGATTGCTGTCCTTGCCAGAAAAGATATGCCGAAGGGTGCTAGCTCAACTGCCCACTTCCCAATCCTTCCAGTGGAATCCTTACTTCGGAGCATATCTCCCAAAGGATACGAAGTTGGTACAATTACATTGTGAGCCAAAAAATAATGTCTTAATTTCCTCGAAGCCATTATCAGAGCATAAACGAACTTTTCGAGTTCGGAGTATCTTGTTTTCGCTCCTGATAATGCTTCGGACACAAAATAAACAGGATTTTGCACCAACTTCCCATTGAAATCCATTTCTCTGACAAGGACTGCACTGACAGCAGAACCTGTAGCTGCAAGGTAAAGGAGTAGGGTTTCGTCCGCAGTAGGCACCGTGAGTGTAGCGAGATTACTGAGATACTCTTTAATATCTTCGAAGCTTTTTTGACACTTCAGTGTCCATGCAAAATCTTCGGACCCTTTCAATGCTTTAAATATAGGCAAGCTTCTCTCCGCAGACCTTGACAAAAACCTGCTAAGTGCTGCCAGACGCCGAGTCAGCTTTTGCACTTGCTTTAAATTTTCCGGAGGAGCCATCTTTTGTAGCGCAGTTATTTGAGTAGGGCTAGCTTCAATCCCCCTGCTTGAAACTAAATACCCTAACAACTTTCCGGCCTTAGCTCCGAAGATACATTTTTCGGGGTTAAGACGGATCCCACATGCCCGAAGGCTATTAAATGTTTCTGCTAAGTCTAGGCTATGTTGGTGCTTTAAAGCACTCTTTATTACAATATCATCCATATAGGCCTTCACATTGCGACCTAATTGATGACCTAGAGCCTTAGCAACTAACCTCGAAAAAGTAGCCCCGGCATTTCTTAAGCCAAAAGGCATTCTTACATAACAAAAGACTCCCGAGGGAGTTACGAAGCTTGTCTTGATCTCATCTTCGCGCTTCAACCATATTTGATGATAACCAGAATACGCGTCAAGGAAGCTTAATAACTCTGAACCTGCGGTGGAGTCGACCAATTGATCAATTCGGGGCATGGGGTAGGGGTCACGAGGGCATGCTTTATTCAAGGATGTGAAATCAATGCACATGCGCCATTTCCCGGAAGATTTCTTTTTGACGAAGACTGGGTTGGCTAACCATTCTGTGTGAGCCACTTCTCTGATAATCCCAGCCTTCAACAATTTCTCAACTTCGTCATTCGCTAGAACAGCTCTTTCTGCAGACATTTTTCGGAGTCCTTGCCGAATAGGTCGGGCCTTCGGGTTTACAAGCAAACTATGTTCAATGATATCCCGATTGACTCCGGTGATATCTTCGTCAGACCAAGCGAAGACATCTAAATTCTCTTCCACCACCTTTTCCAAAGAGGTTGCAACTTCTGGAGGTAAATCTTTACCAAATTGAAATGTATATTTTTTACCATCTTTAACAATAACCTTCGCTGCAATCTCTCCTTCAGGACTTGATCTCGGGAAGGATTTCTTTGAAGCTTCGGAAGGGGCTGAAAAATTTTCTTGATTATCTTGCACATTGTTTACTTGTCTTGGATCAAGAGGGGGGCCATGATCATATTCCGCTCTCCGGGCGATAGCTTGATCTCCGAAGACAGTAAGGACTCCTGCTTGTGTGGGCATCTTCATGCACAAATAATTGTGATGCGCCATAGCTCCGAACTAGTTTAGCATGCCTCTTCCGAAGATGACGTTGTAAGCATATGGGGCATCTACAACATCGAAGATTACTTCCTCAGTTCGGGCTAACAAACCTTCTCCGAAGGTAACTTCCAGGCCTATTTGGCCGAGTGCATCAAGCGGAGGTCCTGCGAAGCCTTGCAAAGGGCGAGCCGCTGGAAGGAGATGCTTTCTGGAGATGCACAATTGATCGAAGGCTTGAACAAAAATGATGTCTGCCGAACTGCCTCCGTCAATCAACACTCTTCAAACTTCAGTGCCCGCAATATCAGCAGTAATAACAAGTGGGTCTGCATGCGGGAATTTAATGCCAGCTGCATCCTCCGCGGAAAAAGATATCGGTACATGAGACCACTCCAGCATAGCAGCTGCAGATGACGAAGTCCCAATGTGGCCCCCCTCTCTGACATAGTCTCTTCTCTGTCTTTTTGACATGCTTCCGAGGGTACCTCCTCCGAAGATGGGGAGGACTACTCTTTTCCCTCGGTCTTGCCCTTCCTCTTGCTTCGGAGGTGGCATAACATTGGCCACTGGAGGGTGTCTTGCGGCTTCGAAGTTTTCTATCCGCGCCACAGCTTGGACAGGCTCCGGGCGCGCTGCAGCTAGAACTCGGTCGGTAGTACCTCGACCCGAAGTTCTTTCTAGATATTCTCCTCTTAGAGTGAGTATAGCCTTGCAAGTATCAGTTGCATGGCTTCGATTTTCACCATGAATGCAGCAGAAAAGGGTCTGGCCTTTGCCAGCCATTTTCCCTGGCGGCCTCCAGCCACTGACCTTGTTCCCCGAAGGCTGTGGAGCTCTTTGTGTGAACTTTTGCGGGGGTGCAATGTTCAAGACTTCAGAACGAGGATGCTTTTGCCCCCTTCTCCGATCATGTTGAACTTCGAAGACTGGTTCTTGCGGCTGTGCCGAAGTTTTTACTTCTACTTTTACTTCTTGCAATATGGATGGAGTAGCTGCAGTTCTTCGAAACCAACCTTCTTCCGACCTTGCATACTCCTCAAAGTATGACATCAACTGAGAAACCGAGGATATGCTTTTCCGATGAAGCTTATCCCGGAGGCCTTGATGAGTGACACCTTCCCGAGCTGCATCAACTACCGAAGATGTAGACAACCCTCAGATCTGCGACTTCGTATGAGCGAAGCGCTTAAAATATTGCCTCAATGTCTCTCCAGGGAGTTGCTTCACCTAGAAAAGGCTTCCCGTCGACATCGGAGGCACGAAGGTGCCTTGAAAATTGCTTACGAACTTCTTCTTCAGTTGCCCCCATGAATTAATTGATCCTGGCTTCAAAGACCAGAACCACCTTAATGCCACTCCTTGAAGAGCTAAGAGGAAGCACTTTGCCATGGTATCTCGAACTCCTCCACTAGCTTCAATTGCTAGGGCATAAGAACGAACAAACTCTCCGGGATCTTCATCTCCAGCATACTTACAGAGCTTCGAAGTCTTAAACTTCGGGTCAAAGCGAACTTTTTGCAGCTCAGGATGCAGCGGAGATTCAGTATCAAAGGAGGCGTTCTCCGGGGCTTCGGGATAGATGGGTTCGTCATCTTCGGGCACTTTTGGAATAGTTGGGATGGCTTGAGAACGAAGCCTGCTCGCGGCTTCTTGCCGCCATCTTGCTACTTCGGCTTGGAGGCTGGTCATTTGAGCGGCCATATCTCCAAGATTGTCTTCATCTCCTCCGGAAGGGTCTTCCGGGTCTTGAGAACCAAGAGGATCAGTTCGAAGTGGGATTAAAGGTGGAAGAGGGACTCCGGGTGGTCGAAGTATAGAAGGAGTTGGCGGAGGAACTCCGTATGTTCGAGGGATGGAAACCCCTTCCGGAGTTTGAGGTGGAGGGAATGTCGAAGGCCCTCCGACCTCAACCGTGTCGGATGGTGTCTCTCCGGAGATCCGAGAGGACCTCCGAACAGGGTTACGAGGTGCGCTCCGCTTAGGAGGCATGATGTAAGAAGTTCGTAGAGAACGAAGTTTCTTGGACTAGGTTCCCCACGGACGGCGCCAACTGTTGGCGTAAAAGATTACGCTAACAGGTTTCTGTAGATTAGAAACTAACAAACGAAGTGTTTGCGAAGTGAACTATTCTAAGCCTCCGAAAGGATAACAACTTAGAATAGTTCGAATGTGTGTATTGAATCACTTGTATTCGGTCCCTATTACTGGGTTAAACGGGGGGTATTTATAGGCCCAAACATTAAGAAAAAGACCTATTTACCCCTCTATTACAACCGACATAGTGGAAACTATTCGGTACCCTTGATAGGGATAAAATGGTAAAAGACTAATCTAATAAGAAAAAAGATAAGTCTTCCATCTTAGCTGGCAGAAAAGATCTCAAAGAGTCTTGGTTCGAAGATATACTCCGAACCAAGGTCTTTTTTTATGCTTCGAGCTTGACTCAGGACATCTCCGAAGATGCACTTCGGGAAACCTTCGAATCCATTATCTGCTTTAGTGTTGTTGCTGCAATAACCCTGAGGATGGAATATTTTCCCCCAACAGTGATATCCTCATCATTCACACCAAGTTATTATCTTCAAGATTATTCCTATCCAGATTAAACCACCAATATTATTCAGATTCTGATTAAATCCTCAAGATATTCATATTAAATTAGATTGAACAGATATGTCATAATATTTTTTTAAAAAAATCAAATCTGTATATCCGTTTGAAAAAATTGCAAAAATAGCATGTAGACTGGATGTCACGTCAGCTCCAGTCGGCACTTCAAATGCCGACTAGAGCTGACGTGGCAGAATATGATAGGGGCAGTATCCGGTCGGTATTTGAAATACCAACTGAAGCTGACGTGGCACCCGTCGGTTCTTGAAGTGCCGACCGGAGCATACAATTTTTTGAAACGAGCATACAGATTGGACTTTTTTTAAAAAAATATTATTTTAAAAAAATTCGAGCTTTACGTATCACACACGAGTTTCTGGATTTAAGTTGCAGTCTTCGAGACATTCTTGAGACATCTGAATTTGTCCACATGACTCAGTAGTGCAATGTTGGCAGCACTGTATCATCCACCGTTTTCAAATAATTATTTGCTTGCAGTTCAGGCAAAATGAATGAAACCAATTACATTTCATTTAATTTGGTTAATGAAGTGGATGATGAAACATTGTTACAAATTACAATGTAGGTGCACTTTATCTTTGGAGTAAAATATGTATCTTTCTCTGATAGGACATAAGGGTAGCTTTAAAACAATTCATAGCCTAACAATGATCCATTACAATAAAAAGTGGGCATTACTTGATTTAGATTGACAAGCAGGTGATTCATATAACAGATGCAAAATTCAGCCTAAGCTGTTCTAAAATCTTGTGCCCTACATTTCTGCAAAAGTGAACTGAATTTTACACCATTTTCTTATGCAGAATGTATGTTCAGGCATCAAAATTCGACACCATCAGTATCTGTCTACATATTATTATTTACCTATTTATATTACACATTGCACACTATTCATATGATATTTGCTTGAACAAAACAATCAGAGTCAATGCTCTTGTAACAACTCAAGCCTTTGTCAATTGTGTTTTCTTCATACATGAGGGAACAGTATCTTCAGCAAAGTAAACAAACAAACAAACAGAGAGATTTATCCAATGCCCTACACAATTTGATCAAGCAAGAGTTACATGTTTCAACTAGCTAGGCCAATGAACTGAAGACCATGCACATCCAAGACATCCTATCGCTATGACCCAATCTTAACCTGATTTGCATGAGTTGCTTGTCTACTTGTAGAAAAAGAAGACCCGAAGATGATGTTCATCTTGCGTTTTCATCTGGATCAATGGCCGGGAAGAACCAGAACGAGTCATCAGCGTTGGTGAACTCGCCTTGCTGGTGTGGCACCGTCTTCTTCAGCACCAACAGATCATCTGGCCCCGCGTCCACCCTCGTCTCTGACCAGAACCACGCCTGCCCGCGGCTATCGCCACGGACAGAGCGGTCCATGTCCCTGATACTCATCGGCTGGCGGGCGAAAAGCACGGTGCCTGGCGCGCGGCCGGCAGCGGACGAAGCTGGAACAGCCGCCGAGCACCCGCGTCCAAGAAGCAGCACGCGGTCGCCACACCAGCCGTCCATCGGCGCCCACATACTGGCAGCTGCCCAGTCCAGCTTGTAGAGGGCGATACGCTTGTGGCGGTCTTCCGAGAGCACGAGGTGGATGTGGCCGAGCGACTCCACCAGGTAATAACGCCTCAACTCCTCGGACGGGAGCGCGAACGCCGTGTCCCTGCATTCCACCTGAGGTGGCTGTTCGGCGAGCTCAACGCGCCAGAGCTTCCTCCTCTGATCGACAAGGAACACCAAGGAGGAGCTGAGGGAGACGACGTCGCTGGAGGCCTCGTGGTAGCGGAAACCCGGGGCGCGCAGCGCATACCAGCCCTGGTAGATAGCGGGGCGGCAGTAGGCGATGAGTTTGTCCGTGACCATCACGAGGAAGCAGCCACGGTCGCCTGGAGACGACGTCAGGTGAGCGTGGAAGCACCCGTTTATGTTGTCAAACGGCCACGGGACGACCTTCCCCTGGTCGGTGATGGGGTTCAACATCAAGATGCGGCGCGGCGGATGTACGGAAACCATGACGAGCCACCCATGACCGGTGGCGACGCAGCGGTAGAAGCGCTTGTCGGGGATCTCGTACCTGTAGGATCGACCGCCGGGGATGTCGTAGAAGATGCGGCGCACGGTAGCGGTCGAGGGAGCCCCTGGCGATTCCCGCTGCGGGAGCATGAGCCATGGGAAGGGCGGCGGGGTGCGGCCGACGCGGCGGCAGTACAGGCGCGACGCGTGGTCGACGAGGCGGAGCTTGAGGTAGTCGGCGAAGCTGAGGAAGCGCGCTAGCAAGGCGAATATGTCGCGGAGCCTAGGGTTTGCGGGGTTGCGCGCCGCCATCGCCGTGCGGCGCCTCGGCGCGATCGGTCCAACCATGCTGCCCGCACCAGCGAATGGGTTTGTTTCGTGTGCAGCGCAAGCACACGCGTCTAGGGGTGGCAATAACCGGAAAAGGGAGGACCCTATGGGGTTGGGGCCAGGTTAATTTTGCCGACGTCTTTTATTTGACCCATCGATCTCTATAGGTCTCTGTCACAATAAAAAAGTCTATTAAAATAGAAGCTCTAGCTTCCTACTGCCTCTTCTCTCCTTCTCCATCCTCACAGCGGCACCGCCTTCCCCCGTCCCATTGAAGGTCACACCCATCGACCGATCCCCATCGCAGCATCACACACTCACGCTGGATCTTGGAGCGTGCCATCGTCTTCTCAACACCTCGACTGCTACCCCATTCCTTGTTGGATCTACCGCCACACCTTCATGGTCGGTGGATCCGAAGTCTACTCGAGCGTCAGTGCGAGATCTACTATCATTCTGATAGAGCTAGATTAGATCACTAGGCTAAGTCTAGCAGGATTCAACTAAAAACTAATGAACATGGCATAGGGTCTTAGGCATAAAACAGAGAGGGTAAGGGGTGTGTACCTTCGCCGGTGGCGGCCGGAGGCGGCCGGAGGCGATGACGACGAAGCCATGGCGTAGGTGCGGCGAGGGAGGCTTCCCGCCGCTTAGCGCAAGGAACAGATCGGGTCTAGGGATGTAGGGGAGGTGTTGGGCGTGCAAAGATCAACCTTTGCATCCTGAGCCCTCCCCCTTATATATTGCGCTAGCGGCAGGGGCCCCTCAACCATGAGTTGGTTGGGGCGCTCCTGATCAGGGCGCGCGTGAGACCAGGAGGGTTCTATTAGGGAGTCCGAGCTGAGCGCATGGAGGAGAGGGACTCGGCCCCCTCTCCTCCGAGATCTTATCCTAACATTCTCCCCCTAAATCTCGACTTAGTTCTTAACTTACTTAATGTTACCTCTATCTCATTATAGATCAATGTATAGAGCATGATGCATCACAATAGTCAGTTACGTACTACGTGACTCAACAGCTACAACACATTTCACTACTTTGAAATAGTTTCTAAACTTATTTTGGGCCCTTATAAATCCAATGATCATAGGCTTTCCTTTAAACCCATACCGGTTAAGTGTTCTCTGAACACGTTGGGTGGTAAGCCTTTTGTGAGCGGATCCGCAAGCATGCGCTTGTTACTTATATGCTCTAGATTTATAGTGTGATCTTGGATTTTCTCCTTAACAACATAGTACTTAATATTGATGTGTTTGGCAGCACCACTCTTCTTGTTGTTATGGGAGTATAATACTGCTGGCTCATTGTCGCAGTATAACTTATGTTGCTTTTCAATGCTGTCGACCACTCTTGAACCGGGAATAAACTTTTTAAACCATAGTGCCTGTCCGGTGACCTCATAACATGCTACAAACTCGGTATACATCGTGGAAGATGCCGTCACAGTTTGTTTGGAGCTTTTTCACGACACAGCTCCTTTTGCGAGTGTGAATATATAACCTGATGTGGACTTCTCAGTATCCACACATCCTGCAAAATCTGAGTCTGAATAACCTACTATTTCAAGGTTATTTGTTCTCTCATATGTGAGCATGAGGCCTTTTGTGCCTTGCACATATCGCAAGGCTTTCTTAACTCCTTTCCAGTGATCTATACCTAGATTTTTCTGATATCTGCCAAGCATCCCGGTGGCAAAAGCTAAGTCAGGGCGAGTACATACTTGAGCATACATTAGGCTTCCGACAGCAGAAGCATATGGAACCGACTTCATTTGATCGATCTCATATTGGTTCCTGGGACACTGAAAGTTCCCAAACTTATCACCCTTGACTATCGGAGCAGGCGAAGGCTTACAGTAATGCATACTATATTTTCTTAGTATTTTCTCTAAGTATGCCTTCTGTGATAATTGTTGGACCGGAAACGGCGACCAGAGGGGGGTGAATGGGAGCTTTTAAACTTTCAGGCTAAAAACAGCCTTCGGTTTCAATCCTGTCTACTGCGGAACAGGCTTCGAATACCAGCCTTCGAAGGTCCGGTTCGGAGGTACTTGACAGCTCCGAACACAGGCTTCGCAAGGAGTAAAAGTCCAAAGCCAAGCAGACTTCGCTCCACTCAAAACCCCGAACACAACTCTGCTAAGTCAGTGCAGGCTCCGCACACAGAGTGCTTCGAGCAGGCTTCGCACTTCACCCTTCGCAAGAGTGCACTACCCTCTGAGGACTTCGACCTAATACTTAGCAACAACAACTGGTGCTGGGCTTCGTACTGCTAAGGTCAAACTGCACACTAACAGACTTCGCTAAGGGTTCAGACATGAGAAGCAAAACGGGCTTCGATCAGGGCTTCGCTAGTAAGCAACGAGGTCTAGCCTCTTGTTAGACAGAGCGAACGCGCACTGAAAAACACACTTCGCACATAACACACTTCGTCAACACAGGCTTCGATGCACTGTCACAAGTCACTCAGGGTGACACACAAATGAACGAAGTATGCAGCGAGGTATGTAAAACAAGCTCAAGCAAAAAACACACCGAGGCAGGGCTTCGCCGCTTGAACAAGGAACACAAAAATGAACTCACTGGATGTATTCAAAGTATGAGGAGGCTAGTACAGGAGCTCAACAGTAAATGCTCAAAGTGTTAAATGTTACCTACCGAGCCCCCATATTTATAGCCCACAGTTCACCCAAGTGAATTGACTACTTTACCCCTAGGGTTTACACCAATTTTGTCTCTACAGAACAGAGGGGTACAAAAGGTAGTCTACTTTATTCTGGAGGCTTCTCTGTCAGCTTTGCAGAGGGGACAACGTCAGCTTTTTGCAGAGCAGACAATGTTAGCCTTTGCAGTCTTTGACCTTCCTGAAGCCCCCCTTCGCACGCGAGGGGTGCGGTAGCTTCAGTGAGAAGCTTTGAGCCTGACGGCCTTCGCTTCACCAAAGTTAGCCTCCAATACAGTGACGATTTTGAGCTGAAGCCGTCAAAGCCTTTGGGCCTTCGCACCAACACCCTCGGAGTGGACCACCACGGCTTCGCAGCTACTCCCAGCTCGAACTCCGTCAGTCCGTGTACCGAAGCCATGCATGGCCTAAGCACCACAAGTCAACCTTGCTCTGGAGCTAGCCTCGCTCCGAAGCCTTCCTCACTCCGAAGCCCCACCTTCGGAGTACCACCCTTCGAAGTCCCTCCTTCGTCCAAGGCCTCCGCACGAAGCATTCCATGAGCACTTCGTCTCAGTGTCTCTCCCCGAGCACACTCCTCGACGAGCCTCACCCGAACCATGCCTTCGATGCGCCTCGACTTCTGAGACCTTCGTCGGGTACCTTCGAATGTCTCCCTCTGGAGCACACTTCGAATGCCTTGCCTCCGTAGAGGACTTGATCCACCATACTCCGAAGTCACTCCATCCGGAGTACCCTTCGAAGTGCCTCGCTTCCGAGGACTTTGTCTCGGAGTACCTTCACCCAGAGCCACGCTCCGCACTTACTGCCTTCACCTGGCGCACCTCGACCCGAGGACCGACCCAGACCCCTTCGTAGCCACCGTGACGGAGCTCCCTGCTCCCCTGGCATCAAGCCTCTCGCTCGACCCAGGTTCACCTGCTACGTCCGTCCGTCGCCTCCGTGGTCCCTGCGCACCACAGACAAACAGACAAGTATATCCAGTACTCCGGAGACCTCTCCGGGTTAGCACCCTTCGGTACACACTCCGGTGTACTGTCCAAAGTACCGAGACCTTCGGTACGAACCCAGTCATCGTGTACTGTCAGACCCCTCCGACATGCACACTCCGCTGCAACAGCTGCAGCAACCAAACCACCGAACCCTTCGGTGAAACCACCTCCGAACACCTTCGGAGGTCCAACCTCCGAACCCCCTTCGGAGGTACCCCTTCGAACCAGATGGTAAAAACCTGTCAATCACTCATCACAAACACCGAAACCAACCCTTGGTTTCTCAATCTCCCCCTTGATGAGTGCATTGACAACCAATTTCAGATTCAAGAAAAATTAAAGAATTTCAGCACACAAGTGACCATAAAAACTCAGAAACGAGCCAAAACATGTCACTTGATAAAAGAATTTTCCTCCCCCTTTTCAAAAGAGTAAAAGCCCCTTCGGCAAATCTCCCCTTTTTCAAGATAAAAACTCCCCCTATGAAAATTATAACCCCTTGCAACAAGGAACTCAACACTTTCTCCCCCTTTGGCAATGCAAGCATCAAGGAGCATGTAAAAGATGCATTGCTTGGAAATGAGCAGAATTGCAAAGACATATAAAGCAAAAATATGCCAACAGTAATACCAATGATCATGGGCTCAGCTCAATTTAACATTCTCTAAAAACATGATGACAGCATGTGATTTTATCATTTTGAAATAAAAGCATCACCACTTAGTCAAGGAAACTCGACAACTAAAAGCAAGGACTACGCAAAGCTAGTCAATTTCTACTCTAGACAGACAAGTCCAGTTCAAATGGAGCATGATAAGCAAACTTGATGATCAATGAATTGTGTTGTGCTTTTTTTAATGCCAGGGGTTATTTGTTTGTCCACCTTATACTCTCCAATCAGGCCAAGCCTAGGCATGAAATCCATCAAAAGCTTAAGGCAATGATTTTGGCAGACACTACAATATTCCAGTTCAGACCGATGTGCAATGGTAAGCAGTCTAGAATAGAGTAGTGCGACAAAACAAACCCACCTGGATCTTTTGCTTTGAAGCATACATATCATGGAGTTTTTGATTTTGACTAAGTGAACCAATTTTTATCATTTGATAAACATCCATGAGGAAGTAGAACAATTTTGCAAGTTGCAATTTTTAGCATCCAAAGAAAAGTGTCTTGCTGTCAAGTAGGTAAAGGATAGCTAAAGCAGTCCTGCCTAAACATGCTAGATTCAAGACTAAGCAGTGAGCATGATTTGACTTTGGAAAGAAAACATCATGCACATTAATGTTTCAGATGAATTAAAAAGAGCTGAGCTGTCATGATTTCATGGATTATAATCAGGCATATAAGTGCAAAAGATGTAAATGCAATTTCAACACACAATTAGCAAATGCACATTCATCTAAAACTGCTCCCCCGCACAAAATGCCGTAAGGGTGACAAATACCAAGTTCCCCACGCAAGTAGGCAAATCGAGAAGCATCGAGGGGTTTTGTGAAAATATCGGCTAGCTGGTGTTGGGTATCAACATATTGAAGTTCAATATCACCCTTCTCATTGTGATCTCTGAGAAAATGATACCGCACATCAATGTGTTTGGTTCTGGAGTGCTGAACCGGGTTGTTTGCAATACAAATAGCACTAGTGTTATCACAGAAAAGTGGAACACTCTTATAATCTAACCCGAAATCCCGCAAAGTGGAAGCCATCCACAAAATCTGAGAGCAACAGCTAGCTGCAGTAACATATTCGGCCTCAGCCGTCGATTGTGCAACACTAGACTGTTTGCGGGAAGACCAGCAAACTAGAGACGTACCCAGAAAATGACAAGTATTAGAGGTACTTTTCCTATCAATCCTACACCCAGCAAAATCCGCATCGGAATAACCTCGAAGACATAAAGATGAAGATGCTGAATACCATTTGCCAAATTCGAGGGTATGTTTGAGATACCTTAGGATGCGCTTTACCGCTTGGCGGTGCGAAGCTCGTGGTGAAGCCTGAAAACGAGCACACAGACACACAGCGAAGTGTATGTCAGGCCTCGTAGCAGTCAAGTAGAGGAGGGAGCCGATCATGCTTCGGAACTCCTTCTGATCTACGGCTTCTCCATCTTCGTCAGGATCCAATGCTACAGATGTAGCCATTGGAGAGGTGAGGGGCTTCGCATCAGACATATCAAACTTCTTGAACAGGTCCTTGGTGTACTTCGTCTGGTGGACGAAAGTACCTTGTTTGCTTTGTTTGATTTGCAACCCAAGGAAAAAGGTGAGTTCACCCATCATAGACATTTCAAATTCCCTGCTCATGGTATCTGCAAACTCGGCAACCAAAGCATGAGAAGAGCCACCAAAGATGATATCATCCACATAAATCTGAACTAGGAGGAAATCTTTGCCATGCTTGAGAGTAAAGAAAGTTTTATCAACAGAGCCCATCAAATACCCTCGCTCAAGCAGAAAAGACTTAAGTCTATCATACCAAGCACGAGGGGCCTGCTTGAGTCCATAAAGAGCCTTATGAAGTTTAAGGACTTTATGTGGTTTCTTGGGGTTTTCAAAAACAGGGGTTGTTTTACATAAACATCTTCACCTATGAAGCCATTAAGAAAAGAACTTTTGACATCCATTTGATAGAGTTTGAATCCCCGGGATGTCGCAAAGGCAAGCAAAATCCTAATGGCCTTAAGGCGAGCAACAGGTGCAAAAGTTTCAGTAAAATCAATCCCTTCAAGTTGACAAAAACCCTGAGCCACAAGTCTAGCCTTGTTTCTAATTATAGTCCCATCCTCCCCGTGTTTATTTTTGAAAATCCATTTTGTTCCAATGAAATGAACATTTGGTGGAGGATCAACTAAAGTCCAGACTTGGTTTCTCTCAAAATTTTCAAGTTCCTCATGCATAGCATTGATCCAACTAGAATCAGAAAGTGCATGACTAACACCTAAGGGCTCAAAAGAAGCAACAAAAGCAGAATTAGTGAAATGAGCATGTGAACGAGTTACCCTTTGATCAAGCTCACCAATGATCTGCTCTGGAGGGTGCATCCTTTGAACATGATGTGGAGCCTCGCGGCGGGATGCAGTCTCCCCCTCAACTTGTGCGTTGGAGTGGTCCAAGATGACCGATGTTGAGGTAGTTGCTTCGGGACCTTGTGCCAAAGTAGTTGAAGTGGGGTCAGCTTCGGGGGTTGATGTCGAGGGTAGTAGGGGTTCATCCTCGAAATCTCCGGGATATTCTTCTTCGAATAGGGTCTGCTCCATGTCGTGTTCATTCGCCTGTTCAAAAGCAGAACTAACAGAGGGGGTTGATTCATCAAAAGTCACATCACATGACTCGATGACAGTGTTAGTCTCCAAGTTATAAACACGATAAGAATGACCATGTGTAGTATAACCGAAAAAGATCCAGTCAGAAGATCGCGACTCAAATTTATCCAAATTTCCACGTTTTAGGATGAAGCAGCGACAGCCAAATACTCGAAGATGAGTAACCTTGGGTTGTCTCCCAAAACATAGCTCATAAGATGTCAAGTTTAAAATTGAGCGCAAGAAGATTCGGTTTGAGATGTAACAAGCAGTGTCCATGGCCTCAGCCCAGAATTTTCTAGGAGTCCTATGCTCATCAAGCATCGTCCTAGCCATCTCAACCAAAGTGCGGTTCTTCCTCTCAACGACACCGTTCTGTTGAGGAACCCGCGGAGCAGAGAATTGATGTTCTATGCCATGCTCCATGCAAAAGTCAACAAAGAGACTATTCTTGAACTCAGTGCCATTGTCACTTCGAATAAATTTTAATGCACCAGGGAGTTCAGTAAAAAGCCTCAAAGCCAAGCTCCGAAAGTGTGAAAACACTTCATCCTTGCTGGCGAGAAAGAAGACCCAAGAATTGCGAGAGAAATCGTCGACAATAACTAATACATACCACTTGCCGCCTAAAGAACTAACCCGAGAAGGACCTACAGTGTCCATGTGGAGAAGTTCTCCGGGTTGTTCAGTCATCACTGTGGTGACTGGCGAATGCGAAGCGGCAATCATTTTTCCATGTCGACACGGAGGGCAAACTAAATTCTTCTCAAACTTGAGCTTGGGCAATCCTCGGATCAGACCTAGGGCACTCAGTCGAGCGAGCAACTCAAAGCTCATATGCCCTAGTCTCCTATGCCACTTCCAAAGCTCAGAAATCGAATGTGCAACAAGACAATGAGAAGAACCAGATGACTCTGAAAAATCAGCTCCAAAAACTCTCCCAACTCTAAAGATCTTACACACTACAATGCCATCAGAATTGAGCACTTGCGAAGTATCGCGATGAAATCGCACTTCGAAGCCCTCATCAAGCAACTGAGATACAGACAACAAATTGTATCCCAGGTTTTCAACCAAAGCAACATCTTTGAGAGTGAAATTCGAGTTAATTCTTACCACACCTTTACCTTTCACTCTACTCCTTCGATTGTTTCCGAAGGTGATATGTTCCCTTTGCTTGGTTGTGGTGAGGCTGGAGAACCAAGCTGCATCTCCGGTCATGTGGCGCGAACAACCGGAGTCCATGATCCACGTGCCCTCCAAGCCTCGATCTATCACCTACACATGATAAGAATATCTTGATCGCTCAGTGCTGGGGTGAGTGAAAAAATGACGAGGCATCCAGCACTGAGTGACACGAGTAGTAGGCGCAGTAAAAGTAGACGGTCTACGCACAAGATAATCAGAATGATGCAAAGTGCGAGGTCTACCAACATGCTGTGATCGGACAACATGTCGAGGTCTCATACTCTGACGAGGTACAAAGCTACTCGCCCGGGGTCTACCACCATATGGAACATGGTGAACATCTCGAGGAGTAAAACCTCTCCGAGAACCACGAGGAGCCTCAAAAGCAGGACGATAGTAGAACTCAGACTCATGCATACCTAAAGATGGGTAATGCATGTCCCGGTAACTCATCGCCTGAGAGCGTCGTTCATCCTTAATGCGACAAAAACAGAAACCAATCAAATGACCCGCTCGCTGACAGTAGGAACAATGAAAAATTCTCCTAGGGGCACTCTCATGGGTCATAGGAGCAACTCTCACAGGCTCCTTGGGCTTCTGTTGAGTGGTCTTCTTGGGAGGATTTTTCTTGGCAGGAGGAGTGGTTTTCTTATGAGCTCGGGTAGGTTTCTTGGCTGGTGGAGTGTCTAACAGAGCTCTCTCTTTCTCTAAGGTAGTGGGTGAGGTGAAAACAGTTTTGTTCTTACTATCTAAAGAAATCCTCTCAAAACCCAAACCTAGAGCTACCCCTGCTCTGTCAGCACACATCTTGGTCTTGGCCAAGAGCAAATCCATCTTACCCTTTCCCTCAGTGCATTTGTTAACCACAGAAAGAAGGTATTCATTTTCAGACATGAGGTTCTCAGCCCGCTCTCTAACAGTACCTAGTTGGTCCTTAAGGGTAATGCACGTGTCACAAACAGGCTGCACATCCTTAGAACTACCGGCCCTTTCCAATCTAGCCTCTAAATCATGAACATGTTTATCACGTAAATTAATGCTCTCACGCAATAAAGAACAGTTCATGCATTCAACATTATCACGAGGTCTAGAATCCACCACCAAAAGCTGCTTCTGTGCAGTCTCAAGCTCAGAAAGAGTTTGAGCATGTATAGAGCGCAACTGAGCAAGCTCACTCATGACAACAGAACAAGATTCACATTTAGCATCATTAAATTTAGACTTAAGCATGGCATACTCAGTAGAAACAGATTCTAGCCTAAGTCTAAGGTCTTTTCTTTCTCTGGCGGCTTGCACAAGCAATCTATCCTGACCAAGAACTACTTCATTCAGCTCATCTACTTTTATTAATAGCTGGTCAGATGATAGAGGTACCTCAGATGAGTCAAGCTCATCGCCGCTGTGATCGCTGTCGGCCATGAAGCAAAGGCCGGTGAAGTCTCATCCCTTCTTGTCCTTCTTCCTTGGGGACTCCTCCTCCTCAGAGCTCGACTCCTCAGTTGAGGAAGTGTCGATGTCGCTGAGAGCAGCAACAAATGCTCTGGAAGCGGCCTTGGCTACTTTCTTAGCCATCTTGCCGCGCTTGCCCTTCACAAAGGGTTTCCTCTCCTTCTTGTGGTATTTGGGGCGCTCACTCTCATCTCTCTTTTTGAGCTTAGGGCAATTCGCCTTGATATGAGAAGTGTCACCACATTCAAAGCAACCACTAAAACCACTTCTCCTCTGATCCCGTCTCTCATGGTGAAAACGGGTGAACCTTCTGGCAATGAGAGCAAGCTCATCATCATCCAGAGTGTCCACCTGCTCCTTTATGACAGAGACCAGGAAGGACAAAGCAAAACCATCTGCAAGAACACAAGTACCAGATGTGCTTGGTTCTGCAGTGGTGCCACGGCTAGTGCTAGAAACCAATGCCAATGGCTGTGGCAAAGAGCTTCTGTGCACAGCAAGAGATGCCTTGGCAATCTCTGTGGACTTCAGCTTGCTAAAGAGCTCATCACAGGTCAATGTGTCATAACCTGTGGACTCCTCAATGCTGGATATCTTTACTTCCCATATGCTACGGTCAAGAGCATAGAGAAGCTTGATAGCCCTATCATGATCGTTGTAAGCAAGCGTCCCGTTGGACCGCAAGTTACTCACTATTGCATCAAAGCGAGAAAACATGGCATCTATAGATTCACCAGGTGCCTGCACAAACAGCTGATACTGTTGATTGTATGTGCTTTGGCGCCTGGCCTTAATCTGAGTAGAGCCCTCATGAAAAATAGTGAGCATTGTCCAAATTTCCCTAGCAGTCCTAAGGTGCTGCACCCTATCAAACTCACTCCGGCTCAAACCAATGAACAGTATATTTCTTGCCTTCAAGTTGGCATTATACTGATCTTTTTCTGTTTGAGTGGTGTGAGTATCAGGGATGGAGTATTGTGAGTCCACAATCTCCAAAATTGCATTTCCTTGGCTTAACAAGTAAGCCTCCATGCGCACCTTCCAGTATGCAAAGTCTGTCCCATCGAACAGAGGAATTTTACTGCCTCTATCCATGTTGCCAATAGATCACAAAACCGGTTAATGTCAACTGGTGATCTTAACCTGCTTTGATACCAATTGTTGGACCGGAAACGGCGACCAGAGGGGGGGTGAATGGGAGCTTTTAAACTTTCAGGCTATAAACAGCCTTCGGTTTCAATCCTGTCTACTACGGAACAGGCTTCGAATACCAGCCTTCGAAGGTCCGGTTCGGAGGTACTTGACAGCTCTGAACACAGGCTTCGCAAGGAGTAAAAGTCTGAAGCCAAGCAGACTTTGCTCCACTCACAACCCCGAACACAACTCTGCTAAGTTAGTGCAGGCTCCGCACACAGAGTGCTTCGAGCAGGCTTCACACTTCACCCTTCGCAAGAGTGGACTACCCTCTGAGGACTTCGACCTAATACTTAGCAACAGCAACTGGTGCTGGGCTTCGTACTGCTAAGGTCAAACTGCACACTAACAGACTTCGCTAAGGGTTCAGACACGAGAAGCAAAACGGGCTTCGATCAGGGCTTCGCTAGTAAGCAACGAGGTCTAGCCTCCTGTTACACAGAGCGAACGCGCACTGAAAAACACACTTCGCACATAACACACTTCGTCAACACAGGCTTCGATGCACTGTCACAAGTCACTCAGGGTGACACACAAATGAACGAAGTATGCAGCGAGGTATGTAAAACAAGCTCAAGCAAAAAACACACCGAGGCAGGGCTTCGCCGCTTGAACAAGGAACACAAAAATGAACTCACTGGATGTATTCAAAGTATGAGGAGGCTAGTACAGGAGCTCAACAGTAAATGCTCAAAGTGTTAAATGTTACCTACCGAGCCCCCATATTTATAGCCCACAGTTCACCCAAGTGAATTGACTACTTTACCCCTAGGGTTTACACCAATTTTGTCTCTACAGAACAGAGGGGTACAAAAGGTAGTCTACTTTATTCTGGAGGCTTCTCTGTCAGCTTTGCAGAGGGGACAGCGTCAGCTTTTTGCAGAGCAGACAATGTCAGCCTTTGCAGTCTTTGACCTTCCTGAAGCCCCCCTTCGCACGCGAGGGGTGCTGTAGCTTCAGTGAGAAGCCTTGAGCCTGACGGCCTTCGCTTCACCGAAGTTAGCCTTCAATACAGTGATGGTTTTTAGCTGAAGCCATCAAAGCCTTTGGGCCTTCGCACCAACACCCTCGGAATGGACCACCATGGCTTCACAGCTACTCCCAACTCGAACTCCGTCAGTCCGTGTACCGAAGCCATGCATGGCCTAAGCACCACAAGTCAACCTTGCTCCGGAGCTAGCCTCGCTCCGAAGCCTTCCTCACTCCGAAGCCCCACCTTCGGAGTACCACCCTTCGAAGTCCCTCCTTTGTCCAAGGCCTCCGCACGAAGCATTCCATGAGCACTTCGTCTCAGTGTCTCTCCCCGAGTACACTCCTCGACGAGCCTCACCCGAACCATGCCTTCGATGCGCCTCGACTTCTGAGACCTTCGTCGGTTACATTCGAATGTCTCCCTCCGGAGCACACTTCGAATGCCTTGCCTCCACAGAGGACTTGATCCACCATACTCCGAAGTCACTCCATCCGGAGTACCCTTCGAAGTGCCTCGCCTTCGAGGACTTTGTCTCGGAGTACCTTCACCCGGAGCCACGCTCTGCACTTACTGCCTTCACCTGGCGCACCTCGACGCGAGGAACGACCCAGACCCCTTCGCAGCCACCGTGACGGAGCTCCCTGCTCCCCTGGCATCAAGCCTCCCGCTTGACCCAGGTTCACCTGCTACGTCCGTCCGTCGCCTCTGCGGTCCTTGCGCACCACAGACAAACAGACAAGTGTATCCAGTACTCCAGAGACCTCTCTGGGTTAGCACCCTTCGGTACACACTCCGGTGTACCGTCCAAAGTACCGAGACCTTCGATACGAACCCAGTCATCGTGTACTGTCGGACCCCTCTGACATGCACACTCCGCTGCAACAGCTGCAGCAACCAAACCACCGAACCCTTCGGTGAAACCACCTCCGAACACCTTCGGAGGTCCAACCTCTGAACCCCCTTTGGAGGTACCTCTTCGAACCAGAGGGTAAAAACCTGTCAATCACTCATCACAAACACCGAAACCAACCCTTGGTTTCTCAATAATCCTAATACCCCCTTAGTTCTATCTCGAAGAATCTCGATTCCTAATACATATGAAGCTTCTCCAAGATCCTTCATGTCAAAATGAGAGGACAAAAACTTCTTAGTCTCTAATAGTAGATTAACATCGCTACTTGCTAGTAGGATGTCATCCACATACAAGACTAGGAAAATAAATTTCCCATTCTTGAACTTAGCATAAATGCAATTGTCCTCTTCATTCTCCTTAAACCCAAATTTTCTAATTGTCTCATCAAATTTGAGATACCACTGCCTAGAGGCCTGTTTAAGACCATAAATGGACTTAGTTAAATGGCATCCCAAATTTTCTTTCCCTTCTATGACAAAACCCTTGGGTCGTGCCATATAGACATTCTCATTTAGATCCCCGTTGAGAAATGTCGTCTTTACATCCATCTGATGTAGCTCTAAGTCATAATGTGCCACTAAAGCCATAATGATTCTAAATGAATCCTTAGATGAGACAGGAGAAAATGTCTCATTATAATCTATTCCTTCTCTTTGAGTGAAGCCTTTAGCAACAAGTCTGGCTTTAAATCTTTCAATATTCCCTTGGGAGTCACGTTTGACCTTGTAGACCCATTTGCAGCCTACTGTTTTGGCTCCTTTGGGAATTTCTTCTAATTTCCAGACATTGTTGGTACTCATAGACCTCATCTCATCCTCCATGGCCTCAAGCCACTTAGAAGAGTGAGGGCCTCTCATAGCTTCTTCAAAAGAGGCGGGATCGCCCTCCATTTGAATTTCTTCACTCATATAAACCTCATAGTCATCAGGAATAGCTGATCTTCTTACTCTCTGTGATCTCCTAATGTTCTCTTGAACTGGGACATCACATCTCTAATGCCTTCTTGAATTGGTACATCATTTTCTATGATGTCCTCCTCAACTGGCACATTATTTTCTAACACAGGGGGTTGTTCTTCTTGTTCTTCATTAGCAACATCTGGAACTACAGGCTCCTGAATAACAGGTACCTCATGAACAACAGGTGTCGCTAATGAAGGTCCAACTTCAGGAGCTGGACTAATAGGTGCTATCACAGGTATATGGAGAATTGGCTCTTGAATCATAGGAGTAGGTGCACAGACCCGCTTCTCTTCAAGGCTAATTTCTCTTAATACCGTGCTCCCCCTGATCATAGCGTCTTCTAAAAAAACTGCGTGTCTCATTTCTAAAAACTTGGTATGTCTACCAGGACAATAGAAACGGAAACCCTTAGACTTATCTGGGTAGCCAATAAAATGACAACTCACTGTCTTAGGATCTAACTTACCAATATTTGGGTTAAAAACTTTAGCTTCAGCTGGACATCCCCATACTCTAAAATAGTTTAGAGAGGGTTCTCGTCCAGTCCATAATTCATACGGTGTCTTGGGCACCGACTTACTCAGAACCCGATTAAGAATATGAATGGCGGTTTTTAATGCCTCCATCCATAAACCAACCGGTAGAGTGGAATAACTTAACATGCTTCTTACCATGTCCATTAAGGTGCGATTGCGCCTTTCTGCCACTCCATTTTGCTGTGGTTCGCCCGGTGTAGAATACTGGGCGACTATACCATTTTCTTGTAGAAACCTTGCAAAAGGTCCAGGAACTTGGCCATACGGGGTATGACGACCGTAGTACTCCCCTCCACGGTCAGATCTCACTATCTTAATCTTTAGATCATGCTGATTTTCTACTTCAGCCTTAAATATCTTAAATTTATCCCAGGCTTCTGATCGTTCTTTAATTGGATAAATATAACCATAGCGCGAATAATCATCTGTAAATGTTATGAATAAATCATAACCATCTACAGACGTCACAGGAAAAGGACCGCAAATGTCCGTATGAATAATTTCTAAAACTCCTGTGCTTCGCTTTGCATCTTTTTAATTTGTTTGACGTATTTGCCTTTAATGCAATCTATGCATTGATCTAAGTCTGCGAATTCTAAAGGCGGAAGAATTGACTCCTTAACTAGACGTTCAATCCTCCCACTCGAAATATGGCCTAGGCGACAATGCCATAATTTCGAATACACGTCGCTAATTCTCTTACGCTTATTTGTTTTGCTAGACGATACTATCTCACTAATAGTATTTACTGAATCACTTAAGGACAAAAGATAAAGTTTGTCATGCTCGAAGGCAAGACCCACAACTTTATTATCATAAATAATAGAACATTGTCTGTCGCCAAAATGACAATCATACCCATTATTAACTAAACAAGAAACAGAAATCAAGTTTCTTTGCATCGAAGGAACATAGAGTACATCGCGCAAAAGAATTACAAAGCCATTCTTAAATTCTAAAGGGAGATTTCCAATAACTTCAACTTCTGCTTCGATGCCATTCGCCACTCTAATTGTTCTTTCGTTTCTTTCCAAAATTCTCATCGTAGCGAATCCCTGTAAAGAGTTGGCAACATGAACAGTTGCACCTGAGTCAATCCACCAGGTGTTGGTAGAATAATCTAAATACAAGGATTCGTCTATACAAGTAATTTCATCGTTACCGTGTTTGTGCATCCACTTGAGGAAATCCACACAGTCCTTCATGTGGTGTCCCTCCTTCTTACAATGCCTACAGACGCCTTGAGGGACATCATTGTCCTTAGGCGCCTTTCCCTTCCTCTTAAAGGTCTTAGTATTTTTCTTAGGGGTAAAAGTCTTTTTCCCCTTATCTTGAATCTGGTGAACTGAATCACCACCTCGAGCCTCCTTAATGCGTTCTTCCTCCTGAACGCAGTTGGACACTAATTTTTCAAAGGTCCACACTTCTGGTAGAGAATTATAATTGATAACGAAATGCTCAAAGTCTTTGCTTAGTGAGCTCATGATGACATGAACTATAAAATTATTTGTCATTGTGCACTCCATTGTCTTTAGCTTAGCAGCCCAATTACTCATTCTTAGGATGTGGTCTCTAACGCCTCCATCACGGTATTTCTCCGTGATAAATCTCTTAATTGTGGAGGCACAAGCAGCCTTTGAAGAACCATCAAACTGAGCATCAACCCTCTTCAGGTATTGAGTGGCTGTCTCACAGTCAGGAATTGAACTCCTGATTGGCTCCAAAATGGAGTTCTTGATGATCATCAAACATTTTCTGTTTGAGTGCTTCCACTTATTGTACGCAATGTCGTACTTCATTCTTATAGGGGCAAAATCCTTCTGACACGCGGCAAATGCGTCAGCTGTCTCGCCAGTAAGCATCACTGGCTCAGTGGGCTCAACTGGGCATCCTTCCTGCAAGGAAAGATCCACATCTAAGATGGTGAGAGCGATCAACAGACCCTCTCGCCAAGATCCATAGTTGTCCCCTCTGAGTTTCTCAATATTGTTCATTTGAGCAAGTAAGTTGCCTGATAAAAATTGATAGTCAAAAGGGGTTAATTACAGGCATAAATGAGACATGCTAATTTAACGTTGGTCAAATCAGCATGTGAAAAAACTCAATAAATAGGAATTAATTCTACATCACCGTTGGGCAGAAATAGAATCAATTCTTCTCAAAACACAGTGATTTTATCACCAACGTTGGTCATGAGATAAAATTACTATGCAAAATAACTAAAATAAATATTTCATTCTGTCAATTAAATTATCCCGTTGGTTCAAATTGAATCGACAAAACATAAACTTAATAAAGTGGATGAACTTAATATGTGATTAAACAGTGGTAGCACAACGGAAGACTTAAAAAATATAACACATGTTTAATCAACATAAATAAAACAGTAAAAAAATTATTCTGAATTTTTTAATGACTTAAAGAAAATTTTATTCTCTAATTTAAATAAGACGTTGGTCTTATAAAAAATCAGAAAACATCAAAGGAATGCTCTAAAAATTCTCATAAAATTCAGAATAATATTACTGAATGTGATGAAATTTACAAAATTATTCCTACATCAAACTTAATTTTATCTGATTTTTGGGCAATTTTCTTATTTTCCAGAGAATAATTAAAACAGAAAATAATTACTTAATTCTGGAAAAAGAAAAAACAAATTTTAGCCCACACACTGAATCGACCCGGCCCAAACAGTGTGGAAACTTGGCCCAAACAGCGCGTGGCAGCAGGCCGCCTGAGTCCTGGGCCCAGGCTAGGAATTCCACGCGTGCGCGCGCGCGCAACCTCGGCCTGGGCCAGGAATTCCCTTTCCCACCTGGGCCCGATCGAGGCCTCTTATTCCTGGCCGTCGGATTTGATCCGACGGCCAGCCACCACTGTCGGCCGTATAAAAGCCCCGACGCGGAAAAAAACCTAACCCTAAATCTCATTCCCCCCACGGCCCGAGCTCGATGCGGCTCGAGCGCGAGCGGCGAGCGGCGAGCGGCGCGCGGCGGCGGCGGCGGCCACCAGCGGTCGGCCGCCACCAGCTAGCTCGCCGGAGCACCGCGCTCACCCGAGGGTGAGCGGGGCTCCGTCGAGCTAGCCCGCGGTAGTCGATCTTAGCAAACCGAGAGGGTTCGTCGGCCCCGGCGAGCGGCGGCGCGGTCCCGGCCACCGGCGAGCGGTGGCGCGGTCGCATCCACGGTGAGCGGCGGCGCGATGACCCACAGTGAGTCCCCGCCCCCCCCAAACTAGGGTTAGGGTTTCGAAACCCTAACTCTAACTTCTGTTTTTTTTTGTTTGTTCTTACTCCTCTCTTACCCGGGGTTTTCTTAGGGGTTCTTGGGGTTTTGTCTGGGGTTTCATGGTGAAACCGAAGACAATCGGGGCGTTTTCTTAGGTTAGCCGAAACTTACAGGGGGGTACATAGGGGCTTCTCTTAGGGTTTTCTTTAGGGTCTAACAGAGAGTGATGCGGGATTCTTAGGGTTCTTATGCGGGTACACACAGAGGATTCACAGTACTTAGAAACGCAACAATGGCGTCGGATCAAAAGGGTCCGACGCCTAAACCCTAGCTAGCCTAAGTCTAGATAGGCTCTGATACCATTGATAGAGCTAGATTAGATCACTAGGCTAGGTCTAGCAGGGTTCAACTAAAAACTAATGAACATGGCATAGGGTCTTAGGCATAAAACAGAGAGGGTAAGGGGTGTGTACCTTCACCGGTGGCGGCCGGAGGCGATGACGACGAAGCCATGGCGTAGGTGCGGCGAGGGAGGCTTCCCGCCGCTTCGCGCAAGGAACATATCGGGTCTAGGGATGTAGGGGAGGTGTTGGGCGTGCAAAGATCAACCTTTGCATCCTGAGCCCTCCCCCTTATATATTGCGCTAGCGGCAGGGGCCCCTCAACCATGAGTTGGTTGGGGCGCCCCCGATCAGGGCGCGCGTGAGACCAGGAGGGTTCTGTTAGGGAGTCCGAGCTGAGCGCATGGAGGAGAGGGACTCGGCCCCCTCTCCTCCGAGATATTATCCTAACACATTCATCACCAGACATCGTTGGCCGCCTCTCGTTCACCACCAGACATCGTCAATTGCCTCTCTCGGTTTCCCCTCAACTATCTGCCTACACTAGGCATCACGTAGGAGGCTGCTAGCCCTGGCCGCCAGGCAGAGGCTGTCAGCCTAGGCACCACGCCGTCGGCTTGAGAGTGCAAGGTGGAGGTGTATGGTCCCAGACACCAACCCATACACGAGTCTTTGGGGACCCATCGGGTTTGCGGGGGACCCTACGGGTCCGAGTTCGGTTGGAAAAATCTACCTGTTGGGCTAATAGGGTCGGGTCCTACTGGGATTGGGTTCGGGACTGATATTGGTCAACTTGACCTCGCTCTGCCTCGTTTCCACCCCTAGTTCGGCCGGCAACACGACGCCTAGAAGTCAAAATAGGGGAATTTCTCTCTTAAAATTAGTAAAATTCCAGCAAAGTGGAAATCAAAATTGATATTAAGTTTTTTACACAACAGTTATTATTATAAAACATGAACAATTATTAAGTTATAAATGTTGATTTTTATAAAAAATATAGGTGTATTATATTTTGGAATAGAGGAAGTATAAATTTAAATAATATATGTCTAAAAAAGAATTAAAGAGATTTTTTAAAAGAAATGAATTATTTAATGCTCAAAAATAATGAATGCTTGCTAGTATACGTCGGTATTTGAAAGGCAGGCATTTGGAAATGTTTAAGTCGGTCTTCAATGCTTTGCACGCCGATATCTTTCGAATTGTTTTATTGAACATACGAAAATCATGAGTAATCTGTCTTACAAATACATTTTTATTACTACATTATAATTTACCAGGTTTTAAAAATAAAGTTTGATGGACATTTAAGGGCTACATTTGTACTTTAGTAACCATATTGTTTTAATTTTACTTTAGAACTTTTTAACTGAGCGTTAGTTGGATCCATACTATTATATTTTTCCGAGTTTAAAGAAATATTATTAGAATTCACATATTTTAATTTGTGCTATTACAATTTTCGAAAACTCTAAATTATAACATTACAATTTTAGAGAACTCTCAAATATACAATTACAATTTTAAATGACTCCGAATATATATCATTACAATTTCAAAGAACTGGAAGACTAACATGAAATGGTAATGGCTTGAATCTAAATATGTGAATTGTAATGACAATTCTCTAAACTGACAAAATTACAATGGTATGAATCCAATTATCCCTTTAACCTAAGTTTTACCTTAAACCATTTAACATACATTTTTTTTACTTTAGAACCACCTTTTCTTATATTTTTGTTTTACTTTGGATCATATTTCCTTAATAATGTTGTTGTCTTCGAGGGATGTTAAAACTAATAGTTGATGCATGAGCAGTGTGTTGACACTTAAATCTCTCGATAAAGCGCCAAACAACACTGACGTCGTGTCACCCGATGATCCTTTTCCTTGGCGAGGAGACTGGAGTCGCTAGGTAGCTAGAGCAACCACCAAGGGCGGTCGGACCGGCCACCAGAACCCGGTCAAACTGGATGCATGCCATCGGTTGGACCAACGGTGTCTTGGCGGTCAGACCAGTGGCACACACCGGTCAGACCTACAGTTGTCAGCGGTTGGATCGATAATCGGGGCAGAAAATGTGTCGGCTTGTCGATGCACACGTAGGTGGTGGGGCTCGGTGCACGAGGTCCTCGTTGATGAAAATTGATGCCTTGGATCCTACAAGAATCCTAGAAATAGTAGCAACTTGGTCCGGAGACTGAATTACCGGATTAGATCAATAAGGCCCTTTATGAAGGCATGATAGATAATTCACAAGTGAATCGACAAGAATTATCATGATTACGACATGACGGACGACGAGTTTATAGTGCCAACCAGCAAAGATGGACGAGCTATGGCTAAGCCTAGTGCAAGGAGGTAAAAGGAAGAATAGATTGAAAAAGAACGATTCTATGTTGATAGATTGGATTGAATTCTAGAGAGACTTCACTTTGAATCGGCCTTAACCTTTTATATAGGGGTTAGTCTTGTTGTCCCTGGGTGTGTTCCCCATCCTAGATTGATTAGGGTACGAGTCCAAATCGTTAAAATAGATTAGAGATAAAATCTCCCGAAATTACTAGTATTGGGCTTGGACTCGACCTCTACCGGTCGAAGTGGGCACGTGTGCTAGTCAAACCGGCGTAGCATGGTCGGTCGGACCAGCCAACCAAAGCCGGTTGGACTGGGGGTCCATGGATGGTCTGACCGACCTCACAATGGCAGTTGGACTGGCCCTTGGCAAGGACGACACACATTTTCGGCTTTTGTCTACTTTAGCCATTAGTGCCAAATTTTGCTACCAACACATGCTCCCTCTACCTTTTGGAAAACTAGTGAGCCAAAAGCACTATGGGCTAAGGGCGATATACTCTATGTCAACCATATGACACCTCAAGCCTTCTACCATATACTTGGGAAGTATTTCTTCAGATATCTGCCATTAAGAGCTCTATGAAATCGTTCACCTTGCAAAGATTATAACAAATATGTATTACCTGGAGCAATTTCAACAATCTTTCCTAACTAGATGACCACTTGCCAAACTTTGTTTTCTGGGTGCCTAAGGGCAAAATCGTCTTCTATACCAAATCACCAACCTAAAACGATCTTGCTCTAACTCTTTTATTGTAAGTTCTAGCTACTCTCTACCTGTCTCTTTCTATTGCTTCTAGAGCACTTAACCTCTTATTGCACTACACCATGACATCGTTTTAGCGACATATGTATGTCGAGAAAAAGTGTCATTTAACGTCACTGAAGTTGTTGGCAATACGTTCTGACAGAACGTGTGTCGGTAATAGACATAAATAATGAAAAACTATATGTCGGTAATACATTATGATAGATCATCTATCGATAAATGTGTCAACAAACCTCAATTTGTCTGTCACTAAAAATATTTTTATTTACAGGCGAAAAAAATTGGCCAAACGCCTGCGCCTAAAAAATTGAAATGTGTGACACGGTTCTATCCCCACCCCCCACAACCCTAGCCACAAACTCACCCGGACCGACAATTCCACACCCTTTCTGGCCACCTCTCCTCTTCTTCCCCACCGCGTGCCACCTTGCTCCCCGCCGCCTCGCTCCGCCACGCCGCCTCCACCCTGCCCGGCCGACCGCCACCTCGCCCTTCCCCGCCACCTCCGCCCCGCCATAGACAAGGTCACCATCCATGATCAAGTCGTGCAGAACCTCAAGAAGCTGGTAAGCGCCCTCGATGCTCGCCCCATCTCCAGGCCGCTCTAGGGTTTGGCCACCTCCTACAGTTCTAACGGGGTTGGGGGTTTGGGTTCGCATGGTTTGGTTAGGTGGCAGAGCAGGATTGCCTGCACCTTCTCTTCTATGGGTCGTCAGGTTCGGGGAAGAAAATCCTAATCATGGCCCTCCCCAAGCATATGTTCGGCACTAGTACAGAGAAGGTCCCATTGTTTAATTGATTTTATTTTGATCTACTTTTTGTCAGTTTTTCTCGTGAAGGTGGGATTTAGGTGGTGACATTTTTGTGTGTTTTGACTGCTCCCTTGTAGGTGAAGATGGAGAACAAGACATAAAGATCGATGTTAGTCCTAACATTTTATGGAGCTAATTTTTTTGCACATTGTTAGTGATTGTTCCCTTGTTACGGAGCCAATTATTGCTCGAGATACTTTCGTCATGATATTTTCTACTGTGTTGGCATACAACTAGAGAAATCGTTTGCAAGTAGATCTTAGAATTATAAATGTGAGATCAAATGTTGCATCTGAATTTCTCATGTCACCTGCTCTGATCCGTAAAAACTTTTTGATAGTTGTTCTTTTTACACAATATGTTGACCATATATGGAACAACAAGCCAGCAAAAAGATTGCTGATGTGAAGCAAGCAAAGGATTTCCAAGCAGTTTTGAAAGAATTTCAGAAAGCTCAATGATTAGCAGTAGAGAGAGATATTATCATCCTTTGTCTAACATGTATGGTTCCTTTTCCTAATCTAGATAAGTTCTGCGAGATATACAACTTTGCGCTCTCTTGGACTAGGGAAAAGGTACCCTTGTCTTTGTTTGCAGCAGGACAATTTTTTTTTCATGAACAACATCATGTGTTCCCTATGTATGCTCTTCTAAAATACGATCTTGATTTTACATGGTCAAAAATCTCTCGCGTTGGAGACTGTTCCTGGAATGTGGTGGTTGCTATTTGTTGAAAGGCACTGGTCCCTTATCATCAACTGTTGGTGTCAGTTTGCCTCAAAGGTGGTCTTGTCTATTTCCATTTTCAGAGCATTGTGATGTTTCAGTGGTATCAGATGATATTGTTTTGCTAATTTTAATTGTTCATTTTTCAAATCAAGCACAATAAAGCAATCTCTCGAGACACATGGGCTCAACTGTTGGAATTTGTCAAGGTACCTCGATTAATCATGCCTTTCTTTCCCCTAGCATTGGAATTTTGAATGCCTAGCTATGACTGGGTAAATATGCATATCCAGCATCAAGGTCTCTCGATGCCTCTATGTAAATATTGAATACATGTTTCTTTCTATGCTTTTCTTGTAAATCTCATCATTAATAAACTTGCCTAACTTAGGTGTTTTGTTACTACATACAATAAATCACGTACCAAACAAGCACAGGTAGTTCACTACTGATGCTGCAAACACTGAAATGATGATTACATGTTTTATTTTTGTTTTCTTGTGCTCTGTAAGTTGAAGCCAAAGCATAACTTGGCAGTTGGCACTAGGGGGATGGGTGTGCTAGATTTACAATTTTGATGATGCATGAATGGAACAGGTGTTTGACAATAATATGTGTATTATATGCAAATAGTTGAGTAATGAGTAGTTCACTGGCCAATCCTCTAAAGAGAAAAATGCTACAAACTAGGAAGATTAGGTGTTTGCCAATAATTTGTGTATTCACTCAAGTAAATGGCTTTTATAGCAATATGTATTAAGACATGAAAATAAAATTAGCTAATGTGATATTTACTATTTAAATGTGCAGGAATAGTAATCATCATTAGCTTTCTATCATTTAAGTTACTAAATATTGTGATTTGATTATATATTTATGTGTATATATTTTTTAAAATATTGTGACGATGTTTTAATCCATAGCAACGCATGAGCATCTAAGTAGTATGTACTCAAATGCAAACTTGCCCTTATATGCTCTTGTTAAATAAGTGGTAGCATCTATCTTCAACTTGTTAAACTTTTGTATGCTCTTGCATTTTTCAGAGAAGCAAGGAGTGAAAGTGGCATTCATGTTTTTCCTCTTCAAAATCCAAGGTAAATATTTCTTTCTAGATATATTTGATTTATATTCATGTTCATGTATCTTCAGCTTGTTAAACTTCATCCTCTGTTTGTTGTTTGGGAACATATCCCTTTGAAAAAGGGTATAGTTGTTATGAATCTGTACAATTGCTTCTACTAAGAACTACTTTTTCTTGTGACAGTACAATTGCCATATCATAGCCTCTCCCTCCCTTTACTTGGTTTCACTTTCAGTCATTGACTCTATGTTTTTTGTTTCTTTTACAGGAGCTATGATGAAATGATATGATAAGACTGGATGGAGCAAGAAAGGTGTTATGGATGTTTTATGCATATATAGCTGCTATTTTGGACATATTGCAACGTAGGAGCTAGACTAATGCTAATGTAATGTAGGGCTTGGCTTTTGGATAGCTCTAATTTTTTTTGGACAACTCTAATGTCATGTAATAGACGACTAATCTTTTGGACAACTTTAGCGATGAACCGAACTAGATGAACTTAATGATGAATTTGATTTTTGATTTGAATGAATATATTTCTGGAATCTATGTGTTGAATTTTGATTTGCATGAATATATTTCTAGAATGTATGTGATGACTCGAGTATCAGATTGGATGTTGAATGTACTGTTTGATGATTTCTATATATAGATGTATATATATATGTGGTTTTAAATATGTTATTATCATATCATCAAACAGTCTGTCGTTAAATGTTATTTTGGTAAACATCAAATTATTTGTCGGTAAATATTGCCTGTCGTTAAAAGTCGACGAACTATAGACAGGTTATCTATCGGCAAATGTGTAGTTTGTCGACATAGGGCTTTAACCACATGTGTTTTTCCAACACACTTTTTCTGTGGCTAAAAGCCTTTGCCGACATTTTTTTAGACGTTGAAGGGTGCTTTCACCAATAGATTTGTTATTGCTAAAATGATGTCATGGTGTAGTGTTGGTTACCTCCTCTACACTATCTTTTAAGAGAAGTTCATAATCATCGACCGATAAGCCGTCTTGCTTAAGCAACCTCTAAGATCCAAGATTCACCTCTACTGGTAAAATGACTTCTTGCCCATATACCAATTCATATGGACTCACCTTCATAGCACTGTGCTATGCTATTCTACATGCCCATAATGCTTTAGAAACCACCTCATGCTACTTCCTAGGAGTTTCCTCAATCTTCTTTTTAATGAGCTTAATTTCAACTTTATTACTAGATTCGGCCTCACCATTGGACTAAGCATAGTACGGTTGTAGGACCTAAAGTAGCAACCAGAGGGGGGTGAATGGGCGCCTTAAAAATTCTTTCGAATCAATGGCCTGTTCCCAATACCCAACGCACCTCAGAAGACTAAGCAGCAGAAAATAGACAGATAGCCTAAGTCTAAAGGTATCTAGCCTAGAAGCAACTGAGGTTAAACAGGGAAATACTAAAACAGTGCAACTAGGCAGATGGACAAAGCATGCTAGACATGTCAGGCTAGACTTCTCAATGAAATGATCTAAGTATATGTCCAGTGAGATGAGAAGTTACTGTTCAGATTTGTCTCCTGATCAAAGCTTGTCGAAGCCTGCTTCGCTGGTCGATGCCTGCTTCGGAGGTTGGTGACGAAGCCTGCTTCGGAGGTCAATTGCGAAGCTTGTCGAAGATGCCGAAGGTGTTTTAGTCTAGCCTAGTTCGAAGGGACAAGAATCGAAGTATGCTTCGAAGCGAAGTATGACAAAGTCGGAGCCTGCTTCGAAGTATGTACTTCGAAGCCAAGGCTTCGAACACAGCTTCGAACGCAGCTCCGAACCGAGTGCTTCGAAGTTAGACCTTCGAACAGAAAACTTCGAACGCAACACAAACGAACAACCTTCGAACAAAGAAGCGAAGCCTATCACACGACAGAGACCAAACCGAAGGCTATACTCTACCTTCGAAAAGAGCAAGCTTCGAAAAGAGAAGCGAAGGCTGACACGCAGCAAAGAAACCAAAGCGAAGCCTAGCAAACTGAGAAGCTACAAAGACAACTTTGAAACCTATCGAAGTGTGGACTTCGAACAGCTAGAGCCGGAGTACCTTCGCACTGTCGTTCGAAGTATGCGATGCTGTCCGTTCCAAAAGTACTTCGAAGCTAACAATACAGGACACAGAATGAAGTTCGAAGTTCGAACGAAGCCTTCGAGTATGTCAGATCGAAGCCTGCCTCACGGAGCTGAGGGGCTTCGAACAGAGAGGATGGCTTCGCCAGAAAACAGCCAGAAAAGTTGCTAGAGCCTGTCAACTTCGATCAAAAAACTGCGCAGTAGAAGGTAAAAAGCTGGCAGCGAGTACTGTTGCTACAGAGTAGTAGTACTACTTGCAACAGCAAGAACTAGTACTACTTCTTATGAAGAACACACGCAACAGAGAAGCTTCTCAGGAATAAAATCAACACAGCACAACAAACCGAAGCTTCTTGAATTAGAGGAATCAATGCACACGCCTCAACAAAGAACAAAGGATTCAATCTCACAGGAGCAAAGTAAATGCAAGGCAAAAAGGAATGAACCAGTGCCTGGCGGCGCACACAGGAGAGAGAACGTGAGAGGCAAAATGACCCAATAGATTAAAAAGTGAATTCTGGAAGGGGTAGTCCAAACCCTAGGGATTGGGGTCCTATTTATAGGCTGCCCAACACTAGGAATATTCTACCAGCCCCTTAGGGTTTTTACAGACTCAAGAATAAAGGAAAAGACTCTAGTGCCCTTAGGTATTTTTACAGACACGACTGACTGACTGTGGGCCTAGAGTTACAGATGACTTATCCGGAAGCTAAGTTTTCGTAGCGACTACGGCTTCTCTTCTGGACAGTCGGATACAAGATCAACGGTTGTCAGTTTTGCGCCGAAACTGACAAAGCCTCCACCGACTTTGCACCAGGTACCCAGATTGGGCCGGCCCGACTCCGCAGCTCTCTCAGCCCGGCAATCGCTCACCGCCCCTGTACCTGAGTCAACCCTGGTCAACAGCCCAGTGGGTCTTCTACTGCTTCTGGCCCATGCACCCTGATTGGGCCAGCCCGACTTCGCAGCCTCCTCTGCCCGACAGTCGCTTGCTGCCCGTGTACCTGAGTCACACGCGGCCCATGAAACAGCAGATCTCTTCTTCTTCTGTCCTCTTTGACTATCGTTGACAATGACTCATCACTTCTGGAGCCATGAGGCCCACGCTATTCAGCATGGCTCCTCAATCTCCCCCTTGATGAGTGCATTGTCAACATTCCTCTTCTTCAGCACTTCAGCACCTGCGAACAAATGTGGAAACACGAAAACAAAACACAAGAAAACAAAGAAGAAGAAAAAATAAGGTAAAAGTTTAACCCTAATGACCGAAAGCCAAACAAAAACAAGAAGTGGTCATTATGGTTAACCAAAACGTAAAAGCTCAAAAATGAGTGCGATTTCAGAACAACAAGGATATCAACAGAGTAAAAACTCCCCCTTAAACTCTGATCCCAAATTTTCTCCCCCTTGTTGACAAGTGAACTCATCAAGCACTCAATAGAGACACAGACTCCCCCTGAAATGCAACTCCCCCTCAAAATATGCAGTGAATTCAACTGGAGTGCATAAGGAGTGTAGAAAGCATGCTTCTCAAATATGATTGACTGTAATTACAGCATCTAACAAGTATAGCAAAAGAGATACTGTCTAAGACACATGGCATGATCAGTGTAACAGATGATATCTAAAGAAAGTCATAAGCACACATTTTTCTGTTTTTGCAAACAAAGAGCATCACCACATTTTCCAATAAACAAGCAAGGTAAAGCATGAGATGCAAAAACTATCTGATATCTACCAAGATAAGCATTGTTCAAAAACAAAGTGCGTCAGCAAACTTGTTATCAATTCAATTTTCAAGCTTTTTCTTTTTCCTTTTTCATTTTTGCCAGGGGTTATTTGCATGTCAAACCTTATGCTGACCGACCAAGTCAAGCCTAGGCCAGATCTGGACCATCAGAAGCTTAAGACAATGGTCTTGGCATACACTACACTGTCCTAGTTCATACCAAAGTGCTATGGTATGCAGTCCAGAACAAATGTAATGCGACAAAGCAAACCCACCTGGATCTTTTCAAGTTATGCACAAAAAGGCATGGAATTTTCATTGTTCTCGAATTTTCATCATTTTTATAGCACATTTCCATGTTTAAAGCATACAGATGTCCAAGTTGCATATTTGCATCTAAGTTAGAAACTAGCTACAAGGCATGTAACAGATAGCAAGAGCATTCGGCCTACGCATGCTAGTTACCAGAAGCAATGGTGATCATTTTTCAATTTTAAAAGCATAAAAGCCATGCATATGACAGATATCAGACATATCATTTGAACTGAAGCAAAGCATGATCATCGACAAGTAATCAAAAGCATGTACTAGCTAGAATAAGTAAAGCAGTTCAATCATATAACAGAAGCAAGCTCAACAGTGTGATATGTGAATATGCAAGATATGAACACACACAGAAAGACTCAAGAAAAGAGTAAAGAAGAAAGAAAAAACTGACACAAAATATCCTAAAAAGGATACACAACACCCAAATCCCCTCGTAAACGCTCAAAGGTAGACTGATCTAGGGGTTTGGTGAAAATGTCAGCCAACTGATGATGGGTATCAACATGAACAAGGTCAATGACACCTTTCTCATATTGATCCCGCAAGAAGTGAAAGCGCACATCGATGTGTTTGGTTTTGGAATGGAGACACAGGTTTTTCCCTACACTAATAGCACTGGTGCTGTCGCAAAACAATGGAACCCTGGTAGGAAAGAACAACCCAAAATCTCGCAAAGTGGAAATCATCCAAACTAACTGTGAGCAGCAGCTAGCAGCAGCTACGTACTCAGCCTCTGTGGTCGAAAGAGCAACTCCAGATTGCTTTCGAGAAGACCAAGAGACAAGAGAAGAACCAAGAAACTGGCAAGTACCGGAAGTCGACTTGCGATCCAACCGGCACCCACCAAAGTCGGCATCCGAAAAGCCAGATAAACCGAGAGAAGATGATGATGAATAGAAAAGACCAAGATCAGGCGCATAAGTGAGATACCTGAAGATGCGCTTGACAGCCTGCTGATGAGACGCGCGTGGTGAAGACTGGAAACGCGCACAAAGTCCCACGGCGAACTGTATGTCCGGTCTTGTTGCCATCAAGTACAACAGCGAACCGATCATCCCTCGAAACTCCCTTTCATTGACCTTGACACCGCTCTCATCCTTGTCCAGACCCCTAGAAGTGCCCATTGGGGTCATCTGCGGCTTCAATTCACCACCAAAGTCAAATTTCTTTAACATATCACGAGTGTACTTACCTTGGTGGATGAAGGTGTCGTCCTTGGTCTGCTTGATCTGGAGCCCTAAGAAGTACTTGAGCTCACCCATGAGGCTCATCTCAAACTCGCTGTGCATCTGCTCAGAAAACTTGGACACGAGGTCATTAGTAGTACCGCCAAAAATAATATCGTCCACGTAAATCTGAGCAACTAAAAAATGTGAAGCATCTCTGAGCAAGAAAAGAGTTTTGTCCACAGAACCCATCACAAAGCCCTTCCCCAACAAAAATTGCTTCAACCGGTCATACCAAGCCCTGGGGGCTTGCTTCAACCCATATAAAGCTTTGTGCAACTTAAAAACATGTCGAGGAAACTTAGTGTTCTCAAAACCGGGGGGTTGCCTAACATAAACCTCCTCTTCTATGTACCCGTTCAGAAAAGCACTCTTAACATCCATTTGAAAAAGCTTAAAACCCTTTGAAACGGCAAAAGCTAGAAGATTACGAATGGACTCAAGACGGGCAACAGGAGCAAAGGTTTCTTCAAAGTCAATACCTTCCTTCTGGCAATAACCCTGGGCAACTAGTCGAGCCTTGTTGCGCACCACAACCCCATCTTCACCTTGTTTGTTCTTGAACACCCACTTGGTGCCTATGGGGTTGCATCCTGGTGGCGGCTCAACTAGTGTCCAAACCCGATTACGGACAAAATTCTCAAGCTCTTCTTGCATAGCATTAATCCAATTAGAATCAGAAAGAGCATGAGAAACGTCTCTGGGCTCAAAAGATGAAACAAATGCAGATTCAGCAAACACAGCAAGAGAGGCAGAAGAACGCAAAGTTCTCTCAGTCAAATCACCAATGATGAGCTCTGAGGGGTGATCACGCTGAACTGCTCGGGTTCCCTGGTGATCCGAAGTCACCTCACCGGAGTCAGCAGCTGGCACCTCTGGATTTGACTGAGGGGGCTCGATCGTAGTGGAAGAAGTGATCAGAGGTCCGCCCTCATCATCAGTCGAAGTCTCAGAAGGTGTGGGCTCTGCGGGGGATGCAGAAGGCCCACCCTCATCAGCAGCTGGAGTATCCTCATCTTCCTCAAAGATGGACTCTCCGAGCTCATCATCACCAGAAAGCTCAAAAGGAGTCAAAGAAGGCAAGGACTCATCAAATGAAACCTCACAAGTCTCGACAAGCAGCTGGGATTCGAGGTTCCAAACACGAAAACCTCGAGAATGCAAAGCGTAGCCAAGAAAAATACCATCCCAGCAACGAGACTCAAACTTGTCCAAGTGCCCTCCCTTCTTGAGCACAAAGCACTTGCAGCCAAACGCTCGCAAGTGGCTCACCTTGGGCTGTCTGCCAAACCGCAGTTCATATGATGTCTTACCAAGGTAAGCTCTAAGAAAGATGCGGTTGGCCAGATAGCAAGCCGTGTTCATGGCTTCAGCCCAAAAACGCCTAGGAGTCCTGTGCTCATCGAGCATCGTCCTGGCCATCTCGACTAGCATGCGGTTTTTTCGTTCGACAACGCCATTCTGTGGGGGAGTGTAAGGAGAAGAAAACTGATGGTCCAGACCCTGATCACTACAAAAGCTGACGAACTGAGAGTTCTTGAACTCAGAGCCGTTGTCGGAGCGAATTGCTCGCATCTGACCATTGTTCTCATTCTTCAGCTTCAAAATCAGGTCATGAACAAATTGAAAAGTTTCATCCTTAGACTCCAAAAAGAAAACCCACGAGAATCGAGAAAAGTCGTCAACAATCACAAGTGCGTACCACTTCCCACCGACTGAACGTACCCGAGCAGGACCAACAGTGTCCAAATGTAAAAGCTCGCCCGGATACGAGGTCATCACCTGAGTCACAGGTGAGTGAGAAGCGGCAACCATTTTCCCATGACGACAGGGATGACAAACTAGATCCTTCTCCATCTTAAGCTTGGGCAATCCTCGGATGAGGTCCATAGAGCTTAACCTGATTAGCAGATCAAAACTCAAGTGACCTAACCTCCTATGCCACTTCCAGAGCTCAGAAGAAGATCCAGCAATCAAACAGCGAGAAGGGCCAAAAGAACTAGAGAAGTCAATTCGAAAAACTTTACCGAATGGTAAAATCTGGCAAATCAAAGACCCTCTAGAATCAACCACAGAAGAATTTCCCTTCTTAAAACGCACTTCCAAACCATCCTCAAGAAGTTGCGAAACAGAAATCAAGTTGAAGTTCAAATTTTTAACCAAAGCAACATTCTTCAAAGAGAAATGATCTGAAATGCGAATTGAGCCTATGCCACTTACTTTCCCTTGACCGCTGTTCCCGAACGTGATGTATTCTTTGGAGCTCGGGGGAGTGAGACTGGAGAACCATCTGCGATGTCCCGTCATGTGGCGAGAGCATCCTGAGTCCATGATCCAAACATCCTCCAGTCCCCGGTCCTGCACAATCAGTGGCTGTAAGTGGGAGCAAATGGTCCGGCACCAGGTTTAGCAAAAGAGCTAAACCAGTGTCGAGCCATCTGCTCAAAAGATGGAAAGCGAAAACCATCAAAAGAGTTTAGACCAAAACGCGGCTCAAAATGCGGTCCTCGGTTCTGCCTAACCCTGCGGCCACGAGGTCCAGGACCGTAGCCAACACGGTCTAGAGCTCTGCCGGAACGGACACCACCAACTGGAGCACGGGCAAGAAAGCCGTCTTCTCTACCACCACCTACACGACGTGGCCTGGCCTCCAGCCTCTCCCCGCGCCGAGGAACACGCAGTCTACCACCCTGCTGGTAGAACTGCTCCTGATCACCACGAGCCCTCTCTGCTCTCTCAACTCGCTTCCTCCTGAAGCAGAACTCCGCAAGATGCCCGTCTCTTTGACAGTACTCACAATGATAGGTGGGCTTCTTGGGATGTGGTTGAGGCTTGGGATGTTTGGGCTTGGTGGTGTTAGGTGTAGTCTTCTTGGGTTGAGAAGGTCCAGGAAGAGAGTCTAGAGAAGAGTGGAGGTGTTTGGGCTTAGGAACCCAGATAGGTTTCTTGGGTGGAGCTTTAGGTGGTTCATGGATCACTCCATCCTTGGGCTGACAAGCCTGGGAAGACTCAGTGGAGTGAGTCTTGGGATACCTCTGCTCTGGAGTCATTTTACTCCACTCCACTGCCCGGCTAATGGCACTCTCGAAGTCAGCCTTGGTGTAGGTGTAACCTACCCCAAACCCATCCTGCCTCTTGAACTGCTGGATCATCATGCCAAGCTGTGGCTCTCTGGCACTGATCCAACTCAGGATAGAACGGAGGTAAAAGTTCTCATTCTGAGAATCTGCTAGCTCCTCTCTCAAGGAAGCTAGAACCTCCACCTGAGACAAGCAGGTCTCACACTCACTTTCTACTTGGACAGACTTTTCGGCTTTCAGCTTAATCAACTCCATTCTAAGAGACAGGCAGTTCTCACAGACAGTGGGTGGAATTGACAATGTCTCAAGCTCTAGCCTAGTTTGGGAAAGTTCAACTCTCAACCTCTCGAAATCACCCAAATGCTCATCGCCCTTGGATTTCAGCTCAGCTAAGACAGCTAGATGAGTTGGGCAATGAACACAGGGTGTGACGACAGTGGCTTGAGCATCTTTCAGCTCCAGCTGAGCGCTTTCAAGCTCAGTGGCCAAAGCGTCCCTCTCATCAACCCTTTCTGTGTACCTAGACTTCAGAGTCGACAGGTCACACAAAGCACCTCACACTTCGAACACTCACTGCTATCACCCAAGCAAGGAGAAGAAGATAGACTCTCGATTCTGCCATTGGCCACGGCAAGCTCACTCTCTAACTCATCTATCCTCTTCTTAGCCCCCCTAAGTAGTTTTTCCCGATATCTCAACTCCTGACGATTGCTCTCAAGTAAATCAACTATTTCACGCTCGTAGGATGATACCTTGTTGTCGTCGTCGTCGGAGTCGTCAGAGGAGCTCTTTTCTTCCTTATCCCCAAGAGCCATTGAGCAGAAGCTCTTGCGGGATCTTCGGCGCTGGTGTGAGCGGCTCTTCGGCTTGTCTCCGAAGGCCATGAAGCAGAGGCCCGCCGGATCGTCCTTGTCCTTCCCCTTCCTGATCGCGATCTCCTCATCGCTTGAGCTCGATGAAGAGGAAGAAGACGTGGACCGCTTGGAGTAGCTCTTCTCCATCTCGGCGAAGAAGGCCTTGTCACGCTTCTTATTCTCTCGCCGGTAGTCCTTCAGGGTCTTCTTGAAGAAACGAGTCTTCGGCTTGCCCTTGTTGAAGGATGAGCTCTTGTGCTTGCCGGAGTCATGGAAGCTGCCACCGGTGCCCTTCTTGTGTCCATTGCGCTTGGGGCAGTCGGCGATGAAGTGTCCTGGATCACCACACTCAAAGCATCCGGATTTTGTGCCGTGTCTTTTGAACATTCTCTTATCATAGACACGACGCACCCGGTTGTTAAAAAGACACAAATCATCATCTCCCAACAACTCAAGCTGGTCCTCAGTGATAGACATCAAGGAGAACCCAGCACATCTCACAGCAGAGGGATCAACAGAAGGTGTAGCAAGGGCCAGGGATTTTGATCCAGAACCAGTGAGATTTGATCTCAGCTGGATATCTACCTCAGTGGCCTTCAGCTTGCTAAATAACTCAAAAATGGTCAAGGTATCGTAAGAAGTGCTCTCAACGATAGAGGATACCTTGATCTCCCAGATCTTTGGGTCCAAGGTATGGAGAACCTTGAGCGCCTGCTCGTGATCTGAGACTAACTGAGCACCCTCAGCCTTGTTGTCCCGAAGCTTGTTAATGATCGATTGAAAATGACCAAACAAGGCTTCAACAGATTCACCCGGCTTCTGTGTGAAGTTCTCGTACTCACGCCGGTAGGTCTGATAGAGCCGAGCCTTGACCTGGGCTGTTCCCTCATGGTGTGCCTTGAGGGTTGCCTAGATCTCTCTCGCAGTGGAGAGATGACTCACACGCTCAAACTCAGTGGGACCTAAACCAGAAAACAGAATGTTCACAGCCTTACTATTGCTCAGATGCTGAGCAATGATACCAGCAGTACCCTGCTCAGTGACTAGCAATATGACAAACGTGGTGTGAACGCAAATGTCCCAAATGTCCGAACCCTGGCTCATGAGATAGGCTCGCATGCGAGTCTTCCAATAGTTATAGCCATAGGCTTCCAAAGACGGGACCTTGCCAGGAGAAGTCATGGTCACTACTGGGGTTTAGAACCGGTTAATGTATGGAAAAACCCTAACCTGGCTCTGATACCACTTGTAGGACCTAAAGTAGCGACCAGAGGGGGGGTGAATGGGCGCCTTAAAAATTCTTTCGAATCAATGGCCTGTTCCCAATACCCAACGCACCTCAAAAGACTAAGCAGCAGAAAATAGACAGATAGCCTAAGTCTAAAGGTATCTAGCCTAGAAGCAACTGAGGTTAAACAGGGAAATACTAAAACAGTGCAACTAGGCAGATGGACAAAGCATGCTAGACATGTCAGGCTAGACTTCTCAATGAAATGATCTAAGTATATGTCCAGTGAGATGAGAAGTTACTGTTCAGATTTGTCTCCTGATCAAAGCTTGTCGAAGCCTGCTTCGCTGGTCGATGCCTGCTTCGGAGGTTGGTGACGAAGCCTGCTTCGGAGGTCAGTTGCGAAGCTTGTCGAAGATGCCGAAGGTGTTTTAGTCTAGCCTAGTTCGAAGGGACAAGAACCGAAGTATGCTTCGAAGCGAAGTATGACAAAGTCGGAGCCTGCTTCGAAGTATGTACTTCGAAGCCAAGGCTTCGAACACAGCTTCGAACGCAGCTCCGAACCGAGTGCTTCGAAGTTAGACCTTCGAACAGAAAACTTCGAACGCAACACAAACGAACAACCTTCGAACAAAGAAGCGAAGCCTGTCACACGACAGAGACCAAACCGAAGGCTATACTCTACCTTCGAAAAGAGCAAGCTTCGAAAAGAGAAGCGAAGGCTGACACGCACCAAAGAAACCAAAGCGAAGCCTAGAAAACTGAGAAGCTACGAAGACAACTTTGAAACCTATCGAAGTGTGGACTTCGAACAGCTAGAGCCGGAGTACCTTCGCACTGTCGTTCGAAGTATGCGATGCTGTCCGTTCCAAAAGTACTTCGAAGCTAACAATACAGGACACAGAATGAAGTTCGAAGTTCGAACGAAGCCTTCAAGTATGTCAGATCGAAGCCTACCTCACGGAGCTGAGGGGCTTCGAACAGAGAGGATGGCTTCGCCAGAAAACAGCCAGAAAAGTTGCTAGAGCCTGTCAACTTCGATCAAAAAACTGCGCAGTAGAAGGTAAAAAGCTGGCAGCGAGTACTGTTGCTACAGAGTAGTAGTACTACTTGCAACAGCAAGAACTAGTACTACTTCTTATGAAGAACACACGCAACAGAGAAGCTTCTCAGGAATAAAATCAACACAGCACAACAAACCGAAGCTTCTTGAATCAGAGGAATCAATGCACACGCCTCAACAAAGAACAAAGGATTCAATCTCACAGGAGCAAAGTAAATGCAAGGCAAAAAGGAATGAACCAGTGCCTGGCGGCGTACACAGGAGAGAGAACGTGAGAGGCAAAATGACCCAATAGATTAAAAAGTGAATTCTGGAAGGGGTAGTCCAAACCCTAGGGATTGGGGTCCTATTTATAGGCTGCCCAACACTAGGAATATTCTACCAGCCCCTTAGGGTTTTTACAGACTCAAGAATAAAGGAAAAGACTCTACTACCCTTAGGTATTTTTACAGACACGACTGACTGACTGTGGGCCTAGAGTTACAGATGACTTATCCGGAAGCTAAGTTTTCGTAGCGACTACGGCTTCTCTTCAGGACAGTCGGATACAAGATCAACGGTTGTCAGTTTTGCGCCGAAACTGACAAAGCCTCCACCGACTTTGCACCAGGTACCCGGATTGGGCCGGCCCGACTCCGCAGCTCTCTCAGCCCGGCAATCGCTCACCGCCCGTGTACTTGAGTCAACCCTGGTCAACAGCCCAGTGGGTCTTCTACTGCTTCTGGCCCATGCACCCGGATTGGGCCAGCCCGACTTCGCAGCCTCCTCTGCCCGACAGTCGCTTGCTGCCCGTGTACCTGAGTCACACGCGGCCCATGAAACAGCAGATCTCTTCTTCTGTCCTCTTTGACTATCGTTGACAATGACTCATCACTTCTGGAGCCATGAGGCCCATGCTATTCAGCATGGCTCCTCAACGGTGAGGAATTTATTAACTTTATACCATAAGATTCGGCAAAATCACGTACTTCTTTAGAAGCCAACGAAGCAGCCTGATCTGTAGTAAGAGTTTGGAGAATGCCAAATATATGTATGATATGTCTCAAGATGAAATCAATTACCTTGTTGTGAGTCATATTGTTGAGAGGTAAACCTCAGTCCACATGGTGAAATAATCTGTAGCCATCAACACGAACCGATGCCCTTTCAAATAAAGAAGGAGGATGTATCTGGCCAATGAAATCCAAGCCCCAACCCCAGAATGTCCTTGATTTGATAATAGGATTAAGCAATTATGCAGGAGCAAGTTGAATATTCCCAAACCGCTGACATGCTTCACATCCTATATAGTAATTAAAACAATCCTCTATCGTCGCTGGCCAATAAAAACCAGCTCTCTTAAGCATCCAATTCATCTCCTAAGCTGACTGGTGAGTTCCATCGATCCCTTCGTAAACTTCTCCCGTGGTAACTTTAGATTGATTGACGTCTAGACTCTTTAAGAGCAACCCATCGATTGTTTCAACGATATAATACATCATCAAGCAAAACAAATTTGAATGCTTGCTACTGAACCTTCTCATCAACCCTTTGACTAGGATCCCTCAAATATCGGATAATTGGAGTTCTCCAATTGCCAATAGTATCTCCAAAAGTCTCTGCCATATTCTCGATTGAATGGGCATTTACAACTAAAATCTCACCCTATCCCTTGGCTCCTAACTGAGCCTGGCACAGGGCGGTCAAACTAGCCTAGCATGGCCAGTCAAACTGACTATGTCCATGCGGTCAGATTGACCGACCAAGGCCAGTCAGACCGATGGCAAGAGGGTTGCCAGAGCACCCTATATCTACGGTTTGGCCATTCCAAACATCACATATACCACACTGTATGGTTTCTTCAAGCATCGAACTTTCTTTTACAAAAAATCTACCTCTTTTGTCTTGATAACTAGATGCTTGCTGAGCCAATCCATTTGTTAGTGAATTGGCTTCCCTAGACTCATAAGAAATCTCAAAATCATCAAGAGTACCGATTATGTCTAGGCATTTATCCATGTAGCTATTTAATAAAACATTGAAACATTGATCATCCTTAGCCACCTGGTGTACAACTAATAGCGAATCACCATATGCATGAACATACTTGAAACCCATGGAATCTAGAAGTTCAAACATTAGCAACAAAGCTTTATATTCTGCTTGATTGTTAGTGTAAGGAAATTCTAAATGGGTCGATGTCTCGAAACTCATACCACTAGGTGATATGAGCACCACTCCAACACCTTGGCCATTCTTGCAAGCCAAACCATCAAAGTAGAGTTTAATGGCACTACCTCAACTAGAGCAACGTCATAGCTCCAATTGGGATCTATATGTTGATCAACTATAAAATTCGTAATGATTTGACCTTTCATAGACTTCAAGTGTTCATAAGCCAAATCGTACTCTATTAAAGCGTAAACCCATTTTCTGACTCTCCTACTCAAAATGGCTTCTGCAACATGTATTTTATAACATCGGTTTGACAAGTAACGATACACGTGCTAGATAGAAAGATAGTGCCCGAGCTTGGTACACGCATAATAAAAGTGACAAACATAAACGCTCTATAAACACGTACCTTGTCTTAGCATCCAATAGGCGACGACTTAAGAATGTGATAATGTACTCCTTTCCCTCCACCTCTTGAGCCAAAATAGCTCCTATCATGCTATCTTATGTGGCAACATACAACTGAAATGAAATTCCAGCTTTTGGCGCTCTCTCCACTGGTGATGATAGGTACTTCTTGATTTGATCAAAAGCATGTTGCTAACTTGCCCCCAAGTGAATTCAGCTTCATTTTTCAGCCGAAGTATAGGGACAAAAGCATCAATCTTGCCAAACAAGTTAGATATGAAACGACGCAAATAATTTATGTTGCCTAGCAACTTTTACAAATCTTTCTTACATGACGGCGCTTTAAATTCTTTGATCTTCTCAAGTATGTTAGGATCAATCTCAATACCCCTTTCATGAATCATGAAACCTGAGAACTTACTCGCTGACATGCTAAAAGCACACTTCAATGGGTTTATCTTTATACCATACCGGTGCATTCTCTCAAGAGAAACTTACAAATCGGCCAAATGGTTACCCATAGCATCCGATTTGACCACAATAACATCTATATATTATTCTAGCATAATGTTGGGGGAAAGTATTTCATCCTCAACATCATTTTAAAACCTCTACATCAACGATATCAGAAGACAAAAGGAAGCTAGAAGTCGTGATGTCCAAAGGTCCTAAAAGCATCAAGGCTTCGCTACATTCGGAGCATTCCACGACGGAGGTCTTTTTTAAGGCTTCGGCAAGATAAAGAACCCTGGAGCCTCTTTACCCAAAGGGGTACTTCCAACAAGGATGGAAGAGTTACTTTATCACTATTGACTTAGTATTTTACCCTTTTAACCCTATGAAGAATATTAAACATTATCTTCTAAGTCGGTTATAATTAGAGGGTAAAAAAGTATTTTCCTAATATATCTTGTAAATAAATACCCCTCTTCGTTTTGTAAGGGGTATCAAATTTTTAGGTATTCAATATACACTTCGAACTATCTTAAGCTATTATCCAATTCGGAGGCTTGGAATAGTCCACATAAATAGACACTTCGTTTGTCAATCTTTCATGTTTACTAAAACCTATTAGCATAATCTTTTACGCCAACAGTTGGCGCCGTCCGTGGTGAATCTAGTACAAAAACTTCGTTCTCTACCAATCCTTTCTTGAAGCCATGCCTCCTAAATGGAGCCTAGGCACTAGTCCCCTCTGAAGGTCTTATCGGACCTCCGGATTAGGATCTTTGAACACCCCCGAGGTTGTAGGACCCTCCGTGGTCCCCCCGCCTCAAACTTCCAAAGTGATCACTAACCGTTGAGCATACGGAGCCTCTCCTGTAGCTCTTTCTGTACTCCAGATTGATTTCATCAGTTCTCGAGACCCGGAAGGCCCCTCCGAAGGAAATGAAAGCCATCTAGATGACATGGCAGCCTAGATGGCTCGGCTTCAGGCCGAGGTAGAAAGGTGGAGGCAAGAAGCTGCTGATAGGCTTCGCCCTCAAGCTAGCCCCGTCATCCCGGAGATGCCTCAAGACGATGACCCTGTCTACTATCCCGAAGCTTCTAAAGTCTAGAGAGGCGCCGAAAATGCCTCCTTCAACGACGAATCTCCGCTGTACCCAGACCTGCAAAAGGTGCTATTTGAACCCAAGTTTCGGGCCTCGAAGATTTGCAAGTACTCCGGAGAGGCAGACCCCAGAGAATTCTCCTGCTCCTATGCTCTTGCAATTGAAGATAGAGGAGGGGTTCGAGACACGATGGCTAAGTGTTTCCCCCTTGCGCTCGAGGAGGTGGCTCACCGTTGGTTCTGTTCCCTAAAACCAGGATCGATTAAGTCTTGGGAGCAGCTGAAGAGAAGGTTCGTGAGCAATGTTCAAGGGACCTTTGTTGCCCCAATGTCTACAGGAAGTCTTTTTCAAGTGAAACAGCAGCCCAAAGAAACTTTGTGACAATTCTTCAAGCGCTTCGCTCATATGAAGTCTCAAATAAAGGGATTGTCTACATCATCTATCGTCGACGCAACGCGTGAAGGTGTTACAAACTCGGGCCTCCTCGACAAGCTTCACCAAAAACATATTTACTCGGTGGCACAATTAATGGCCTACTTCGAGCAATATGCTAAGTCAGAAGAAGGATGACTTCGGAGGACTGCTTCGTCTTCATCGATCTTCCTCCAAGAAGTCAAAGTTGAACCAAAGGCCTCAAGTCCACCACAAGTGTCTCTCTTCAAAAATCATTAGCACGACAGACGAAGAGGACGAAAACATCCCCGCACCGAGGTTCTAAATATTGCACCTTCTACTTTGAAATTGCCTACTAAATATCAATAGGCTCAGGGCAACAAGGCTAGTGGCTTAAGGCCACTAGAGAAGCCGGCTGGTCAAGGCCAGGCCTTATTCTGCTGCGTGCATGGAAAAAATCGAAGCCACACTACTGACGCCTGCAAATCCATATTACCTTTGCAGAGTGAATATCTCGAGAGGAGTTCTAGTCGAGGCACTATTGATCGAGCCCCTCCCGTGGCACGTCTGAAGCCGATGCAGGCTGTTGGGCGTGCAGACAGTTTTGAAGCTCCAAGACAAGCTCCGGTGGCCAATGTTATGCCACCACCGAAGCAAGAAGACATACAAGACCGCGGAAAAAGGGTAGTCCTACCTATCTCCGAAGGGGGCCCTTAGCGGCATGTCGAAGCGTCAACGGAGGGAATATGTACGCAAAGTGGGGCACATTGGGACCTCGTCATCAGCGGAAGAAATGCCAGAGTGGTCTCATACACCCATATCTTTCTCCGTAGTTGATGCGGCTAGAATTAAGTCCCCCCATGCAGACCCTCTTGTTATTATAGCTGACATTGCAGGAACCGAGGTCCGGTGAGTGTTGGTTGATGGTGGAAGCTCCACGGACATCATCTTCGTCCAAGCATTCGATCAATTGTGCATATCGTGGAAGCATCTAGTCCTAGTGGCCCATCCGCTACAAGGCTTCATAGGCCCTCCTCTCGATGCCCTCGGCCAGATAGGCCTCGAGGTTGCTTTTGGAGAGGGGCACCTGGCCAGATCGGAGGAAGTTATCTTCGATGTTGTCGACACCCCTTATGCTTATAATGTTATCTTCAGAAGGGGAATGTTGAACCAGTTCGGGGCTGTAGCACATCATAATTATCTATGCCTAAAAATGCCCACACAAGGAGGAGTACTTGCGGTCCTCGGTGATCAAGCTGCAACGCAGAGGGCAGATTATGGCCATGGCCCACCCCTTGATTCAAAGTAGGTAAATAATGTGCAGGAGCATTCAGAGGATGCTTCAGTGTCAAGGGACCCTTCGAAGATCCCCTTCCTTAAGCTAAGCCAAGAAGGCGAATTGGTAACGAAGATCATCGTCAAGGAGGGCAAGGAATATACATTCCAATTTGACAAGGAGTTGTCCTCGGAAATTGCCACTTCGTTGGAACAAGTGGTTCGAGATAATCTAGATGTCTTTGCCTAGTCAAACGAAGACATCCCCGGAGTCGACCGGAACATCATCGATCATAGACTGCTCGTTAACCCTAAGGTTCGACCTATTCGCCAGGGGCTCCATAAGTTGTCAACAAAAAGAGCAGATCTCGCCAAGGCAGAGGTGGAAAAACTACTAAGAGTCGGGATCATCAGGGATGTGCCACACACGGGATGATTAGCTAGCCTCATCTTCATCAAGAAAAGGCCTCCGACAAGTGGCGCATGCACATTGATTTCACATCTCTAAATAAAGCATGCCCACGTGACCCCTACCCCATGCTCTGCATTGATCAGCTCGTCGATTCTACAGCTGGCTCTGAACTCTTGAGTTTCCTCGACGCGTACTCCGGATATCATCAAATATGGTGAAAATGCAAAGACGAAGCCAAGACAATCTTCATAACTCCTTCGGGAGTCTTTTGTTACGTCAGAATTCCCTTCGGCTTAAGGAATGCCGGGACAACTTTTTCAAGATTAATTGCTAAGGCTCTAGGTCACAAGATAGGCCACAATGTCGAGGCCTATATGGATGACATTGTAATAAAGAGTGCTTTGAAGCACCAGCATAGTCTAGACTTAGTAGAGACTTTTGAGAGCCTCCAAGCATGTGGAGTTCGCCTCAACCCCGAGAAATGTATCTTCGGGGCTCAAGAAGGAAAATTGTTAGGGTATTTAGTTTCGAGTAGAGGAATCGAAGATATCCCAACATAGATAAGTGCACTGCAAAGGATGGCTCAACCAGAAAATTTGAAGCAAGTCCAAAAGCTCGTCGAATGCCTCGCAGCCCTTAGCCGGTTTTTGGTAAGGTCCGCAGAGCAGAGCCTCCCAATATTCAAAGCTTTGAAGGGGTCCGAAAGCTTTACCTGGACACCGGAGTGCCATAAGAGCTTTGATGAAATTAAGGACTACCTCGGCAATCATGCAACACTTACTGTGCCCCTTGCAGATGAAACTCTCCTTCTTTATCTTGTAGCAACAAGATCCACTGTCAGTGCAATACTTGTTTGAGAAGTGGACTTCAACGAAAAGCTGGTGCAAAATCCGATATAGTTCGTATCGGAAGCTTTGTCCAGAGCCAAAACATGGTACTCTAAGCTCGAGAAATTCACTTACGCCTTAGTAATGGCTTCGCGGAATTTACGACATTACTTTTTGGCGCACAATGTAATAGTCCCAACTTCGTAGCCCCTCGGAGATATGCTCTGAAGCAAAGATTCCACGGGGAGAATTGGGAAATGGGTTGTCGAGTTAGCCCCTTTTGGCATTTCTTTCATAGCAAGAACAACCATTAAATCACAGGTGGTGGCTAACTTCGTAGCAGAGTAGACCTCGTCCGTAGTATGGGCTCTGGAGGAATAAAATGAAGGTGTGTGGACCGTATACTCTAACGGGGCTTTCCAGCCATCCAGAGCAGGCGCCGAAACAGACATACTCTTGCCTTCATGGAAAAAAGCAATGTACTCTGCAAGGCTCAACTTTAAGTCAACCAATAATATTGAGGAGTACTAAAGCATCCTGCTTGGCCTTCGCAAAACGCGCGCACTTGGCGCCATAAGAGTTGTCATAAAACAGACTCTCAGGTTGTTGCAGGGCACGCTGATAAAAGTTTTCAATCTCAGCATCCACATCTTGCCAAATATCTGGAAGAAATTCACAAGACCGAAGTAGCATTTAAAGGAATTTCTATCCGAAGCATCCCATGAGCCAACAACCAACAAGCAGACGTCTTGGCCAAAGCTACAGCCAGAACTCTAGATATCCTGGAAGGGGCTTTTTATGAAGAACATGTCTCCCTTTCGATGCCACAACTCCCTCCTACTGAGGTACTTTGCATATCGAACAGTGATTGGCGGAGCCCAATAATGAATTTGTTGCAAGACGAAGCTAATTTGTGCGAAGGCCCGCAATTTTTAAGGTTAAAGTCCAAGGTACGAAATTATCATATTATCAATGGTATATTATACAAGACCAGAGTTTGCTCTCCCCTACTTCGATGTATCTTCCAATCTGAAGGACAAGATATACTTCATGAAATTCACGAAGGCTTATGTGGTAGTCATCTAGCCTCTCGAGCTCTAGCAGGCAAAACACTTCGCCAGGGGATTTATTGGCCTACTATAGTAGCTGATGCGGAGTCATTAGTCTGCACCTGTCAGGGATGTCAATGGATGGGAAGACGGAGCCATCGTCCCCCGACACCTCTTCAGGTTATCACTCTGGTATGGTCAATGGCTCGATGGGTAATGGATCTCATTGGCCCCTTCTAATAGCGAAGGGCAGTTTGAAATTTGCAGTGGTTGCAATTGAATATTTCTCAAAATGGGTCGAAGCCGAACCCCCTCACAGCTATCACTTCTAAAAATGTACAAAAATATTTCTGGCAAAATATTATTTGTAGATTCGGAGTACCTAGATAACTTACAATTGACAATGTCACCTAGTTCAATACTGAGCCTTTCAGAGAATTCTGTGAAGGCCTTGGTATCCAAATGTACTTCGCAGTTGTCCGTCATCCCCAATCCAATGGAGCCGTAGAATGAGCCAATGGTAATATTTTGGCAAGCGTAAATCGGAGGATATTAGGATTGACTAAGGGGTTGTGGACCGAATAACTCACGAAGATTTTGTGGTTCATCCGGACCACTCAAGCTAGGTCTACAGGTTTCACTCCTTTCTAGTTATTGTTCGGAGATGAAGCCATGACACCAACGGAGCTAAAAGGAGGCTCTCTCTGAACCACAGAACCAGAAGTTGATAATGAAAGGCAGACTTCGCTTGATTTAACTGAAGAAACAAGGCTTCGAGCTGTTGCCAATCTGACAAAGTACCAACACTAGACAAAGGCATGGTACGACCCAAAGGTAAAGCTTAATGAACTTAAGCCAGGTCATTTGGTACTACGAAGCATAATTGCTCTGGGAAAATTGGGAAACAAATGGGAAGGACCATACAACATCTTGTGTTCAGGACGCCCCTGATCTTTTAAATTAGCCAATTTGGAAGGGGAAGAATTAAAACATGCATGGCATGCGGAGCACCTTAAACGTTATTTCACTTAGAGGCTCCTTGTAATAGGTTGTAAACACATTTCTAAATAAATAAAGCTTATGGTTCGAATTATGCATACCTCTCATGAGATTCCTACCCCTAGTGGACCCACTAGGGGAATGGAGCTAATTGTGGAGGTAAGAATCATTCATACGAACCCAACCAATGGACTTCGAGCCACTAGCTCGAAGCATCTGTCGCAATGGGAAAGTACCATAAAAATGGATTCCAAGCCATTGGCTTGAAAGAATTCGGAAAATAGTCGAAGGTGACCAAATAAAAACGGATTCCAAGCCATTGGCTTGAAAGCATACGGAAAAGAGTCGAAGATGACCATATAAAAACGGATTCAGAGCCATTGGCTTGAAAGCATCCGGAGAAGAGTCGAAGGTGACCATGAAAAATGGATTCCGAGCCATTGGCTTGAAAGCATCCGTAAAAGAGTCGAAGGCGACCAAAACTACCGGATTCCAATATATCCAAAAAAAGAGTACTAAGTTACCATTTATGGATTTCGAGCCATTAGGTTCGAAGAGTCCTACGAGGTCCATAACAGCCATCTATTCGGATTTTGAACCACTGGTTCAATTTATCTGTTCAGTACAATAGGGGCTCCGATCGTGGAAGATCAAAAAACTCTTTCAAAATTGTGCATTAAGCATGCCAAGCGTTGTGCGCGACCGACCTTGTTTGATAATCGAAGGCACTCTCCCACAAAGAGGGGTAGGAGATAAGGCACAATTTCAACACATTTCAATTTATATTACTCAATTGATTATATTACATTATTAAAAAATAGTGTCTAAACCAAGAAGGAAGCAAAGTCCCCTTCGATCCCTAAGGCTAGCTTCGGGGTTCACCTAATCCTGAGGGCAACTCGTTCCTAAGCCTAGAGTCTTTAGAACATTCCTTTTAATTTGTTTTCTACTTTGCGAAGCCCTGAAGTCTTTCTGCTCTTGTTGAAGTTCGGCCCAGGTCCGAAGTCTTTCGGAGCTAGTCTCCGCCGGGTCTTCGTCAGACCACTCCTCTTTAGACCAATCAATGTCCTCCGAAGATGAAGACGTTACATTTACAACTTCCTCCATGTCTTCCTTAATGTAAGAAAGTAGTTCGTTGCAAATATCAGGTGCAACCTCTCCGTGACTTCCTCGAGGAACGGAAAATCGAGGACGCCTGCGAGGCCTTAAGGCTTCAAAGGTAGCCCACTACTGGCGAAGCCCTTCATTAACCTCTAGTACTTAAAGGTCATCATCCAAAAAGTACGAAAAATCCTAAAAGCATTCCAAATAATTATTTTTCATTCAAAAGAAGACATGAATATAAGTTTTTACATAATAGGGCCCTAAGGATAGCTAGACCTTCGGGTCCGGAGGAGGCATCTTTGCTAGAGGCAGCGTCTGCACCTACTTTTGACGATGGCCTTTGTCGATGCACGTCTTCACCGCTGTCCGACCTTCAACTTTCCAGGATGCTTGAAAAGCTTCCCAAGATGCGGCGACATCAGGCGAGGGAGAGAAGAGCCGATCACCCGCAAAGCTGTCGTGTGCCACGCCCACGTCCGGCACAACAGAAATTCCGATGTCCTCGAAGTGGCTAAGTACTCTGAGTGTGGCTACTTGTCTGGAGATTTCTTCGTGCCGAGTCCCAGAAGTCTTCATGGTCTTCGTCGCTGCTTGGATCATCTTTAGTTTCCGAGCCAAAGATTCGTTCACCGACAAAGAAGAGGCACAAGAGGTCTCGAAGTGTTCCAAGATGCCCCGAAGGACGTCCATTGTCTCATAGGTCGTACTGCTGCACTTAACCCGTCCAGCGGCCAGGGCCTCTAACAAAGCTCACAAGTCATGGACCGGAGTGTTGAGCTCGGCTGCCTTCGTCATGAGGATAGTCTTCTACGCAAGCAGTTGGCGTACTTCATCGGCCAAACGTTGATGCTCTTCCCAAAGTCATACGGTTTCAGCTCCGGAGATGACTTGCACCTCTTGAAGCCTTTCAACTTTGGCCCGGAGTACCACCCGTTCAGCCAAAAGCTCTTCTTTCGCAACCTCTAGATCTGCTTTCGCGCTCCGCTCCACGCGAACTATCTCTTCCAAATCCGAAGTCCTTCTCTAGGAATCGACAAGGCTCTCCTAGAGGGTCGTTACCTTCTCTTTGAGCCAGTTACATTCACGCTCATTAGAAGTAGCAGCCGCGTGGGCAAGAACAACATGCTGCCAAAAAATCAAGGTGAGTATGGTATGTATTTCGAATAAACCTAACATGTGCAGGTCTACCGTACCTGATAGCCAGCCCATTCAAATATGGTGCCCAGCTCTGACCCTTCAGCCTCACTTATTTCGGAGACTAGCTCGGTCTCGCCCACCTCTCGACTAGCCCGAGATAGAGGCTCCAGTAGAGGCCGAAGTCCTGTCCTCCGTTCGAGGAAAAGGGCCAAGAGGGGGAGCCTAGCCAAGGCGCTCCAGTCGTCATCGGTGGGAGAAGGCCCCGAGCGAAGAGAAGCATCCTCCAAAGCCTCTGTAGGCTGCCCTCTGTCAGTCGACTTAGATGGAGTCAACCACACCGCGGGAACAGGCATCGGCTAGGATTTACCTTTTCCTTTTCCAGGAGTTGTCACCCGCACCGGAGCCGTCACCTGCACCAGAGCCGTCTCGTGCGCTGGAGCCGTCAGCTGCACCGGAGCTGTCTCTATCTCTAGGACCACCTCCTTGACTGAAGCCACCTCCACTGAAACTGGTTCTACAAACACAAAGGTATACACCATTATTTAAATGTTGTAGGTAAAAGAAAGTGATGAGGACATCCTCCACTAATACCCGCTAGCAAAGACGCAACGACACAATTGGCTAAGTTGTAGTCGAGCGGTGACCGTGTGAGCCTCAGAATAGTCCCACCTTGCCTAATTTGCGAGGAGGAAGTCACCTTAAAAGAGAGCCACCCTTCCCCTATCGGACTAGTCTTTTGGGGCGATTGGGCTTCTTTCCAAGTGGGTGTGCTGATGAACTGTTGGAGTCCGGGCAAGCTTAATTTGTTGGGCCTTAGCTAACCCCACCTGTGCTAGATCTATTATTTGGTATCAGAGTTGGGCCCACATTAAGAGGGTGGGAATGATGAGGACATCCTCCACTAATACCCGCTGGCAAAGACGCAACAGCCCAGTTGTAGTTGGGCGGCAACCGTGTGAGCCCCAGAATAGTCCCACCTTGCTTAATTTGAGAGGAGGAAGTCACCTTAAAAGAGAGAGCCACCCTTCCCCTATCAGACTAGTCTTTTGGGGCGATTGGGCCTCTTTCCAAGTGGGTGTTCTGATGTACTATTGGAGTTTAGGAAAACATAATTTGTTGGGCCTCGGCCAACCCCACCTGAGCCAGATCTATCAAATGTACCTCCACCACCCTATTGCCTAACGAGCACAGGACTACTAGGATGTTCAAACATACGAGTGAAGTCTTCGTCGAACTCGGGAGATTGGACCAAAGCAGTAGTTGCAGGAGTCTCCTCAACTACGTCAACTACCACTTCGTCCCGAGCAGGGCCCTCTGCTTCCAGGGTATGAACCTTTTCGGCCTCGACTCTGCCTTGGTCCTCAACTAGGACCTCCGTTTGGCTCGGTGGAGCGACTTCGACATTCACCTGCCCAAGATCGCCCCTCTTCATTCAACGCCACCTCTGCGCCATCTTGGACGAGAGTCGCGGTTTCCATCTGAGAACCCCTTCATCGTCCCCCGCAAGCAGATCTTTGAACTCCACCATCTATGTGTCCACATCCTCTTCCTATTTGGACTGCTCCGGCGACAAAATGGGAGATTTTGAAGGAGTACGAACCTTCGGCTTGTGGGCCACCTTTTTCATCGGTGTCTTCACCAGGCTGAAGGCCCCGGCCTCGGCCTTCCTCTTTCTCGGTGCCGGTTCTGTCGCGGAACAATTTGGAAGTGCTGGGGCTCGACTCCTAGTACACTCCATACTCAGTTGAATCGCTCCCAGTTCCTGACCAACTATACCCTTTGCTCCTTCTCCATGAGCGAAGGAGCTTTGAGAACCTTCTCCGCTGCTCAGACTATTTGCTTCGGAGTTAGCGTCATCCGCAAAGCTAAAAAGATAAGGTATCATCTGTTAGTTCAATAAAATTTAATCAATATATGTATGAAACAATTTGATGCAGGATATGTGGGAAGTTTACCCACGGAATTTGAAGAGATTTCCCAAAGTCCCCCCTCCGGATTCTCTTCGAAGTTGATAGGCTAGTTGGCCATCAGAGGAGGAATTCGGAGGGCTATGAATTCCTCCACCAAGTTGTGCATACTCATACGTCGAATTATGGTGTACAGCAGCCCGAGGCGTACCTGAAGTTGGCTCGGCTCCAGGCTAATGTCCGCTTCCCTCCAGTACATGATCTCTTCCAAGGCCCCCGCCAAGACGGAGGTCATGCCCACCTCCACATAGAACAAACAGAGGATCCAATCTAAGTACCATAGATCGTTGATGGCCTTCGCTGGGAACCTGTCGTGAAACTCATCATGAAACTGGAAGTTTATGATCCCGAAGTCCACCACCATCTTCTCTCCGCCAGGTCTGATGTATGTCTTCGGCTGGTAGGAATCATTATGCGGAGCCGCAGAGATCTCTGCTCTCCCCGCACACCCTTCGGCTCGATAGGCCCATTCGAATATGGCCAAGCGAGTGATGGCATTCGGAGAAAGTTGAGTAAGCTTTACATGGAACATATCTAGTACCTCCGCTAAGAAGTCCATAGCAGGGATCCCAAGTCTGGCTTGAAAGAAAGCTTCATCAGAATCACTTCTTCCCCAGGAGCTCGCACTTTTACTCCGGGCCCCATCCTTCCAGCAAATGCTTTGGCTATCGTCTTCTTCGAGCAAGTCAACGCCCCAAGACAATACGATTGGTCCGTATACTTGGTGAAAGCCGGTCAAAGATCCCGAGGGCCAGCGGGCCGAGGGTTCTCCGAAGATCTTACCACCGCCGGCGGCGCTGCCATGGCCTAATGCCGAGCCAATGTTGAGGCCAACGCAGGCACCTTGGAGCTAGTTCTCGCCATTAAAGAAAGCTAGAAAGGTTGGGAGTGGAAACTCGAGAAGGGGAAAAGCAAGCCTTAAGAGTAGTTGGTAACGTGCCTCAAAATCAATATTCTCCTCCTTTTATGGCCCCTGAAGTCCCTTGTGTTGTACGTTACGAAGCAACATTTGGGTTGCTTTGTTTCGCTTTCGACGCCATTATGACATGCAAGACCACTATAGTGAAGACTTAAAACCGCTATGAGATCATGTGACCCTTAGCCTCCTTGGAGAGTAACGACTCTAATTTGGGTCTAACGGCTCTAAGAACTAACGACTAGTTTGGCTTTGAAGAGTCCCCGATTCTGAAGCTGCTCTCTCGGACACCTCCGAGCACATTCTGGATCCGGAGAATTCTTATTCCCGGAGACATGTTTACAAATGGTTGTAAGGACTTTCAATTTTTTCTAAGTCTTGAGCATGAAAATACTTCTTGCGTATATTGGTCTCTTCATTGCACAGGTCATTCAGAGAGACGTATTCGAGGGGATACTATTGGGGGAAAGTATTTCATCCTTAGCATCATTTTAAAACCTCTACATCAACGATGTTAGAAGACAAAAGGAAGCTAAAAGTACTGATCTCCGAAGGTCCTAAAAGCATCAAGACTTCGCTACATTCGAAGCATTCCACGATGGAGGTATCCGTTAAGGCTTTGGCATTACAAAGAACCCTAGTGTCTCTTTACCCAAAGGGGTACCACCAGTAAGGATGGAAGAATTACTTTCTCACTATTGACTTAGTCTTTTACCCTTTTAACCCTACGAAGAATATTAAACAGTATCTTCTATGTCAGTTGTAATTAGAGGGTAAAGAAGTATTTTACTAATGTATCTTGTCTATAAATATCGCTCTTCGTTCTGTAAGGGGTATCAAATATTCAGGTATTCAATATACACTTCGAATTATCTCAAGCTATTATCCAATTCGGAGGCTTGGAATAGTCCACATAAACTGACACGTCGTTTGTCAATTTTTTGAGTTTTCTAAAACCTGTTAGTGTAATCTTTTATGCCAACACATAACTCCTAGCAAGTCATGAAAGATCAAGTTCATATCATGTTGATGCCAAGATTTGGTAAAGGCCTAGGCCCATCTAGAGTCCTGCATGGTCAATAGAAGTCAAAGGAGTCTGGTCAAATGGTGGTTAATGAAGTTTGTCCAAGTGGTTATATGCGGCAGGATACGAAGTAGCTAATAAGGATGAAGATAGATAGAGACAAATCTAGAATCGGTTATGGTTACCATAACAGACATCAAGTCTCCGGACTATAAATATGTAACTATAGGCTAGGTGAGGACACAAAAAAGCACAACCACAAACTACTCTCGGTGCAACGCCACCGTTGGTTTCCAAGGTTAATCCCGGTGGGACTTAGCACTCGGAGCTGGGCTACATCATTTTGATCTCTAGTGAAGAGGTGAGTCTCGCCACCCTGACGGTCGTATTGGCTAGATCAGCGTTCTTTAAGGCTACATCATATCGATCTCTTGAGGCATCAATTCAGTCAGTACAGTCGCCAGTTTATCTTGGTGTAATTGCTAGGTCTAAGGCTGCATTGTCATGATCTCTTAGATTGATGTGAGTTAGGTGTAGTGGCTCAAGGCTTCATCAGTTAAGTTCGACATCTTGAACTATTGTAGCTGACCACGTTACCCGAAGGCATCCCCTAGGGTTACCATAAGACCATGCACTATGCGGTACCACCCAATTCCAATGAAGAACACAGATACAACATTGTTCGGTTAGATTAATACCAACATGCTTTAATGACTGGCCGGTATCTCGTACCGAACAAGGAAGAGGATGATTGGGTGAATCGGGTCATTGAAGTTATTTGGGACCAATTTGCACTGAAGCATAATGTGGTGCCCCGATTTATCAAAATCGAGACATTATTGAATTTCATAAGAAAAACAATAATACAAGAGGTTCATCATGCGACAATCGTACATACGACAATATTCATGGTACGCAGACCATATTTATTACATCAGAGTTTTAATAAAAACAATAATAAAGATAATTAAAATGCATGACGAACGCCTTCTTCAGGATCTTTGCTTGACTGGGTCACTACTCCAGACCATCTTCATAGTAGGCATCCTCTGTAGCGTCCAACGGGTATGAGTACAAAAAAGTACTCAACAAGCCACCGCAAATGCAATAGTAATGCAAGATAATAACAACGGAAGGATAATGGCTAAAAGTGCGGAAAAGTACATTTTCAGTTGTTGCATTTAGTGTAGTCAAATTTTATCATGCGGAAATATAAACATGAACATCAATAACACCATCTAACTCGAGGAGTACGTTTTACCTCCTCGCACAACAGTCCTTACATGTCAAACCATCATGCACATACATATCAAAAGCAATCTAACTGTGGGATGTCACACAACCCGCCCTTGACCTTGGGCTCGACTTTTTGAAAAGATTTAAGACTCTGATCAGAGATGTACTACTGTACCCACAAGGCACGTACTCATCCCAAACGAGATGACCCATACCATGGGAACTCGTGCCAAAACCTCGACATGAAATGCTCCAAGCGATAACCACCCGCTCTAGGTTTCGCCGGCGCGCCGGGCCGCATCCCGGCTAACGTCGCACCCCTTTTGCGCCACGTCGGTACAAGCCACCCGCAGGTGCTGCTTGACCCATCTCCAAATGGTGGCCTCAGTTTGGAACACTCCATACCTTAGTTAGGACTTACCCACTAGACTTGTGGTTAGTACGGAAGTGTATTGCAATGGATCCCGCAGACCGGTCCTTATAGTGCCCCAGGTGCTACCGACCAATGCCCTAGCTTGCACCCGGAACCCACCATGCCTCCACTCACAACCATAACTCATCACCGACAGAATTCCAAGGATAAGAAACAATGGGGATCATATAGTAGAACCATGTTGCTACAACTCATTTTTATCCTATAGCGATCGTGTCAATACATTGGACACTAGCTAATAACACTAATCATACGGTGACAAGGAGGTTAGGCGAGATAGCATGGCTTGGGTTGCACATCAAAGTCGAGGGATCCTAAATAAATATATTATAAGGGTTTTCATTTGACTAATGCATGTATAACCTATGTGTTTTAGCGATAGTTTAATAAAACATGGGTTCAATATGCTCAAAAGATTGGTTTGGTGACTTGTCTTGTTCAGCGAATGGGGAGGGAGGAACTTCTGGGTAATATTCCGGCTCCTCGGCGGCGTCGTAGTCTTTCCAATATAAATAAAGTAAAATAAAATAAATACAACATTCAATTTAAACAATATAAAATCACACAGCAAGCACATAGGTTTAAACTGGTTTAATTTAAAGGAAATTAAGTTGTTAAGTTTCTGAAATTTATTTCATAAATAATTTAAAAGGAATTATAGTGAAGTGTTGTCCTTTGTAAAAGGGTTTTAAATGTGGGTAACCTCATTTTAAGCTTTCTAATCAATTTAAGATGAAAGGTTCATGGGCAATTTAGTGGTTTTCAGTATATGAATAGAAAGAAAATAAATATAAACTTTACTAAAATTTAAATAATTGAATTTACATTTTTACCCTAAGGGCATTTGAATACCTATTTAAATAATCATGAAAAATCCAAAGTAAACATACTGTTTTTATTGAACTAATGTGTAGAGAATAAAATTACAAAATTTTTGGAATTGAAATGACAATTTTTAGTGTTCAAATGCGCCGGATATGAATTTTACAAGTTTAAAACAGTTTCTGGAATTTATTTTCAAATTTAAAACGCCATGGGTCCACGGTGAACCCGCGCACTGTGCGCGTGGACCGGTTGATCCAGAGCAATTGGATCTGGATCCGGTGACCAGGCGCAAGGCGGGAGGGTTAAGTGATAATGGACGACCACGATTAAAATGCGCGAAAGGGTACAACGTGGACGCACGAGATTGAGTCACATTTTTAAAAAGCAATCAACGGCTCAGATGGCCTGGTACCCCTTTGACCGGATCAAGGGCATAGATTAAATCCCGTAGGGCTTTAATCAGGGCCCTCCGATCGCGATCGTGCGGCCAGGATTAAATCCGGCATGACACACGCTAAGGGGGCCTGTACCCCCTTCATCTCCGGTGACGGTGGGGTTCTGGTGTGGTGGCGACAGTGCCGACGAGGGGGCTAGGCCCTAGTTTTATGCGAAAATGGAAAGAGGAGGCTACGGCGATCACGATGGTACCTTCGATGGCGATGAAGGACGGCGGACGACGATCGGCGGTGAGGGTAGACGCGGAGGGCTCCTCGGGTGCTCGACGGCGATGTCGATCCTACGGTCTCCTTGGCCAACGGAGGCGTGGCCGAGGTCGGGTGGTCGGTGACGGTCACGATGGTGGCGACGGCGTGGATGGAGGTGGTCCTTGGCGACGGCGAGCGGTGGCCGAAGGTGAAGCAGGAGGGGAGCGCTAAAATGTGAATAACGGACGTTTTGTTCGGTCCTAGACTGCGAGAGCGTGGGGGTCGATCGCAGTGGAGGCCAGGGGTATAAATAGTGGCGTCGGTGAGGGTCAGAGGGGTCGCTTGCAAGGAAAGCCGAGGGGTGTATTTACTCGGCGGCGAGGTTTCGCCATGCCGGTAAACGTGATCCGGGGGCTTAAATGTGTGCCTTAATGCGTTTAAATGGCCGGCGGGCCTCGGGGAATTAAATGCCGGCGTCGGTTTAATGGGAGGGTGAGCCGGCGAGCGGATCCGAAGCGAGGTCATCGGCCGGTGGAGTTAGGGGGGTTGGCGCGAGGTGGACAACGGTCCTAACAGGTGGGGTCCACCGGGCAGCGGGCGCGGGTGCGTCTGAGGGTGAGGTTGACGGGTGGCGTCGGGCTCGCGCGCGAGAGGGGGCGGTTGGCGCCGACAGGTGGGACCGCGGTGTCGGGCGTGCGTGCGAGAGGAGAGGGGGTCACTGACGGGTGGGGTCAGGCTGTCAGTCCGAGGCGGGCGAGAGTGACGGGCTGGGCCGGCCGGGAGAGACAGAAAGGGAGGAGGGAGCCCGTTACTGTTTAAATAAATTTCTGATTAAAAATAATCATAGAAAATGGATTAAAATATTAAGGCTACTTCCAAAGTTGATAAAAAATTGTAAAAATTCTCAAAAATATATCTTGGCCTTGGGATCTCATATAAAAATTTTCAGCTCCTGGTTTGGCCATTTCACCTAGGTTGTAGTTCAAAAGGGTAAAGGAGGGCATTAAAGGTATTTCCAAAATAATAAATTTCAAGAAATTGGATTAAATAATATTTTTTTTTCCTTTAAAAATTTGGGGTGTTACAAACCTATCCCCCTTACAAAGAATCTCGTCCTCGAGATTGGAACGCTACTCGAATAGCTCAGGGTATTGGGCTTTCAACTCGTCTTCCTTTTCCCATGTAGCTTCTTTGGCGGGGTGGTTGTTCCACTGAACCTTGCAGAAGCGAACTACACGGCTCCTGGTTACCCTTTCCTTGGTTTCCAACATCTTGACGGGTTTCTCGATGTAGGTCAAGTCTCCTTGGACGTTGAGCTGTTGAAGATCGGCTTGCTCGGTGGGCACGCGAAGACACTTCTTCAACTGATAGACATGGAACACATCGTGAAATCCTGCCAAAGATGGAGGCAGTTCAATATGATATGCCACTTCTCCTTGCCATCGGAGGATCTGAAAAGGTCCGACGTAGCGGGGTGCTAGCTTGCCCTTCATGTTAAATCTTTGAGTGGCACGGTGGGGAGTGACTCGGAGATAGACATATTCACCCTCCTCAAAGGTTAGGTCTCTTCGGCGGTTATCGACGTAGATCTTTTGTCGGGACAGGGCTATCTTTAATCGGTCCCTTATGATCTTGACCTTCTCTTCAGCTTCTCTCAATATGGCCGTCCCAAACAGTTGCGACTCTCCGGTCTGATCCCAGAGCAGCGGCGTTCTGCACTTACGCCCATAAAGTGCTTCGAACGGGGACATTTGTAGGCTAGCTTGATAGCTGTTGTTGTAGGAGAACTTCGCATAGGGCAAGTTCTTGTCCCACATTCCACCAAAGTCTAGAGCGCAAGCTCTAAGCATATCCTCCAGTATTTGGTTGACCCTTTCGGATTGACCGCCGGTCTGTGGATGATAGGCGGTGCTAAAGTTCAGCCGGGTGCCGAGTTCCTCTTGAAGGTTCTTCCAAAACTTGGAGGTAAACTGACTCCCACGGTCAGATACAACCATCTTAGGAACTCCGTGAAGGCACACGATCCGGGTCATATACAACTCGGCCAACTTGGCGACGGTGTAAGTTGTCTTGACGGGAATGAAGTGAGCCACCTTGGTGCGTCGGTCGACGATCACCCAGATAGAATCATGACCAGCTTGGGTCCTGGGCAGTCCCGTGATGAAGACCATTCCTATTTCTTCTCACTTCCATTCGGGGACCTTGAGAGGTTGTAGTAGTCCGGCAGGTCTTTGATGCTCTGCCTTGACTTGCCGGCATGTGTCGCACTTGGCCACATACTCAGCTATTTCTCTCTTCATGATGACCCACCAATATTTTTCTTTCAGGTCTTGATACATCTTTGTACTCCCGGTATGAATGGAGTATAGAGTATCGTGGGCTTCTTGAAGGATGAGAGTCTTCAACTCAGGCTTGTCGGGTACGCATATCCGGTTTCCGAACCAGATGGTACCATGCTCGTCCTCGGAAAATACGGGGGCTTTACCCTTTCGCATTTTCTGCTGGATCTCCAAGATGTCCGGGTCTTCCTTCTACTTTTCTCGGATCTGGTCTATTAAGACAGGCCTAGACTGCAAGGCAGCGAGGTACGCTCGGGTGGTGATCCCTAAGTTTAGCCTTTCCATCTCCTTGTATAGCAGAGGGGCTTGGTCCTGAATCATGATGGCATTACAGTACCCTTTTCGACTAAGGGCATCTGCCACCACATTTGCCTTGCCTGGATGATAATGGATGCCCAAGTCGTAATCCTTTATCAGTTCCAACCATCTCCTTTGTCTGAGGTTCAGGTCCGGTTGGGTGAATATGTACTTGAGGCTCTTGTGGTCGGTGAAGACCTCACACTGATTCCCCACAAGGTAATGTCTCCATATCTTCAAGGCATGAACCACGGCTGCTAACTCCAGGTCGTGGGTTGGGTAGTTCAGCTCATGCGGTCTCAGCTGTCGGGAGGCGTAGGATATCACCTTCCCAAACCTTGGCGAGAAGCATCGCAGTAGATGTGGAAGTCTTTCTGGATGTCTGGCAGGGTCAGGATTGGGGCTGACACGAGCTTATTCTTGAGGGTTTGGAAGCTCTCATCACAATCTGGGGTCCATTCAAACTTCACTTCTTTCTGTAGAAGTCTGGTCATAGGCTTGGCGATCTTCAAAAAATTCTCGATGAATCGGCGGTAGTATCCGGCCAATCCGAGAAAACTCCGGATCTCGGTCACGGTAGTGGGCTTTAGCTAGTTGGTCACTGCTTCCACGGTGGTTGGGTCCACTGCTATTCCTCCGGCAGATATGAAATGGCCGAGGAACTTTACCTCAGATGACCAAAATTCGCACTTGCTGTATTTGGCGTACAATTGCTTCTCCCTAAGCTTTCCGAGGGTCAGACGGAGGTGAGTTTCTTGCTCTTCCTTGGTCTTGGAGTAGACGAGGATATCGTCGATGAATACCACGATGAACTTATCCAAGAACTCCATGAAAACATTGTTCATCATGTTCATGAAAAAGGCCGGGGCATTCGTGAGTCCGAACGACATCACAGTATACTCGTAGAGTCCATAGCGAGAGGTGAAGGCAGTCTTGGTTATGTCCTCTTCTCTAATCCTCAATTGGTGATAACCTGACCTGAGGTCAATCTTGGAAAACACCGAGGATCCCTTCAGTTGATCGAACAAGTCGTCGATCCGAGGCAATGGGTACTTGTTCTTAATGGTTACGTCGTTCAAGGCTCTATAGTCCACGCACATCCTTTTGGTCTTGTCCTTCTTCATGGCAAAGATGACCGGTGCACCCCAGGGTGAGGTACTCGGTTGGATGTACCCTTTCTGCTCCAGGTCTTCTATGTTGCTCTTGACCTCGGCTAATTCATTGGCGGCCATCCGGTATGGGCGCTTGGAGATTGGAGTGGTCCCGGGGACAAGTTCGATTCTGAATTTGATGTCCCACTTGGGAGGCATTCCTGGTAGGTCCTTTGGGAAGACGTCCATGAACTCCTTGACTATGGGCACTTCTTCAAGGGCTAGCGAATGAAGGGACGCTCTGAGTGGTTTACGGCTGGTCATCTGAAAGGTGACGGCTTCGCCTTCAGGGTTGGTCACTGAGACGGACTTGTTGGCACAGTCGATCACTCCCTTGTGCTTCATCAACCAATCCATCCCTAGGATGAGGTCGAGTCCGGTGCATTCTATGAGAACTGGCTCGGCCCGGAATAATACTCCTTGGATCTCTATCTTAACCTTAGGACTGTATAAGTGGGCTAAGGTTTTATTGCCTAGAGTGGCAATCATCATGGGGATAGATAGAGGGAGCACGTCCAAGTTGTGGGTTTTCACAAAGTCTTCCGAGACGAAAGAATGTGTCGCTCCAGAGTCAAATAAAATCATAGCTGGTACGGAATTTGCGGTAAACGTACCAAGCATGACTTCGGGAGCCTCCTGAGCTTCCTCCGTGCTGATGTGGTTGACGCGGGCACGAACCGCCTGGTTGGGTTCCGCGCCTTGGGGCTACTTGGGGTGGGGACACTGGTGCAAATAGTGCCCTTCCTTCCGGCAGTTGAAGCAGACGACCGGCCTCCCTTGGAGATCCTTCAAGATCGGGGCCTTGGCGGCTGGCGTCGGCTGAGCGGCCGGAGCTGGTGGAGCGGGGCGGGGATGCCCAACGTTGGATCCACCGGCGGCGTGAGGTGGCCTGTAGGCGGCCGAGGATGGTAGGCGGGCGCTGGTGGTGGAGGAACAAAGCGGGGCCTCTGGGAGTTCGCTTGTTGATCCTTGAAGGCGATCATCTTCCTCTTCTTGAGGTCCAGCTTGTTTTGCTCAGTCTCTTGGATGAGCGCTTTATTTACTAGCCATTGGAAGTCGGCGTAGTCGGTGGCGACGAGCTGGATGGACAGCTCATCCTTAAGTTCCCGGAGGAACTTAGCCTGGCAGAGGGCGTCGGTCCGCACTTCTTCCGGTGCGTAGCGAGCCAGACGGTTGAACTCATGGAGGTACTCCATGACAGTCCGACTGCCCTGTTGCAGGTCGTGGAACTCCTGCTGCTTGACCGCGATAACTCTGGCAGGGACGTGGGCGGCGCGAAAGGCGATGGTGAATTCCGCCCAAGTCACCACGTGGTCCTCTGGCTAGGACTCACGGTAGTTGTCCCACCACTTGGCGGCGGGACCCTGGAGCTGGTGAGTGACGAAGGCCACTCGCTCCCGGTCGGTGCAGGGAAGGAGATCCAGCTTCTTCCCTATGGTGCGGAGCCAATCTCCGGCCTCCATGGGGTTGGTGGTGCTCGAGAAGATTGGGGGACGCACACGCAGGAACTCTGAGAGTTGGGGAGCGGGTGCGGGTGCTGGTGCGCGAGGGGCAGGTTCCCCATTTTGCAGACGATCCAACTGAGCTTTTTGGTGCTGCATTTGGGTAAGGAGGGCGGTGATTAATTGGTTCTGATTCGCCATCATCTCCGCCAAAGTAGGATGGTTGGCGGATGGCGACCCAGACTGACGTGGGCCCGTTGCACCCCAGTTGGGTACAACACCCTCGGGCGCGTCACAGCTTCCTCCTTCTCCGTTGTTGCAGCCGATGTTCTGGTGGTCGGCCATCTTCTGAATATACGATGTTATAAGGTAAAAAGATGATGACAATACCATTAAAGAAAATAGCTCATAAGGCTTATGCATATAAATCAAGTGGTAAAAAGTGTTTATTACAATCAAGCTCTTATTCTACCTACAACACAAGTTGTTGTAGATAGCACCACATACAAAAATTATTTTATTAAAACAGTAGTAACTAGCGCCTACTCGCCACCGAAGGCGGTCTCCGTGCTCTCGGAACCACGAGTACGCGGCTCCCGAGGGATGGTGGGCTCGAGAAAGTTCTCGATAATCGAGTCAGAGACGAGGCCGGGGCGTGGTGCAGGGGCGCTGGCGGTGGATGGTCCGGCGGTGGAGGGGTGTGGCGAGATCCGCTTGGGGCGAGGGGCGGGCTCACAGATGGGCTTCCTCTTCCTCGGGAGGAGGGGAACCATCTCCGTGATGTCCTTCTGCAGCTGCATGATCTTGCGCTGCAGCTCGCCGTTCTGCTCGATCAAGTTCTTTGTCTCCTCACGAAGAAACTCAACCGCCTTGTGGTGCTCATCGGCGTCGAGCACCGCCTCAGTATGGAGGTCATCCATGGCCTGAAGAAGACACAACTGCCGGGCCATGACCGGATCACGCATGGAGTGAACTCCGAGGTAGATGCTACGGTAGGCGCCGGGAGTGCGCTTCGGCACAAGCCGGAAGGACGAGTTCTGAAGACGATCATCATAGATCATCCTTAGCTCCATAAGAGCTTTGAGAGCGACGCGTTGGCACGCGACGTCGAAGGTGGGGCCCCCAAGTGCAGTGGTGTAGGGCGGCAGGTGCTCCCCGGAGCCGTGGACGATGAGGGAGACGTCGCAAGGCCCGGCAGACTCCTCCAGGTACACCCCCTGGAATTTGGGCTCGAAGAGGAACCCGAGGAAGGTGAGCATCATATGGAGCTCCCGGACGAAGCCCTCATAGTGGTGGTAGTAGCTGTGGACTTGGTAGACAGGCATCTACAAAACAGCAAGTTGAAGAAAAGTGAGGGGAGGAAGAAAGTTTATAAAGTAGGTTTTCGAGAAATAATTTGCTGCAGCTATTGGCTAGGCGGGTCTCTTTGGCTTCCTACAGTCAAGTCGGCTCTGCTACCATCTTGTGGCGCCCCGATTTATCGAAATCGAGACATTATTGAATTTCATAAGAAAAACAATAATACAAGAGGTTCATCATGCGACAATCGTACATACGACAATATTCATGGTACGCAGACCATATTTATTACATCAGAGTTTTAATAAAAACAATAATAAAGATAATTAAAAGGCATGACGAACACCTTCTTCAGGATCTTTGCTTGACTGGGTCGCTACTCCAGACCATCTTCATAGTAGGCATCCTCTGTAGTGTCCAACGGGTATGAGTACAAAAAAGTACTCAACAAGCCACCACAAATGCAATAGTAATGCAAGATAATAACAACGGAAGGATAATGGCTAAAAGTGCGGAAAAGTACATTTTCAGTTATTGCATTTAATGTAGTCAAATTTTATCATGCGGAAATATAAACATGAACATCAATAACACCATCTAACTCGAGGAGTACATTTTACCTCCTTGCAAAACAGTCCTTACATGTCAAACCATCATGCACATACATATCAAAAGCAATCTAACTGTGGGATGTCATGCAACCCACCCTTGACTGTGGGCTTGGCTTTTCGAAAAGATTTAAGACTCTGATCAGAGATGTACTACTGTACCCACAAGGCACGCACTCATCCCAAACGAGATGACCCATACCACGGGAACTCGTGCGAAAACCTCGGCATGAAATGCTCCAAGCGATAACCACCCGCTCTATGTTTCGTCGGCGCGCCGGGCCGCATCCCGGCTAACGTCGCACCCCTTTTGCGCCACGTCGGTACAAGCCACCCGCATTCCGTGTAATATTTCGGCTCCTCAGTGGCGTCGTAGTCTTTCCAATATAAATAAAGTAAAATAAAATAAATACAACATTCAATTTAAACAATATAAAATCACACAAGCACATAGGTTTAAACTGGTTTAATTTAAAGGAAATTAAGTTGTTAAGTTTCTGAAATTTATTTCATAAATAATTTAAAAGGAATTATAGTGAAGTGTTGTCCTTTGTAAAAGGGTTTTAAATGTGGGTAACCTCATTTTAAGCTTTCTAATCAATTTAAGATGAAAGGTTCATGGGCAATTTAGTGGTTTTCAGTATATGAACAGAAAGAAAATAAATATAAACTTTACTAAAATTTAAATAATTGAATTTACATTTTTACCCTAAGGGCATTTGAATACCTATTTAAATAATCATGAAAAATCCAAAGTAAACATATTGTTTTTATTGAACTAATGTGTAGAGAATAAAATTACAAAATTTCTGGAATTGAAATGACAATTTTTAGAGTTCAAATGCGCCAGATATGAATTTTACAAGTTTAAAACAGTTTCTGGAATTTATTTTCAAATTTAAAATGCTTCGGGTCCACGGTGAGCCAGGCCCACGGTGAACCCGCGCACTGTGCGCGTGGACCGGTTGATCTAGAGCCGTTGGATCTGGATCCGGTGGCCAGGCGCGAGGCGGGAGGGTTAAGTGATAATGGACGGCCACGATTAAAACGCGCGAAAGGGTACAACGTGGACACACGAGATTGAGTCACAGTTTTAAAAAGCGATCAACGGCTCAGATGTCTGGTACCCCTTTGACCGGATCAAGGGCGTAGATTAAATCCCGTAGGGCTTTAATCAGGCTGATTTGATCGCGATCGTGTGGCCAGGATTAAATCCGGCACGACACGCGCTAAGGGGGCCTGTACCCGCTTCGTCTCCGGCGACGCCGGGGTTGGGGTGCGGTGGCGACGGTGCCGATGAGGCGGCTAGGCCCTAGTTTTATGCGAAAATGGAAAGAGGAGGCTACGGCGGTCACGATGGTACCTTCGACGGCGATGAAGGACGGCAGACGACGATCGGCGGTGAGGGTAGACGCGGAGGGCTCCTCGGGTGCTCGATGGCGACGTCGATCATGCGGTCTCCTTGGCCAATGGAGGCGTGGCCTAGGTCGGGTGGTCGGCGACGGTCACGATGGTGGCGACGGCGTGGACGGAGGTGAAGCAGGAGGGGAGCGCTAAAATGTGAATAACGGGCGTTATGTTCGATCCTGGACTATGAGAGCATGAGGGGTCGATCGCGGTGGAGGCCAGGGGTATAAATAGTGGCGCCGGCGAGGGTCGGAGGGGGTCGCATGCAAGGAAAGCCGAGGGGGGGTATTTACTCGCCGACGAGGTTTCGCCATGCCGGTAAACGTGATCTGGGGGCTTAAACGCGTGCCTTAACGCGTTTAAATGGCCGGCGGGCCTCGGGGAATTAAATGCAGGCGTCGGTTTAACGGGAGGGGGAGCCGGCGAGCGGATCCGAGGTGAGGTCATCGGCCGGTGGAGTTAGGGGGGGTTGGCGCGAGGTGGACGACGGTCCTGATAGGCGGGGTCCACCGGGCAGCGGGCGCGGGCGCGTCTGAGGGCGAGGCTGATGGGTGGTGTTGGACCGGAAATGGCGACCAGAGGGGGGGTGAATGGGAGCTTTTAAAAACTTGGGCTAAAAACAGCCTTCGGTTTTAACTCTGTCTACTGCAGAACAGGCTTTGAACACCAACCTTCGAAGGTCTGGTTCGGAGGTATTTGACAGCTCCGAACACAGGCTTCGGAAGGAGTAAAAGTCCGAAGCCAAGCAGACTTCGCTCCACCCACAACCCCGAAAACAACTCTGCTAAGTCAGTGCAGGCTCCGCACACAGGGTGCTTCGAGCAGGCTTCACACTTCACCCTTCGCAAGAGTATACTGCCCTCTGAGGACTTCGACCAAGTACTTAGCAACAGCAACTGGTGCTGGGCTTTGTACACCGAAGGTCTAAACACACACTAACAGACTTCGCTAGGGGCTTCGACACAAGAAGCAAAACGGGCTACGATCAGGGCTTCGCTAGTAAGCAGCGAGGTCTAGCCTCCTGTTACACAGAGCGAATGCACACTGAAAAACACACTTCGCACAAAACACCCTTCGCCTAGACAGGCTTCGGTGCACTAAAACTAGCGAGGTATGTAAACAAGCTCAAGCAGAAAGACAACACAGAAGCAGGGCTTCGCCGCTTGAACAAGGAACACAAAAATTGAACTTACTGGATGAATACAATGTATGAGGAGGCTAGTACAGGAGCTCAAGAGTAAATGCTCAAAGTGTTAAATGTTACCTACCCAGCCCCCATATTTATAGCCCAAAGTTCACCCAAGTGAATTGACTACTTTACCCCTAGGGTTTACACCAGTTTTGTCTCTACATAACAGAGGGGTACAAAAGGTAGTCAACTTTATTCTGGAGGCTTCTCTGTCAGCTTTGCAGAGGGGACAGCGTCAGCTTTTTGCAGAGCAGACAGTGTCAGCCTTTGCAGTCTTTGACCTTCCTGAAGCCCCCCTTCGCACGCGAGGGGTGCGGTAGCTTCGGTGAGAAGCCTTGAGCCTGATGGCCTTCACTTCACCGAAGATAGCCTCCGATACAGTGACGGTTTTGAGCCGAAGCCGTCAAAGCCCTTGGGCCTTCGCACCACCACCTCCGGAGTAGACCACCACGGCTTCGCAGCTACTCCCAGCTCGAACTCCGTCAGTCCGTGTACTTAGGCCATGCATGGCCGAAGCACCACAAGTCAACCTCGCTCCGAAGCCAGCCTTGCTCCGAAGCCTTCCTCACTCCGAAGTCCCACCTTCGGAGTACCACCCTTCGAAGTCCCTCCTTCGTCCAAGGCCTCCGCACGAAGCATTCCATGAGCACTCCGTCACAGTGTCTCTCCCCGAGCACACTTCTCGACGAGCCTCACCCGGACCATGCCTTCGATGCGCCTCGACTTCTGAGTCCTTCGTCGGGTATCTTCGAATGTCTCCCTCCGGAGCACACTTCGAACGCCTTGCCTCCGCAGAGGACTTGATCCACCATACTCCGAAGTCACTCCATCCAGAGTACCTTCGAAGTGCCTCACCTCCGAGGACTTTGTCTCGGAGTACCTTCACCCGGAACCACGCTCCGCACTTACTGCCTTCTCCTGGTGCACCTCAACCCGAGGACCGACCTAGACCCCTTCGCAGCCACCGTGACGGAGCTCCGTCGCCTCCGAAGTCCCCTGCGCACCACAGACAAACAGACAAGTGTATCCAGTACTCCGGAGACCTCTCCGGGTTAGCAACCTTCGGTAGACACTCCGGTGTACCGCCGAAAGTACCGAGACCTTCGGTATGAACCCAATCATCGTGTACTGTCGGACCCCTCCGACAAGCACACTCCGCTGCAACAGCTGCAGCAACCTCCGAACACCTTCGGAGTTCCAACCTCCGAACCCCCTTCGGAGGTACCCCTTCGAACCAGAGGGTAAAAGCCTGTCAATCACTCATCACAAACACCGAAACCACCCCTTGGTTTCTCAATCTCCCCTTGATGAGTGCATTGACAACCAAATTCAAGTTCAAGAAAATTTAAAGAATTTTAGCACACAAGTGACCATTAAAACTCAGAAAATAGCCAAATCATGTCACTTGACAAAAGAATTTTCCTCCCCCTTTTCAAAAGAGTAAAAGCCCCTTCGGCAAAACTCCCCTTTTTCAAGATAAAACTCCCCCTGTGAAAATTATACCCCCTTGCAACAGAGAACTCAACACTTTCTCCCCCTTTACGGCAGAGAACGTAGTAATTTCTCCCCCTTTGGCAATGAAAGCATCAAGGAGCATTTAAAAGATGCATATCTTGGAAATGAGCAGAATTGCAAAGACATATAAAGCAAAAATATGCCAAGAGTAATACCAATGATCATGGGCTCAGCTCAAATTAACATTCTCTAAAAACATGATGACAACATGTGATTTTAGCATTTTTGAAAGACAAGCATCACCACTCAATCAAGATAACTAGACAAGGAACAGCAAGGACGGCGCAAAGCTAGTCAATTTCTACTCTAGACAGACAAGTCCAGTTCAAATGGAGCATTAAAAGCGAACTTGATGATCAAAGAATTTTGGTGTTCTTTTTATAATGCCAGGGGTTATTTGTTTGTCCACCTTATACTTTCCAATCAGGCCAAGCCTAGGCATGAAAGCCATCAGAAGCTTAAGGCAATGATTTTGGCAGACACTACACTATTCCAGTTCAGACCGATGCGCAATGGTAAGCAGTCTAGAATAGGGTAGTGCGACAAACAAACCCACCTGGATCTTTTACTTTGAAGCATGCAAATCATGGATTTGGGATTAAGTAAACAAATTGTTTGGCACTTTATGAATATCCATGAAAATATAGAACAAGTTTTTCAAGTTGCAATTTTTAGCATCCAAAGAAAAGTGTCTTGCTATCAAGCAGATAAAAGATAGCTAAAGCAGTCCTGCCTATTCATGCTAGATTCAAGAGTGAGCGGTGAGCATAATTTGAGTTTGGAAAGAAAACATCATGCACATTAATGTTTCAGATAAATTAAAAAGAGCTGAGCTGTCATGATTTCATGAATTAAAATGAGGCATATAAGTGCAACAGATGTAAATGCAATTTCACACATGATGAGCATATGCAATACAATTAAAGACAGCTCCCCCTCACAAAATGCCGTAAGGGTGACAAATACCAAGTTCCACACGCAAGTAGGCAAATCGAGAAGCATCGAGGGGTTTCGTGAAAATATCGGCTAGCTTGTGTTGGGTATCAACATATTGAAGTTCAATATCACCCTTCTCATTGTGATCTCTGAGAAAATGATATCGCACATCAATGTGTTTGGTTCTGGAATGCTGAACCGGGTTATTTGCAATACAAATAGCACTAGTGTTATCACAGAAAAGTGGAACACTCTTATAATCTAACCCCAAATCCCGCAAAGTGGAAGCCATCCACAAAATCTGAGAGCAACAGCTAGCTGCAGCAACATATTCCGCCTCTGCCGTCGATTGTGCAACACTAGATTGTTTGCGGGAAGACCAGCAAACCAGTGATGTACCCGGAAAATGACAAGTACCAGAGGTACTCTTCCTATCAATTCTACACCCAGCAAAATCCGCATCAGAATAACCTCGAAGACATAAAGATGAAGATGCTGAATAGCATATGCCAAATTCGAGGGTATGTTTGAGATACCTGAGTATGCGTTTTACCGCTTGGCGGTGCGAAGCTCGTGGTGAAGCCTGAAAACGAGCGCACAGACACACCGCGAAATGTATGTCCGGCCTCATAGCAGTCAAGTAAAGGAGGGAGCCGATCATGCTTCGGAACTCCTTCTGATCTACGGCTTCTCCATCTTCATCAGGATCCAATGCTACAGATGTAGCCATTGGAGTGGCGAGGGGCTTCGCATCTGCCATGTCAAACTTCTTGAGCAGGTCCTTGGTGTACTTCGTCTGGTGGACGAAAGTACCTTGTTTGCTTTGCTTGATTTTCAAACCAAGGAAAAATGTAAGCTCGCCCATCATGGACATTTCAAACTCCCTGCTCATGGTATCTGCAAACTCGGCAACCAAAGCATGAGAAGAGCCACCAAAGATGATATCATCCACATAAATCTGAACCAGGAGGAAATCTTTGCCATGCTTGAGAGTAAACAGGGTTTTATCAACAGAGCCCATCAAATACCCTCGCTCAAGCAGAAAAGACTTAAGTCTATCATACCATGCCCGAGGGGTCTGCTTGAGTCCATAAAGAGCCTTATGAAGTTTAAGGACTTTATGTGGGTACTTGGGGTTTTCAAAACCAGGGGGTTGTTTTACATAAACATCTTCACCTATGAAGCCATTGAGAAACACACTTTTGACATCCATTTGATAGAGTTTGAATCCCCGGGATGTCGCAAAGGCAAGCAAAATCCTAATGGCCTCAAGGCGAGCAACAGGTGCAAAAGTTTCAGTAAAATCAATTCCTTCTAGTTGAGAATAACCCTGAGCTACAAGTCTAGCCTTGTTTCTAGCTATAGTCCCATCCTCCCCTTGTTTGTTTTTGAAAATCCATTTTGTTCCAATGAAATGAACATTTGGTGAAGGATCAACTAATGACCAGACTTGGTTTCTCTCAAAATTTTCAAGTTCCTCATGCATGGCATTGATCCAACTAGAATCAGAAAGTGCATGACTAACATCTAAGGACTCGAAAGAGGCAACAAAAGTGGAATCAATGAAATGAGCATGAGAACGTGTTACCCTTTGATCAAGCTCACCAATGATCTGCTCGGGAGGGTGCATCCTTTGAACATGATGTGGAGCCTCGCGGTGGGATGCAGACTCCCCCTCAACTTGTGCGTTGGAGTGGTCCAAGATGACCGATGTCGAGGTAGTTGCTTCGGGACCTCGTGTCGAAGTAGTTGAAGCGGGGTCAGCTTCGGGGGTTGATGTCGAGGGTAGTAGGGGATCATCCTCGAATTCTCCGGGATCTTCTTCTTCGAAGATGGTCTGTTCCATGTCGTGTTCATTTGCCTGTTCAAATGCAGAACTAACAGAGTGGGTTGATTCATCAAAAGTCACATCACATGACTCGATGACAGTGTTAGTTTCCAAATTATAAACACGATAAGAATGACCATGTGTAGTATAACCCAAAAAGATCCCGTCAGAAGAACGCGACTCAAATTTATCCAAGTTACCACGTTTTAGGATGAAACAACGACAGCCAAAAACTCGAAGATGAGTAACCTTGGGCTGTCTCCCAAAACGTAGCTCATAAGATGTCAAATTCAAAATTGAGCGCAAGAAGATTCGGTTTGAGATGTAACAAGCAGTGTTCATGGCCTCAGCCCAGAATTTTCTAGGAGTTCTGTGCTCATCAAGCATCGTCCTATCCATCTCAACCAAAGTGCGGTTTTTCCTCTCAACGACACCGTTCTGTTGAGGAACCCGCGGAGCAGAGAATTGATGTTCTATGCCATGCTCCATGCAAAAGTCAACAAAGAGACTGTTCTTGAACTCAGTGCCATTATCACTTCGAATGAATTTTAATGCACCAGGGAGTTCAGTGAAAAGTCTCAAAGCCAAGCTCTGAAAGTGTGAAAACACTTCATCCTTGCTGGCAAGAAAGAAGACCCAAGAGTAGCGAGAGAAATTGTCGACAATAACTAATACATACCACTTGCCGCCTAAAGAACTAACCCGAGAAGGACCTACAGTGTCCATGTGGAGAAGTTCTCCGGGTTGTTCTGTCATCACTGTGGTGACTGGCGAATGCGAAGCGGCAATCATTTTTCCATGTCGACACGGAGCACAAACTAAATTCTTCTCAAACTTGAGCTTGGGCAATCCTCGGATTAGACCTAGGGCACTCAGACGAGCGAGCAACTCAAAGCTCATATGCCCTAGTCTCCTATGCCACTTCCAAAGCTCAGAAGTCGAATAAGCAACAAGACAATGAGAAGAACCAGATGACTCTGAAAAATCAGCTCCAAAAACTCTCCCAACTCTAAAGATCTTACACACCACAACACCATCAGAATTGAGCACTTGCGAAGTATCGCGATGGAATCGCACTTCGAAGCCCTCATCAAGCAACTGATATATAGACAGCAAATTGTATCCCAGGTTTTCAACCAAAGCAACATCTTTGAGAGTGAAATTCGAATTAATTCTTACCACACCTTTACCTTTCACTCTACTCCTTTGATTATTTCCGAAGGTGATATGTTCCCTTTGCTTGGTTGTGGTGAGGCTGGAGAACCATGCTGCATCTCCGATCATGTGGCGCGAACAACCGGAGTCCATGATACATGTGCCCTCCAAGCCTCGATCTATCGCCTACACATGATAAGAATATCTCGATCGCTCAGTGCTGGGGTGAGTGAAAAAATGACGAGGCATCCAGCACTGAGTGACACGAGTAGTAGGCACAGTAAAAGTAGATGGTCTACGCACATGATAATCCGAATAATGCAAAGTGCGAGGTCTACCTACATGCTGTGATCGAACAACATGTCGAGGTCTCCTACTCTGACGAGGTACAAAGCTACTCGCCCGGGGTCTACCACCATATGGAACATGGTGAACACCTCGAGGAGCAAAACCTCTCCGAGAAGCACGAGGAGCCTCAAAAGCAGGACGATAGTAAAACTCAGACTCATGCATACCTAAAGATGGGTAATGCATGTCCTGGTAACTCATCGCCTGAGAGCGTCGCTCATCCTTGATGCGACGAAAACAGAACCCAACCAAATGACCCGCCCGCTGACAGTAGGAACAATGAAAGACTCTCCTGGGGGCACTCTCATGGGTCTTAGGAGCAACTCTCACAGGTTCCTTGGGCTTCTACTGAGTGGTTTTCTTGGGAGGATTTTTCTTGGCAGGAGGAGTGGTTTTCTTTGGTGGTCGGGTAGGCTTTTTGGCTAAAGGGGTGTCTAACAGAGCTCTCTCTTTCTCTAGGGTAGTGGGAGAGGTAAAAACAGTTTTGTTTCCATTCTCTGAAGGAATCCTCTCAAAACCCAAACCTAGAGCTAACCCTGCTCTGTCAGCACACATCTTGGTCTTGGCCAAGAGCAAATCCATCCTACCCTTTCCCTCAGTGCATTTATTAACCACGAAAAGAAGATATTCATTTTCTGACATGAGGTTCTCACCTCGCTCTCTAACAGTGCCTAGATGGTCCTTAAGGGTAATGCATGTGTCACAAACAGGCTGCACATCCTTAGAACTACCGGCCCTCTCCAATCTAGCCTCTAAATCATGAACATATTTATCACGTAAATTAATGTTTTCGCGCAATAAAGAACATTTCATGCATTCAACATTATCATGAGGTCTAGAATCCACCACCAAAAGCTGCTTCTGTGCAGTCTCAAGCTCAGAAAGAGTTTGAGCATGCACAGAATGCAACTAAGCAAGCTCACCCATGACAACAGAACAAGATTCACATTCAGCATCATTTACTTTAGACTTAAGCATGGCATACTCAGTAGAAACAGATTCTAGCCTAAGTCTAAGGTCTTTTCTTTCTCTAGCGGCCTGCACAAGTAATCTATCCTGACCGAGAACTACTTCATTCAGCTCATCTAATTTAATTAATAGCTGGTCAGATGATAGAGGTACCTCACATGAGTCAAGCTCATCGCCGCTGTGATCGCTGTCGGCCATGAAGCAAAGGCCGATGAAGTCTCATCCCTTCTTGTCCTTCTTGTCCTCCTTCCTTGGGGACTCCTCCTCCTCAGAGCTCGACTCCTCAGTTGAGGAAGTGTCGATGTCACTGAGAGCAGCAACAAATGCTCTGGAAGCGGCTTTGGCTACTCTCTTAGCCACCTTGCCGCGCTTGCCCTTCACAAAGGGTTTCCTCTCTTTCTTGTGGTATTTGGGGCGCTCACTCTCATCTCTCTTCTTGAGCTTAGGGCAATTGGCCTTAATATGAGAAGTGTCGCCACATTCAAAGCAACCACTGAAACCACTTCTCCTCTGATCCCGTCTTTCATGATGAAAACAGGTGAACCTTTTGGCAATGAGAGCAAGCTCATCATCATCCAGAGTGTCCACTTGCTCCTTTGTGACGGAGACCAGGGAGGACAAAGCAAAACCATCTGCAAGAACACAAGTACCAGATGTGCTTGGTTCTGCAGTGGTGCCACGGCTAGTGCTAGAAACCAATGCCAATGGCTATGGCAAAGAGCTTCTGTGCACTGCAAGAGATGCCTTGGCAATCTTTGTGGACTTCAGCTTGCTAAAGAGCTCATCACAGGTCAGTGTGTCATAACCTGCGGACTCCTCAATGCTGGATATCTTCACTTCCCATATGCTACGATCAAGAGCATAGAGAAGCTTGATAGCCCTGTCATGATCATTGTAAGCAAGCATCCCGTTGGACCGCAAGTTACTCACTATAACATCAAAGCGTGAAAACATGGCATCTATAGATTCACCAGGTGCCTGCACAAACAGCTGATACTATTGATTGTATGTGCTTTGGCGCCTGGCCTTGATCTGTGTAGAGCCTTCATGAAAAATAGTGAGAGTGGTCCAAATTTCCCTAGCAGTCCTAAGGTGCTGCACCCTATCAAACTCACTCCGGCTCAAACAAATGAACAATATATTTCTTGCCTTGGAGTTGGCATTATACTGATCCTTCTCTGTTTGAGAGGTGCGAGTCTCAGGGATGGAGTATTGTGAGTCCACAATCTCCCAAATTGCATTTCCTTGGCTTAGCAAGTAAGCCTCCATGCGCACCTTCTAGTATGCGAAATCAGTCCCATCGAACAGAGGAATTTTACTAGCTCTGTCCATGTCGCCAACAGATCACAAAACTGGTTAAGGTCAACGGGTGATCTTAACATGCTCTGATACCAATTGTTGGACCGGAAATGGCGACCAGAGGGGGGGTGAATGGGAGCTTTTAAAAACTTGGGCTAAAAACAACCTTCGGTTTTAACTCTATCTACTGCGGAACAGGCTTCGAACACCAACCTTCGAAGGTCTGGTTCGGAGGTATTTGACAGCTCCGAACACAGGCTTCAGAAGGAGTAAAAGTCTGAAGCCAAGCAGACTTCGCTCCACCCACAACCCCGAAAACAACTCTGCTGAGTCAGTGCAGGATCCGCACACAGGGTGCTTCGAGCAGGCTTCGCACTTCACCCTTCGCAAGAGTATACTACCCTCTGAGGACTTCGACCAAGTACTTAGCAATAGCAACTGGTGCTGGGCTTTGTACACCGAAGGTCTAAACACACACTAACAGACTTCGCTAGGGGCTTCGACACAAGAAGCAAAACGGGCTACGATCAGGGCTTCGCTAGTAAGCAGCGAGGTCTAGCCTCCTGTTACACAGAGCAAACGCACACTGAAAAACACACTTCGCACAAAACACCCTTCGCCTAGACAGGCTTCGGTGCACTAAAACTAGCGAGGTATGTAAACAAGCTCAAGCAGAAAGACAACACAGAAGCAGGGCTTCGCCGCTTGAACAAGGAACACAAAAATTGAACTTACTGGATGAATACAATGTATGAGGAGGCTAGTACAGGAGCTCAACAGTAAATGCTCAAAGTGTTAAATGTAACCTACCCAGCCCCCATATTTATAGCCCACAGTTCACCCAAGTGAATTGACTACTTTACCCCTAGGGTTTACACCAGTTTTGTCTCTACATAACAGAGGGGTACAAAAGGTAGTCAACTTTATTCTGGAGGCTTCTCTGTCAGCTTTGCAGAGGGGACAGCGTCAGCTTTTTGCAGAGCAGACAGTGTCAGCCTTTGCAGTCTTTGACCTTCCTGAAGCCCCCCTTCGCACGCGAGGGGTGCGGTAGCTTCGGTGAGAAGCCTTGAGCCTGATGGCCTTCACTTCACCGAAGATAGCCTCCGATACAGTGACGGTTTTGAGCCGAAGCCGTCAAAGCCCTTGGGCCTTCGCACCACCACCTCCGGAGTAGACCACCACGGCTTCGCAGCTACTCCCAGCTCGAACTCCGTCAGTCCGTGTACTGAGGCCATGCATGGCCGAAGCACCACAAGTCAACCTCGCACCGAAGCCAGCCTTGCTCCGAAGCCTTCCTCACTCCGATGTCCCACCTTCGGAGTACCACCCTTCGAAGTCCCTCCTTCGTCCAAGGCCTCCGCACGAAGCATTCCATGAGCACTCCGTCATAGTGTCTCTCCCCGAGCACACTTCTCGACGAGCCTCACCCGGACCATGCCTTCGATGCGCCTCGTCTTCTGAGTCCTTCGTCGGGTATCTTCGAATGTCTCCCTCCGGAGCACACTTCGAACGCCTTGCCTCCGCAGAGGACTTGATCCACCATACTCCGAAGTCACTCCATCCGGAGTACCTTCGAAGTGCCTCACCTCTGAGGACTTTGTCTCGGAGTATCTTCACCCGGAGCCACGCTCCGCACTTACTGTCTTCTCCTGGTGCACCTCGACCCGAGGACCAACCCAGACCCCTTCGCAGCCACTGTGACGGAGCTCCCCGCTTCCCTGGCATCAAGCCTCCCGCTTGACCCAGGTTCACCTGCTACGAACCGTCCGTCGCCTCCGAAGTCCCCTGCGCACCACAGACAAACAGACAACTTTATCCAGTACTCCGGAGACCTCTCCGGGTTAGCAACCTTCTGTACACACTCTGGTGTACCGCCCAAAGTACCGAGACCTTCGGTACGAACCCAGTCATCGTGTACTGTCGGACCCCTCCGACAAGCACACTCCGCTGCAACAACTGCAGCAACCTCCGAACACCTTCGGAGTTCCAACCTCCGAACCCCCTTCGGAGGTACCCCTTCGAACCAGAGGGTAAAAGCCTGTCAATCACTCATCACAAACACCGAAACCACCCCTTGGTTTCTCAGGTGGGGTCGGGATCGGGCGCGAGAGGGGGCGGTTGGCGCCGACAGGTGGGACCGGGGTGTCGGGCGTGCGTGCGAGAGGAGAGGGGGTCACTGACGGGTGGGGTCAGGCTGTCAGTCCGAGGCGGGCGAGAGTGACGGGCTGGGTTGGCCGGGAGAGAGAGAAAGGGAGGAGGGAGCCCGTTACTGTTTAAATAAATTTCTGATTAAAAATAATCACACAAAATGGATTAAAATATTAAGGCTACTTACAAAGTTGATAAAAATTTGTAAAAATTCTCAAAAATATATCTTGGCCTTGGGATCTCATACAAAAATTTTCAGCTCCTGGTTTGGCCATTTCATCTAGGTTGTAGTTCAAAAGGGTAAAGGAGGGCATTAAAGGTATTTCCAAAATAATAAATTTCAGGAAATTGGATTAAATAATATTTTTATTCCTTTAAAAATTTGGGGTGTTAGACATAAGGACCTAACGTATGTGTATCAGCGACCGTACCTAGACTGGTTCGATTGGGTACCACTACCAAGCTGATACAAATATCCTAACATCACCATGTTCTCGGGGAAAGACTCAGTCTCCACGATCAATCACATTAGTCATTTTCTCTCCTAGTGTGGGGAGGCATCGGCCAAGGAAGAGCTCAATGTGCAGTTCTTCCCGCTATCACTGTTGGGATCAGCCTTTGCCTGGTTTTCGTCATTACTGATGAACTCTGTCAACGGATGGGTGGATCTATAAAAGAAGTTTCGCAAGTATTTATTCGCCAGCATACACGAGATGAAACTCACCGACTTGATAGTAGTAAAGAAGAGGATGGATGAGTCAGTACAAGATTATGCACAGAGGTTTCATGATGTGTGAAGTAGATGCTTCAGCCTAAACCTTAGTGACAAGCAGTTAGTTGAGTTGGCGTTACAAGGACTCGTAAACCCAATAAAGGAGAGATTTTGATCACAGGAGTTGGAGAGCCTCTCACACCAGGTACAGAGGGTATCGACACATGAGAGCTGATTCCACGAAGCAAGGAGGGACAAATATCAAAATAAAGTTGCATATACCCAAGTATACCCATTGGACTCCGACGACGATGGCGAGTTCGATGCAGAAGTTGGGCTAGCCGAGTGGTATAGAAACAAGAAGAAGATCACATGTCCTTGGGTGAAAGCATTTGATAAGGAGGAAAAATATGATTTTGACATTAGTAAAGTCGATAGGATAATCGACTTACTGATCAAGGAGAAACAGATCCAGTTGCCACCCAATCATGTGATACCGCCCGTCGACAAGCTGAAGAAAAAGAATCCACCTTATCCAATATGTTCTTGGCTCAAACACCGAGGACCAGGGCATTCTTTAGAGCATGACGCGATTCAGCTGTGGGTGATTGAAGCCATTCGTCAAGCCCTCCTTTGACCTGATGTAAAATCAATGGTCTTTGTAATAAATCTGTTGCCCCTCCTATAATATATCATCATTGATCCCTTTGACTTGAACTGAACTTGTTTGTATTTTGTGTCTAAGGGCGATGCTTCTACATCGACCGTCTGAAGGCGATACCATCGGTATCAGTTGTTTCTTTGTGTAGATCTTTATGCTTCGTCTGAACAGTCACTCAATATCTCCTAAGTGCTTCTCGTTCGGCCTTTTCTGCACCCCCGATGAAGTTCCTTTAATCCATTTGTTTCATCGGGGATCTGGGTACTTGCAAAGGTTAGCCTCGGTCTGTCGCTAGTGTCCGATGTTTGTATTATGGTAGTTCATCGGTTGCGGCAAGGTTTAGACCGAGTCCACCACTCGGTCTTTGGTGTCATCTTCATAGTATGAGCTTGGGCAGCTCCTCACTGATTGGGTTAATACCATTATCTGATACATTATTCTCTTCATGATCGGCCTTATCTTTCGGTCACCATTCACTTTTGATTTTGTGTGGCCGATCAGCTTCCTCATCGCACCTCTCTATCTTCAATTCTTTTGCTGCATACATTGGACCCTTCTCTTCTAATTCCTCAGGAAAATACCACTAGAGCAACATTGCGGATTCTCTAGTGTGGTACTACCATCGGCCGGTTGGCCGATTTCCTCAGAGTTAATGGGGCTAAGTGTCATGCCCCGATTTAATAAAACCAGGAATTTATTGAAATTCCATAGAAAATCAATAAATACAAGACATTCATCACACAACTGCATACAATACGCCAATCAATCATGGTTCGTAGACCATATTATTACAAAAGAGTTAAATGAAAGAGAAAACTAATAAAATAAATCCTCTAGATGAACGTCTTCTTCCACTCTCGTGCCTTGACTGGGTCGCTACTCCAGACCTTCGCCCTCCTCGTAGTAGACTGCCTCTGGTGGTGTAAGTCAATGGGGGTGAGTACAATCGTACTCAGCAAGCCACCGAATGCAATTATAATGCAAGGTAATAACAAGGAAGGTAGTGGCTTACTTTTGCAGAAAAGCATAATTTGTAAAGCAAATAATGTAATCAAGTTATTAATGCAGAAAAGTAAACATGAGTTCATGTATCATCTTTCATCATCTTCTACCTCGAGGGGTACCGTCAGCCCACCCTCGCTTAACAGTCCTTACATGCAATGAATAACACATACATTCACATAATAGTAAACTAATTGCGAGAGGTCAACAAACCCGCCCTTGACCGCGGGCTCGGCTTTTCGAAAAGATTTATTACTCTGATCAGAGGTGTACTATTGTACCCACAAGGCACTCATTTCCCGCACACTGCAGTGTGTTAAATGACTCCTGTCACGAGAAGCTCATGCCAAAACCTTCAACATGGAACACACCAATTCGATAATACCCTCTTATAGGTTTCGTATGGTTTCCCAGTCACTTCGGGCCACGCCATACCCCCCCTTGAGCCACGTCGGTACAAGTCACCCGCAGGCTTGCCCCTTACCCCTCCACTATGGTGTTCCAAGTTGGTACGATCCATACCTCCAGTTAGGACTTACCCACTAGACTTGTGGTAAGTACGGAAGTGCTTTGCAACGGATCCCGCAGACCGGTCCTTATAGTGCCCCGGGTGCGACCAACCAATGCCCTAGTGTTGGGGGAAAATATTCCATCCTCAGGGTTATTGCAGTAACAGCACAAAGGCAAATAATGGATTCGAAGGTTTCTTACATGCA